>OU015745.1:124875675-124893118 GCA_907169655.1 Acomys percivali
TGTGTGTGTGTGTGTGTGTGTGTGTGTGTGTGTGTGTGTGTGTGTGTAATTTTTCTTTTTGGCTTGGTTGTCAAGACACATGTGACAAAATAACCACTTAAAATCAAGAAATGGAGCAAAGGACCTCACTCTGAAAAACACATACTACTGTGATGAACCATTTGACTAGCTCTATAACTGTCTTAAAGACTGGAAAATCCTAACAGGAACTGGTGAAAGGGAAGTATCATCCTGGAGAGGGCTAGACTTTGCTCTGTAACCAGCTTTTCTCTTGAAGTTCAAAGCTGGCGCATCTGAGGTTTTGACGAGTGTGAATCACCTGTGCAACATACATTTTCTTTTCTTCTTCTTTGTTTTTTCGAGACAGGTTTTCTCTGTGTAGCCTTGACTGTCTTTGACTCATTTTGTAGACCAGGCTGGCCTCAAACTCACAGAGATCCACCTGCCTCCACGTCCCTGAGTTCTGGGATTAAAGGCATGCATCACCACACTTGGCTTGCACCATACATTTTCACTGGGATAGAGCCTGGGATCCTGCATGTCCCTCAAGCTGCCAGGCCAAAGTCCTCATTCTCAGCTTCCTGGGGCATCACTCACCTGCTTAATGCTTCCAGGCTCCTGATAACTGTCTATTCTACTCCTCCCAGCATAGCCTCGATTTATTAGCAGTTTATGATTTTCAGCAGAATCATTCAGTTAAATGTATGTAATTCTTATAGCTTTGGTGAGTTGCTCAGATAAAAGATTTCTTTTGATCAGAAGTTGTCAGACTAGATATCTGGGCTTGAGGCTTAGAAAACTACCTTTCCCACAAGATACCTCTCAAAGGTTTCTTCGTCACTTTTTGAGACTTTCCATATTTTCCTAGTAGGTCCTTTGTAGATATGTGTGATAAATTGGCTATGGAAAAATGGCCTTTTATTTTCTCTTGGTGAAAGCAGAACTAAAGCATCCATAGAGAAAGAACTCTGCAGTGGGCTGGAGTAAGGTGGTAGAGCCAGAACGAGCGGGTATTTGAGTTGATGCTCATAGGGTTTTGTTTTGTTGCTTAAGAAACCCTCCTTGCTGGTCTTCAGAAGCAATGCCGATGCTTGATCTCGTGAATTTATGAAGTGGTCCAGAGTAGGAAAGCCAGGTGTTTCTCACCCTGCCCCTTACTGACTAGCTGATCTGGGCAGGTGCATCTCTTTGACTTTGTAAACACGTGGTGTTTCTTCCTTACTTTTTAAGATGCCAAATGAAGTCAGAGAGGCAGCTAACATTCTCTGTGTTCTTCTCTAACTATAAAAAGAACAACAAATTGGAGGTCTTCTTAATTTCCTACAGAACAAATATTCCGAGGGCTCAGGAGAACCCCTCCCCCTCCCACTTCCTTCCCTGTGCTCCTATTGACAGTTAATGGTGGCTGCAGGAGGATTGTCACATTGTGCAGTGACATAGCTGCTGATAAACTGCTCCGGTAAATAGTTCCTGCCCATGCAGGCAACCATAGTTAAACTCAGTGGGACACAGGCACATATGTTTGCTTGTGCATGTATACACACACACACACACACACACACACACACACATACACACACACACACACACACACACACACTCACTCACATATAGGAAGGGAACTGTTGGAGAGCAGAGTTTCAGTAAAAGAAGGTAGGGGGATCAGACAGAGTAAAAGCCAGGGAAATGACTAAAGTTTATTATGGGTGGGGCAGGTGAGCACTGTGGGAGCTGGCCTGGAGCTAGAATGAAGTTGAGTCATATCCGAACCCTGAAAACCCCGTCCTGAGACCAGCAGAAGTAGAATTGCTTTCTCCCTGCTCTTGGCCTGCATGTCCCAATGTCAGCCTGCAGCCCCACACGCGGGGTATCAGACAGCCCTGGTGGCCAGGTTTCAGGGTCTGCTTTCTCTCTCCCTATAAGGGCATGTCCAGTAAGCTCCTGGAATTCCTCTTCATGCAATGGAAGCCTTCCCAGCACCTTGGACCCCAGCCAAGGAGGCACACTCACCCCGAAAACCCCTGCACACTTCCCCCCAAGGTTTATATAGTCCTCATTCCTCCCTCGACAGGGAAAAGAGCTGTTTCACTGAAATCTGACTCAGGAGAAGGCTGTTTCTCCTTCGCTCATCCCAACCTGAGCTGCTGCTTACACTCTGGCTGCTCCATTAAGCTTTACTCTCTCCAGTCAGCCTGGTTACACAATGGGGCCTGGATACCCTCACACTGCATGCACAAGCTCATCCTGATAGTGACAATAGCTGCTCTCTCTTTTTCTGTAGTAACTCTAACGTCACTAACATAACAGTATAAAATAAAACGCAACTTAGTACCCAATAAATGAAGATGATGCATTTAAATGAGAATGTATGCTGATACGGTTTCTCTAAGACATGATAAACTGTTTAATAAACCAATAAATTACCAGCAACATAAAGGACAAGGTCTAGAACGCCTGTGATGGAATAACAGCGGTTGGCAGCAGGCCAGGTTTGGGGAGTGCATGCCTAGAGGCTGAGGCAGGAGAATGGTGTACACAGTAAAGTCTTGATGGAATGATAGAATGGATGAATGGCAGGAGGGAGGAACAGAAGAAGGGGAGAATATGGAGAAAAGAAGGAGAAAGGAAAGGGATAGAGAATGGAGAAAAGCAAGAGGAAATAAGAGAAAGGAGATGAAAGAATGGTAGGCTTTGTGACCCCAATCCATGCAGAGACACTATAATAATTCTTCTGCATTTAAATTCCTTTGAGCTTATAGCTTTTTAAAGTAGCACTCAATCAGAGTATTAGGAAAAAAAAATCAATTCGGAACAGGAGCGCATCATTTTCATGCAAAAGGTGAAATTAAACATTTACAAACTGACTCTGGGAGGATCTGTTAAAATCTTCAAATACACATGGAAGAAGAGACATGCTGATGTGAATGACCTCTGTGTGCTACCAAAACGCTTGTCTATCATTTAAAAAAAATATGTATTTTATTTCATGTGTGTGAGTCTTGGCTTACATGTCTGTCTATGTGCACCTACATGTGTGTCTGGTCCAGGGAAGTCAGACTAGGGTGTTGGACTCTCTCAAACTGGAGTCCTAGAGATGGTTGTGAACCACTATGTGGCCACTAGGAATTGAACCCGTGTCCTCTGAAGGAACAACAAATGCTCTTAGCCTCTGAGCCATCTCTCCAGCCCCAACTTGAGGATCTTAACTTCTGTATCATCCTTAACTACCCAAGTGGCAAAACTATGAGACTGAACAAATGCCCAGCTTCCCCTCTCAGTCTCTTCACATCCACTTCCCAGATTCCAGGTAGCTGACTGCAGGTAGCAGTAAGATGATAATACTTCCAGGAGGCCCTACAACTGTGATTTCCCCACAGCTCCCGGCGGCATGGATCTCTGTGCTTGATTGCATTGAAATGCAAACCAAACTCCATGAAATGGAGCTCACTTAAGGGACTTGCTTAAGGCTGTTTTTCTTTTTCTTTCTAATATTGATTTTAGGTGAATCTCTACACTTATTAAATGCTCAGAAATATGCAGTAAACGAATTGAGCAGAAGATGTGAGCTGTAGAATCGGTGTCTCCGTAGTCAGGTATCTTTGCAGTCGAGTCTCCCAACTTTTTTCTGTATTGGAGAGATAGCTCAGTGGTTAAGAGCACTTGTTGCTCCTGTTGCGAACCCACGTGGCAGCTCAAGATGGCCTGTCAACAGCTCTGGGAGATACCGCTCCCTGTTCTGGTCTCTACAGGCACCGGACCCACACATGGTACACATATACATATGTAGGCAAGTCTCTCTGGTACACATAAAATGCAAACTTTTTAAAGTTGGGGGTTATTTGACTGAAAATACACGGACTGCACTCAAATTGTTTCATCAATATAACTTATATCTACCATGCTTTTTTATTTATAACTCGGGTTAAACTAATAGAAACTGAGCACAGCGTTGCATGTGGGTGATGCCAGTTACTGAAGATGATGGAGTGGGCAGACGTTGCTGTCTAAGATAACCTGAAAAACAAGTGCAAGATCCCATTAAGAGAAACAGGAGATGTTTACATATGGTAGGATCCAACTTTGCAGCTGTGTAAAAAGAGAAGAGGACCCTACAAATGATGACAGTGGTTTTAAGAATCTTTCAGTCACTCAGAGGGGAGGACATCTTATTGGCACTCTAGATGAGAGAAGCATGAGAGAATAGCAAAGTAGAAGGATCCAGTGAGTCCTAGAAACCTACAATTAGAACATTATGATAGGCAGATTTGGGCCAAAGGGTCCCACTCAAACTAAGGCACCAGCCAAGGACAATACAGGCAGTAAACTTTAAACTCCTACCCAGATCTAGCCAATGGTCAGAACAGTCTCCACACTTGAGTGCAGAGTGGGATATGACGTTCTCACATACTCTGGTACCTCACATTTGACCATGTCTCCTGGAGGGGGAGACCTGGTGGCACTCAGAGGGAGGACAGCAGGTTACCGAGAAGAGACTTGATACACTATGAGCATATACAGGGGGAGGTAATCCCCCTCAGGAACAGTCATAGGGGAGGGGAATAAGGGGAAAATGGGAGGGAGGGAAGAATGGGAGGATACAAGGGATGGGATAACCATTGAGATGTAACAAGAATAAATTAATAATAATAAAAAAAGATTGGTCAGCAATCTTTGTCACACAATGTCACACACTTAATCATAGAAAAAAAACAACATTACTGCCAGAGGAAGTGCACGAAGAGAAGCTGTTCTTTCATTGTCCATAAATTAATAATGGGAACATTATTTTTCCCAGCATTTCTAAGGAGTGAGAACTGTCTGCTCTTTGTGAGCAGATTCCAGTAGTTCAGATTTAACAGTGAGATTGACAAGGATCTCCAGCACTATCTGCCTTTGAGAACTGATCTTTCAAAAAACACTACTAGTGAAGAAATTCACAATTTTCATTAATAATCAAAGGCTTCAAAAGCTTAAAGGCTAAGGAGCCTTTAAACAAAACGTATCTGGCGGGGGCATTCTAATAATCTGGTTTTTTTTTTGTTTGTTTGTTTGTTTTGCCATAAAGTTACAGTTTTCTTTATGCAACAACGATCTTTATAAATTACTCAGAATTTTAATGGTTAAACACCATTAGCCAGAATAAGACTGCTCCACCTATCCATTCTGTATATTCTAAAAATACTACTGACTCATGTTGAACAGAAACAATAAAATGAAGATGATGGCTTGGAAATTATCCTAAATTATTCTCTGAGTCACCAAGAGATTAATTAGCTCATAGGTAAACTGCCTCAAATGGCTCAGTTGACTGTTGTTTTAGAAAACAGAATACCCATATCTCAAGCATCCTGGCAGAATTTGTCTTAAATATGAACAACTATCACAAAAAAGTCATGAATCCTGGAAACTACAGCCAATCAGGAAAACATTTATATCAATGTCATGATTAACTGGTGCTTTTGTGTAGTATTTAATGATAGAAATAATTATAAATATTGGATCTCAAATAAAAGTCGGAGACTTCAAAGTTGAGGCCTAGCAATAGCTGGGATCTGGAGAGGGACCAAAGCCTAGAGGTTAGATGATTGATGTGAGTCCATGGCCTAATTTTAGTTTCTCGTTCAACATATTTTCTGCAGAGAATCTTTAAAATAAGTGAACAGCATGTTGACTGAAGGTTGGGCTGGATTGGTTACAGGAGAGGGCAGCATAGGAGACTACACGCATCTGCAGAGCCTTTCACAGGATATCAGATATTGCCCAGATATGCTCATGTGTTTGTTTCATAATGCATCTTGTGTAGTTTAGGATAAAGAAACTAACATTTAGAGTGGTCATGGTTAGCACGAGCACTGTGCAGCTCAGGCTCTGTGCAGACCTGCTGTGTTCTGTCAGACAGGCCGATCCTCTTTCTCTGGCTATTGGCTAGTTTTTAGTCAGTCAGTCTGCTTGTGATTCCATTCCACATATGCATATAACAACCATCCTTTGGGACAAACTTCAACCGGAGAGCTGAATATATACCCCAAACCAAAGAAGCTGTGCAGAGCAAAGGCTCTGAGGAAGTCCTCATGTCTAACTAGCTTCTGAAAAATCTGATAAAAATCAGATCCTCGAGAAACTGACTTTGAAAACTCAATATCAGTATCATATTTTGTTTTTTCTCTGAAAAGCTATTAATGCAAATGCTTTCAGTGACAATTGGCAAATGTATTTTCTACAGTAATTTTCCATAGTACAGTGACACCAGGTTTCAGAAGCATTCCATGATTAAATATATTCTTAAAATGTTGCATTGTCAAGGGCTCCAATAATTCAAATACACTAAGTGGTGTAATATGATGGTTTTAAATGTTGCATTTTATTTTCAATTCCATTCAATGATGAGCAGTCATGGAAATGTGCTTGTAAAGTACTGACTATAAGAGTTGTGTTACCTTGAATTGTCAATATAATGTGTACAAAACAGTTCTAAAATTTTTAACCTTTCTTATGTCATATGCAGTACATATTCTGGGAGTAAGAAAGTACTCAAAGGGGTGGGTGGGTTTTCCCCTGCACAGCTTTTCCAGGTATTGTATGGATATTCCCTGCAAACTCATATACACAACTCGATTCTCTATTTAAAAACAGTGCTAATTATTCTATCACCATGTGTGCGTGCAGCACCGATAAGAGTGATGCATGTCAGAGAGGCCTGTCCACACTGCCTAGATGAGATTGACCCTTGATTTGCAGCCACAGCTGCTGATGGCAACACACTGCTATTTTCAACCACTCCACTTAGAATGGCATTCTTCTCTCCTCTTGTGCTTTAAAAAGCATATCATGATGCTGGCCTGTCTCCACTCCGTCCTGGCAGGCCAGCATTCTACAGACAGATTTTAATTTGAGCTTAGGCATGTCATCACAAGTTTGTGGGCGAGTCATCTGAAATCTTCTGAAATGTGATGACTGTGTTCTTGGAGCACACATGGAGGGTGTCGTGTGAAAGATTAGAGATGACTTTGAAGAGTTAACACCATGTCTCAGAACAATGATAAATCCTAGGGAGATGTGTACTGCCACATAGCCAAAATTCTCCACAGTGTTGCAGGAAGGAAAAGTGCCACCCATCAATTCCCAGTCCCATGTCACATAGGAAGCACCATGGCACCTCAGTTTACAGATTTCCTGTGCTAACAGCATGCTTTGTACAAAGCAGGCCTGGCTATTATAAATTTCCTGAGTCTTCAACACTGGTGGCAGCTAAGCCAACTCAACACATCATCTGTGAACTATCCTCCTATCCACCAAGAAGAGGTGATCTTTCCTTCTCATGGCCATGCCACTAGCCCTTTTGTGCGTCCCTACGGATGTAATCGTATCCTTTTTCTTGCTCTATGCAACGTTTCTTTCTTTGATCGCAAGCTCTACTTCTTTGAATCCCTAGCACACTTCATGATGCCTGGCCAAAACTTCTGTTGATGAAACAGTCATGGGTGATTGGTTGAATAAATAGGTGAGAAATGTTAGTTAAATTTGATTCAGGTATGGGCTATTTTGCATGATGCTCCTGAGCTAGAACCAATTCACCCACTTGCTTCCCCAGTTGAATCAATTTGAGGAGAAAAGATGTGTGTGTGTGTGTGGGGGGGGGGCGGCGGGGAGTAATGTTAAATGAGTTATTCAACATCCTTGCCTCTTGACCTGTTGACGGGAGCTGTTGTAATAAGGGTAGCAGCTTCCTCCTTTTTAATCCCGAAGACCAGCTCCCCTCCTTGAATGAGGACAAAGGCTATCATTGCTCTAGACTTCTATTGTGTGTGTAAACACTGATGACATAGAAAAGAAGCTTTGAAATTGGACACATTGGGGATCCCATTCTAATCCAGCTAATTCTAATTAACTGTGTGATTTTGGACAAGTTGCCTCATTTCCCAGACTACCTCGCTATACATAAATAAATTGAAAAATCATGATATAGCATCCTGCAGTGATTAGGGTGTGAAAAATATAAAGTGCTGATATATAGTGTCTGAAAGACAGATGGAAATATTTTTATTCATTTATAATGATCATGCTTATATATAATATTATTTTTAGTTATGAAATTATATTTTATTTCGTTAAATTTGACATTAGTATTAGTTGGTACTTTTTGGTTTTGGTCAATTCAGACTTACTGATGGAAAAGGAAGTGAAGTTCTGTTTAAATAATTCTAATAATAATTTATGCCTGCTGTTAAGCAAAATGCTATGTGAAGAAGGGCCATATAGTCTTTGAAAAAAATACCAAATAAAAGGGAGTGGCTATGAAAAAGGTCCTTATTTGGAGGATAGAGCTATACAACATCCAAAGAAAAATCTGCAGTTAATATACGGTAGAAAGAGACATTTAATACATGATGCTATGCACTCTTAAGTGTATGTGATAACATTAGGAGGTTGGTCCGTTTGTCTTAAAACTATGAGGGTGAAGCTTTATGATGGATTATTTATTGCTCTTCTCATTCTAGCAGGAGAAGATGGTTGTTTGACAACTTACAGAACACTAACTGAACAAAATGCCTATGGTTTGGGTATTGTACTCTTTCCAGAGCATTTATGCACTGAAAGCTTAGTCCACAGGCGGCAGCATTAAGATGTACTAGAGCCCTTTAGTGATGTTGTCTACTGGAAGGTAACGAGACCACTGTGGGAATTACTGTCAGAGAGGATGATATAATCCTCTTGGCATTTTGGTGACTTCTCGTGAAAGTGGACTGTTTTAAAAGAGCTTGACTGTGTCCCTCCCCGCTCCCAATCTCTGACTCCCAATCATATGCTCAGTGCTTCTAGAACTACACACTAAACAAATATTTTTTCTTTATACGTTACTCAGGCTCAGGCATCTGAGAAAATCAGTGTGAAATAAATTAATACAATCCACATGTTAATACCTTGATCTCACATTTTTGGCCTCCAAAGCTTAGAGAAATACATTTATGTTATTTATAATCCAACCAGTCTATATTTCATTACAGCATTCTCAATTAATGAAGATACCTGTGTATATTCAATATAAGAACGCATCCATGACTGCTGTTAATTTGACAATAACATTTCTTTATCTCACTCACATTACATCTTCTGTGGTTACATAAGGATGGAACTGTCTGAACTTTGTGTTTACTGTGTGCATCCTAGCATGAGGTTCTAAGATGCTAATCTTTCCTTTCTTCAGAAGAGTAAAGTCTGGTGATGAGAACAAACAGGTGACCCAAGAGGATGATGCCTAGATGAGTCACTCTGAACGTTGGTAAACAATTCACAGGTTGTTATAGCAACCAGGTTGGGTCTCTGACACAGGCCTTTTGCCTTTGACTCTCTCTCCCTCCCTCCTTCCTGTGCTTTCACATGACTAGGATGCTACAAGAGGACAGCTTAGACCCAGAGAACTCTATCTGTGCCAGAGAACACTTCTCTCCAATCTGCCTCCACTCCCTGAAGTGACTGGTTCCCCAGTTGCCTTGTGAACTTTGCGTTCCAACTTACTGTCATTCTTTTTTTTTTCAGAGCTCTAATCTCAAATATCAGCAGATTTTGTTATTGACATTACGTAAAATAAGATCTAAGTGACTGGGCATACTTACATGAGTAAACATTCTGTTAATTTGCATAATTGTTTAGCTGGTCACCCATGTGATTCCCTCACCCATCCCTTTCCTGGTTCATGAGAGGAGCCAGGACCTGTGGCTTGTTTCTCCCTTTTAGATCTCCATTAAGATGACCTCCAGAACAAGTTAACTTGTTGGATGCCAAAGAGAAACATCGGGAGAGGACACATTGTCTTTATATGATGTTTTGGTTATTTGGAAAATTATCTTTAAAAAGAGGTGCTATACAATTCACTTTGTAATTAACTGAATTAAGACATTCTGTTTTTAAAAAAAAAAACTTTTTATTGACTCTTTGAGAGTTTCATTTCATGTACCTCAGTTCACTCATCTCCCCATCCCCTCTGCCCTTTGTACTTGTAACGTACCCCCAAAATAAAAAAAAACACCAAAAAAACAAAGTCAAGAAAACCCCACCAAACAAAACACACACACACACACACACACACACACACACACACACACACACAAGCAACCACCACCACCAAAACAAAACAAAAAACATAGAAAGCATCTCATTGTGGAAGCTGTAGTATGTCACAATGTGTCTCAAGTAAATCCTTCTGTCCACACATCTTCACTTGAAAAATGTTCATTGCAATGAGTTATTGGTCTAGTTCAAGAACTCCAGCTTCTATGGCACTATCAATATTGAATCCTCACTGGGACTCCTCCCTGTTAGCCTGTTGTTGTCTTCTGTCCTGGAGATTCTGCAGCTTTGGATTGGCAGGACTGGCCCTTTCACGAATCCCAACCCACTCACAGATGATAGATTTTTGGGGTGATCCAACTCAGAAACCTGGATCTGGTCAGCCCCCTGGCTCCTCCTTATTGGCACCACCAGGGTGAGCTCTCCAGTACTGCTTCTGCAAAGCTACCCAACGCTGCTGTCAGCAGGAGGCAGGGGCAGATCTCCTACTTTCATGTGCTTGGGGCTCACCTGCCTCCAGAGGCAGCTCCATTGTACTACCCAGTCAAGGTGCAGGGCCCACAATCCCAAGAGCTGCATCCTTTGACGGGCTGGGCACCTCTTACACCCTTGGCGCTGGCTCACATGTGTCTTCTCCATTAGGGCCAGCTCTACCGTGTTGTCCAGGTGAGGTGTGGGGCCTGCACTCCTAAATTCTGTACACAGTGAGGGGCTGGGACAGCTGTCTAGCTCTCAGGACCCCAGAGTCAGCTCTCCCAACCACTGCAGGTGGTGAGGGAAAATAGGGAGAAGACATCATCCCTGTTCCCATGCCATCTCATGGCACATGAGTGGCAGGGTAAGCTCTCTCACACTCTCACCTGCGCCCTCACCACCAGGGTCAGCTTTGCTGTGTTGTCCAGGTGAGGTGCAGGGCCTGCTCTTCAGAGTGCTGGAGCTGGTAAGAGGCAGTGCTAGCGTTCCTGAGCTCATGACACTGTAGGTGAGACTCTTTAGACAGTAAAGTTAGTTACCTATTTTATTTTATTATTATTAATTTTTTGGTCAGAGAGTATGCAATGGATAACATGTACAATATGATCATTTATAACATGCAGTTTGACAAGCATGGGTGAAGATGGATTTGGGTTGTGGCAATAGAAGGTTTAGCAATGAGTTCTCAAAGTAGCAGATCAAAGAAATTATTGAAAAAAAAAAGGCAACTCTCAGTTTGGGAATGTAGCTCAGTTGGCAGAGTGCTTTGGATAGGTAAAGCCTCTGGTTTGATCCCCAGAACCATGTATTTGGATATGAAGGTGTACATCTGTAATTTCAGCACCAGGGGGATGAAAGGAAGATCAGAAGGTCAAAGCCATCCTTGCTTATGTACCAATTTCAAGTAAAAACAACAACAACAGTACTGTTATTAATAAAAGACCTATAGTCTTTTACTACTGTGGCACTGAAGAAGAGGGACAATTTGTGTTAAGGACTGTAGTCCTAAAACCTATGAGATAGGACACAGGCTTGTAGTAAGGGGATAGAGTATTCGCCTTCCAAAAATAAGCTTTTAAAAAATCCACAAGCTGAAATGAAGCGCATTTGAAAGTACTTACACAGAACAGAGCACAGAGGCTGCAGCTGTGAGCTCTCATTACAAGCCCACGGGCAGACTGAGAACATGGATGCTGTCGCTGCAAATGTCTCCCAGGTTGGAAAGAGATGCCTGGAACGTCTAAGATGCCCACCTTGGAGGTGAAAGTATCACCATCTCAGAGCACAGCAACATGAGAACTCTCGGTGCTGTGTGTTGCCACGCGGTCTTCCACAAGAAGTATGGCACAGCTCCAGTCTTTCCTGTACTTATTGATTTCCTCATTGATTACCCACTCTGTTACAGGAATTGGGAATGTGGAAGAAAACAAGAAAAAAAACCTGTGGGATTTAATGTTACAAAAATATATGGCAAGTGCACACAAAGAGTAATGGAGTAAGTGGCGCTTGTAACGTTCAAGGCTCGTCAGGGGCAGGACTTATGAAGGAGGCCGTGAGAATGATTGTACAGAAGGAAGAGGGGAGAGAGAGAGAGAGAGAGAGACAGAGACAGAGACAGAGACAGAGACACAGAGAGAGACAGAGACACAGAGAGAGACAGAGAGAGACAAAGAGACAGAGAGAGACAGAGAGAGAGACAAAGAGACAGAGAGAGAGACAGAGGCAGACAGACAGACAGACAGACAGACAGACAGACAGACAGACAGAGAGACCTGGAAGATAGCTCAGCCACAGTTAAATATGTAAAGAGTGTTTACGATGACTGGATTGTGAAACAGGGAGAGATATCTCCAGAGTTCAGCATCCTAACATTGGGACAGTGACTGTGGTGCTCTAAGGGGAATGTAACTCAACCAGAGTTGGACTTTCAAGGGGCTCGCACTGACACAATTGTGGAAAATACACCAGGAAGGACAGGACCAGACCAGTCAGTCGCATCGGTCGCATTGTCCTTTCTGTGAAGTTTCGAGACTGCTAGATCAGGGAGATCCATTAGATGATGTTTTTAATTTCACCATGACATTTGATGAGCTCGCTTGTCAACAAGTCCTGGAAATATGTACTGCATGGTGGTATAGTTCTGTAGATTAATTGCTACATTTCGACTTACCTTGCCGGTCTTTTCTTCTCTTGCTCCCTGGGCCTCCCCATGATCCACTCATTAAATTCCTTGTTGATTCTGGTGCACACCCTGAGTACTCCAGCCACACTGCTTTCATTCACGAGGCTCTCTCCACCTGCAGTGACATCCTTTCGTCTCATGACATTGTGACCCTGTCCATTGTTCACTTGTCTAATGACCCTTTTCATCTTGCATTACACCAGAATATAGGTCAAGGTAGAGACTATATTGTTCAACATTATTATGCTCACATTGATGGTAATAGCACATTGAATGTCTTTAGTGCTTTTTAACCAGATCTCATAGAAGGTCCCTTGCAGACTTTCATGGCTTATGAAATACTATCAAGTATTATCAAATATTTTGATAGTCAAGAATTGGCTGCTAATCCCACTCTCCTTGGTGAGGACTCTGTAATTCCATTTGGCAATTCAGTGTGTAAAAGCATGAAGTATCAGGCCAGTTCCCTACTGTTGTTTGAGTAACTTGAGGCAACTTGTTAACTTCTCTGAACTTAATGTTCTCAGCTGTAAACACTTAGTTCTTTAGATGATTGAAGGAGATTATTATTTAAAAGGCACTAAATACCATATGTAGCTCTTAACACAAAATCAGAATACAAATGGTCTCACTGAAATCAGTACTAAATCTAAGACACAGATGCTAGAGGGACATAAACACATGTGTGAATCCCCCACAGGGAGTCTCTTGATACTATTTAATGATGATAAATACTACTACCATACCTAGAAAAAGAATATAAAGTGAACACTATAAGCATTTCACTTTAATATTGACATTATATATAGTATCATATAAAAATTAAATCTTTTTAAATCTGATTGTAACCATACAGTATATTAATATTTTAACTTTAAAAAATTATATTTTTGGTCACAGGAACTTGTGCCTTTCAAAGAAGGGCTGTATTCCTGAATTCACCTCCAGAATACAAAACACAAAACATTTTAATTAATTAATTATAAAATTGTTGTTTTGTTTTCTGAGACATTGTTTTATGTAGCTGAGGCTGGTCTTAAACTTTCTATGTAGCTTACTATGACACTGAGCCTATACCTCCCAAGTGCTGGGATTACAGGTCCTTGCTACCTCCCCTGCTATATGCAGGACTGGGTGTGGCTAGAAGACAGAATTTTGTGTACATTATGCAAGTACTCCACCATCTGAACTTTATCCTTATCCCCCAAATCTTTTTAAAAATTGTAACTATGGGAAAAAAATAATCATCCAAAATGTCTATCGATGTCTTTCCTTTTAAGGAAAGATAGGAAATTTTGAAAAATACTTTTTGGATTTATTTTCCAACTCTTCTATTAAAACTGAAAGTTTGCAATTAATGGAAGAGCTACAGGAACTGGGAGGCATGAGATAGCTCATCCCCTCCAACTGCTTCCCCCAAAAGAAGGCAAGGCCCACAACTCTAGGATTTTTGTCTGTGGAATACTCTCTTTTCTCTTCAATGCTACTTTCCTCATTGAGGGAACCTGTGTTCACCTGGCCCATATCACAGGCTTTCTTACTTTTCAGTGTGCCACTGGTTTCTACCAATTCCAAGGGGAGAAGCCAACTCCTGGCACAGTGAATTTGAGGTCTTCACCCCTCCAGCTCCTGCTCTTCTTACCTGGGTGGTAACTGGAGACCACATGGAAGTACATACCCTACCCCATCTCCCACTGGAGTCCTTCCTACACCAGAATCTTTACCAGCCCTCCTTTCTCCTGCCTTTCAACAGCAAAGGTAGAAAAACCAGTCCCACTCATACCCCTGTCCATAACTGGCTTTATTTTACTCTGTACTCCTGGTCAGACATGTCCCTGAAGTTTGTGTGTTGGGCATCTAATATCCAGTTCAACAGTTAGGGGAAGTAAAAAGATGATTAAGCAAAGATGCTATGAATGGATTAATGCTCTAATCTCGAGAGACAGTTAGCTAGAAAGAATGAGTCCTCAATCAAAGGATGACTTTCTCCCTCCTGTTCTTGCTTCTGCCATGGTGTGATGCAGTAAGAAAGCAGAGGCCAGCTGGCAGACTTTTCTATCTTGAATTCCCCACCCCTCCAACCATGTGCCAAATAAAACTTCAACTGTTTATAAATTGTGTGGCTCGTGGCATTGTTACACCAGCACAGAATGAATACCACTTTTGTCAAACCTAGACCTTTATCAACCACCTCACCTTACAGCTTCTCCCAGCCATCATGGTCACATGTGTCACTGAGGACATTGCTGGGATTAAACCCTTGCAGTTGAATGTCTATTCTCCTACACTGCAGGGTTGGGATGGACAGAAAGGAAGGATTGCTTTTATGGAAATAGGTCTTACTATATTACTCAAAAGTTATTCTTTCCTGGAAATATTTTGATAGTTAAAAATTGACTGAAAATCTCAGACTCTTTAGTGAGGACATTGTAATTTCTTTGTAGAAGAGTTAAAAACATGGTCATTTTTCCTAGTGGAAATTTTAAGAGAAATAGATCTTTCCCCTAGTTCTTTTCCTCAGATAAAAATGAAAACTGGTTATTCTTTGCAATACTAGAGCTATGAAACAAAACAGCCAGCTAAGCTCAGAGATAAAATCCATCTTAATAATAGGCCAGAAGTCTTGGTAGAGGGCTTCAACTAGAATATACAATGAAGAAATTCTAGACCAAAAGAAAAGACAACCAGGGCCTCAGTGGGAAAGGGCACTTGATGCTATCCCCAATGACCTGAGATTGGTCTCCAGGCCACACTCAATGAAAGGAGAGAAAGAAAGCCCCTGATTGTCTTCTTACCCTCATACATGCTATATGTGAAGACACACACACACACACACACACACACACACACACACACACACACACACACTGGGGAAAGAGGGAGAAGGATAGATGAGAAAGTGGGCCCTACATGCTTGGGATGAAAAAAAGTCTATTGTGGAAATTACTCAGCTGGACATAATGGCACAGCCTTTAATCCCAGCACTCAGAGAGGTAGAGGCAGGTGGATCTCTGTGAGTTCGAGACCATCCGGTCTACAAAGTGAGTAGAGGACAGCCAATGCTACACAGAGAAACCCTGTCTCAGAAGAAGAGGAAGACAAAGAGAGAGAGGAAGAGAAAGAGAGAGAGAGACAGAGAGAGAGAGAGCGAGAGAGAGAGAGAGAGAGAGAGAGAGAGAGAGAGAGAGAGAGAGAGAGAAATTACTCAAAAATAGTTCAGCCCTATGAAAAGATGACTCTGTAATTCTGCCAAAGTCAACAGACCTATAATGCTAGATTTAAAAAGAGCTAACTTCATAGAGTACCCTTGCCTAAAGCTTGTTTCAGTTTATAGTCCTATTTGTCAGCATTTGCAAGATGTTTTGAATCCTGAAATTTAGCTGTACAGAAACTACGAAATAAAACCCATGTTTTTCTGATAGATAAGACTTTCAAAGGATGCCATAAATATCTAATATAGCCATTCAAACCCAGGTTTTCGTTATTTGATTAGCAGCTATTATATGATTTTTAAATTTGCATATTTAATTTGTTTTGCTGTTAGGATTTAAGATCTCTATGAACATATGTAATTCTTTTTATTCACTGCTTATTGAGGAATTTATTGTCATCTGTACATAATTTGTAGAGTTATTACTGGGCATCAGGTTTCTATACTTCAAAAGCAGTTATGCTGTCTGCACTTGATCCACAATGCTAGGATGTAAAATTGCAGGGAATGATGTTTCTCCCTCATTCTGCATTTTTGTTAACAGTGTAATGGAATTCCTCTTGTTTTAGCTCCTACCCTCACTCATGCCCCCTACTACATGCTACATTTCAAGCCGTGACCATGAACCCTAAGGGTTTTATGCCCAGTATACTTCTAGTCTAAATCAACTTTCAATTTGTAGCAAATAATAAACTGGGTCAGAAGAGGATCTAAACAACAAAGGTATTTGAGGGAAGAGAAGACTGGCAAGAAGCTAGACGCTCCTAATATGTTCCTGTCTACTTTCTACCTTGTCTCCCAAATCAGAGCATTTAAATATAATTTTAAAGGGGGGCTCAGGCAGTGTTTATGAGGGCCATGAATACTGAAGGATCCAGTGTTCATAAGTCTGTGACGGCATTTTGCCTACTAGCCCATGAACTCTCCCATTGAGTACATCCTGAAATGTTCTTGGAGATTGCAGGTCATAAATGTGCATGATTAATTGCTTGTGTTGAAACAAACTAAAAAAGAAAAAAAGAAAAAGAAAAAAGGTGTTTCCAGAACATTCAGATGAGGGAGTGAAGCAGGACCCCAGTGGGTATCAGGGAAATCTCTCTTGGGAAGCTGACCCTGGAGGGTGAAGGAAGGTGGAGCAGACTGGGAAAGGCTGGTAAACATTCCTAGCAGGTCAATGCCAGAGAGAGTAAGATTGGACAATGGAGGTTTGTTACAGATTGGGAAAGGCAGCCAAGAAATCACAACACAGGTTCCCAGGCAGTGACTTAAGTAACATAGAAAGAGACAAATGAAAAGTAATTGCCAAGAGAAATTTATGCTGTGGTCTCTAAAAGAGCAGCCTTTGAAGTCAGAATACTACAGCAGTGTGTTGTCTTCTCTTCATAGACATTCCTGGGCTCATTCCAACATTTCCCCATTCTCTATTTCTGACTTAAAAATTGCATTGTGTGCTTGGGAGGGAGAGGCAGAGGCAGAGGCAGAGGCAGAGGCAGAGGCAGAGGCAGAGG
>OU015745.1:124897084-124907530 GCA_907169655.1 Acomys percivali
ATAGATAGATAGATAGATAGATAGATAGATAGATAGATAGATAGATAAAGAAAAACCAGATAGAAGAGATTTAATACAAACTTTACATTGGAGCCCTCCACATTCAACTTAAGTCAGCAGATTCAGAATTCTCCAGGCGCTGCTGGAAATGAGGTCATCCCTTCAGATCCTGTCACTTCCTTTGCAAAGGAGCTTTGCTCCAGTGTGGCATGAGGGAGAAGCTGTTCTGGCAGCAGCAGTGGCAGAAGAAACAGAAATGAGGCTCTCTTTGGTTCTTGGCACTCAGGATCCAGTTGAAGAACCCTTGGCCCTAAAGCAATGTGCCCTGCAGCTTTGTGTTTCTTTTTCATCATCAGTACCAGATTTTAGTAAACTTCTTAGAGCCTCCTTGGTCATCAAATCTCCTTTAGATGATGTGACTAAGTCTTACCGACCACTTGGAGCTGTCACCTTTATTCTTATCTTCTAATCATTTTTAATTTTCTGTCCAAGCTTGGACTTTAATAAATAAATAAAGAAAGAAATAAAAGTACCCAACAGCACACAGGACGTTGTCACTGCAATGTTCTCAAATTACTGGATGTTTTCGGCTTCTCATAGTATTAAAGTCTAAACGTATTATTTGACACTATCCCATATGCATACTTACAAAGTTAACAATGGATCACTGACTATACATGAATCTAAATCTACCCACAAAATATTATCAGATTAGACATTTGTGCATCTCCTTCATTTCTCTAAGTTTGTCTATGCTGCCAACTTCATATCCAACTGTCTTGAATCATCTCTGTTTTGGCTGGAGCCGGCTAGTGGATAAGTTTGAAAACCTAAGAACAGAAAGGTGAAAAGGCCCCGGCTCCAAGTGAGCACATACACGCAGCAGCCATCTGATCCGGTGAGGCCACAAGCTCCCAAGCATTTGCTCAGGATTCCATGGGCCTTACGAAGAGTTTGACCCCGCTCACTACCCTCTCCAGTGGTGAAGCAGGCAAATTTGGACTAGGCAGCTGTCTGCTCCTGAAGACAGCTGGAAATAACCAAGTCTGATGGGATCAGCTACCAGAAGCAGGGCAGCACTGTTGTGTGTAAACAGCATGTGATCTCTGAGATGCTGACACAGTGACGTAAGCAGCACCAGGCTCAACCTGCCCTCAGAATAGCAAGGAAAACAAACAATAAACAAACAAATAAACAACACCTTAACATCCAGCCTTCCCAAGTAAATCCAAACCTTAGAGGTCACATAATAATTGCCTCCCCCTTCTCTGCCCCTGCTTTTTCAGGTTAAAGGAGAACCTGAGGCTTGGGGAGAGGTGGAGATTTGTGATGTTTATAATTGTCGCGTTTACATGCATGTGTTTCTAACTAAACCTACTGGAGTTTGCGTATATGCATGAATCGTTCTATTATGCTTAAACAGGTACATTAGTTTATTTCCACATAGCTGACTGTGAGCACCCCAAGGTTTCTTAAGATGTACCCATAGATACAAGTGAAAGAAACAGTTTCCAGTCAAATGGGTCCTCTGCATGTGGGGGCAGCTATAATCATGTGGTTACTCCTGGCCTTTGTCTGAGACCAGGCTTCGAAACTACAAAGACAAATGACTTTCATGCCAGTGTCGGGACTAGATACATAAGCAAATAATTAAGAGATATTACAAGTGCCGTATGGGAGATTTATGTAAAGTGAAATATTAGTATATGAAGGGGAGCCACTTAGGAGATGGAGAGACAGTGCAGTGAATACATATTGAAGTTAGATCTCTGTAGTAACATTTGCACCCCGCAGAAGGCAGGGAGAAAGACAGAAGGAGAGAGTCTCTACACAGGGAACATTTCAGGCAGGAAGGAACACTGCTTGATTTCCTGAGAATCGGCTTCCGAGAGCAGCCCTTCTTTGTTTCTGAATCTTCTAATCTATTGTCTACTGTAGGTAAAATAGTTATAAGCAAATTCTTTGGTTTAAAAAAAAAAATCTCCCTTGGAGCTATATGCCTGAACTTACTTTTTCCTTCCTTCACGGGTGCAGGAGGGGGGGTGGTTGGTGGGGGGGCGGCGGGCAGAAAGGGGGACCTCTCCCAGACTGTACTTTGATTTGCGTCTGGTTCTCTTTGATTGAACTAGTCAGAAATAAGGCCCTACTGTAGAAAAAAGGCGTTCTGGGTGAACAAACAAGGTATTGTTGGAGGTAATTCAGATATTAGGAGGGACTTTGAGAGGTCAGGAAATCCTAAGAATAACTCAAAGAAAAGGCTTTCACTGTGACCTCTCTGCACAGAACTATCCTCTGAGGCACACTGCCGCCATCTTTAGGAGCTCCGCTTGGCCTGATTGCAAAACATCTTCATAACTGGGCTTGTAGACTATTGACGTCTCTCATGGAATACGGGGTGGATCAGAGGACTCTCTCCTGAGTTTTTAGCCACTCTTCCCAACTAGTTATATAGAATTCTGCCCTAAATAAACATGAACTTTGAACTGAGTGAAGGATTAAAGTATATAGGCTGGAGAGGACAAGGAAAGGGAGACTCCATCTGTACAGCCATGGAGAGTCATCATTCATGCTGGGTGAAGACCTTTAAGACCAGCCTCACTTGTACCCATAACACTTATCAATTGCTCTGTAAGTAAGCATGAACTCAGTGGTTTTCCAGAGTAAACTTTGGTTTGTTATTGGGACCTTATGCAGAAGGGAGGGAGGAAATGTTTACATCTCTCCAACAAAAGGCATGAAAGGCCACATCTGTGATATAAAAGTAAATCAAATATTCATAAAAATACGACAAGGAATAAAGAACATATTTTCAGAGTTCAGATTTATGCAAAGTCAGTGTCACTCAAATTAAGACAGATGTAATTGCTTGTCTAAAAATTGGTTGGTTTTAGAAAAGAAAGGAGAAAAAAAATAGGCACTTCACTTCACTGATGGTAAAAACAGAAATCATATGGCTGTCTTAGATGTAATTTCTTCTTTTCTGTCTTTAATTCTCTTTAAAAATTACACATGTGTGCACCTGCGTGTGCACACACACACACACAGACACACACACACCTGTTTGTATTAAGCATACATAAGATATTGCTGTATAATACACCATATGAATTATAAAATCTTGTTTTTTAGTGTATTAATTTGTGTTTCTAGATAATATAAAGGTAATTTTCAAATTAGAGGACCACACACCTTCACTTGTAGAAGGCAGTATGTATGTACGTAGACTATGGTACAAATGCATTCATGACAGAGCTATTTGTTGAAATATGAAGTGTGGACCAGTGAAATGGCTTACCAGGTCAATGTGCCCATAACCAAGCCTGGTGACCAGAATTTAGTCCCTAGGGCCCACATGGTAGAAGGAGAGCGGTATCTTCTGTAAGGTGTCTTCTATTGTCTATAGCAGTTGCACACATGCACACAGCAGAGTTTTTAAATGGAGTAAATAGATTTTATAAAGGGCCTACTTCAAGTGTACCTAGTACATTTATGTAATTCATCTCCATATAAGGGATTACTGTTTATCTGTTAAATTAGTGCACATTTAGGAAAGGTAAGGACTCCAGGGGTAAATTTAAAAATCTTAGAACTGTGTACAGAATCAAATAACTGCTCGATGTACATTTCCAGTCTTATTGTTATAACTAATATATTACATATACAAAGTTGCTTTTTATGAATGACAAATAAAGCTTACAAAGCAGTATTCAAATTATGTTACCAATTATGGGTATGTGCCTTTCCGTTTGTGCATGTGTATGCGTGCACATGTGGGTAAAATCTTAGCAAACGATGGAGAATACATTAGTTTCTGGCTACTGTAACAGCACTACAGATTGTGTGGCTTAAATAAGAAAAATGCTGTCATGAAGATCTGAAGGCTAGAAGTCCAAGATTAAAATGTCAGCTAGATTGATTCCTCTGAGAGGCATGAGGGAAGGGGCCTGTCCCAGGCAGTGGCCTTGGCTGGCAGGTGGTTGTCTTCTCATCGTGTCCTCTCATCTTCGATGTGTGCATTCCTGTACACACTGTGCAGACACCAGCCATGTTAGATCAAGGCCTAATCTAATAGGCTCTCTTTATCTTTAAATATATTATTTCCAAATAAAATCACACCTGGTTTCAACATTTGACTTTGGGGATAATACAATTTACCCTTTAGCAGATACCTCTCACATATTTGTAATTTGTTTAATGTATTTATTTTTTTCACTTATCTGTTATCTTCCATGAGTATTAATGTAATTTTTTTATTTGATTTTATTTTTTAGTATTAATGTAATTTTAAAAAGTTAAGTCCTAGTTGTGTTTCTGAGAATTCCAGTGAACGTACTTCTGTTTTCATTGGTCTCTTTCTGCCCTCCTTTCTTTGTTGTTCGTGTTTTGTTTTAGCTTGTTTTGCTTATGTAGCTCAGTTGACCTCAAACTTGATATGTAGCCTAGGATGACCTCGAATCTCTGATGTTCCTGCCCCTTTCACTTGCTGCAGAGATTAGAGGCATGCACTGCCCTGGTTAGCTTTTTCTGCTCATTTTAAATATTATTTTCAGTTATCTTATTTAAGGGTAAGCACGGGCCTTTAGTTTAATATTCTCTGTGCAAATGGGAAGTTAGAAGGCCGATACTCTGGATATTCAGTAAACACACACACACATATACACACACATACATACATACGCACATACACACATGTGAGTGTGCACACATGCTCACATGTACACATAGACATATACAAATACACACACCAACAGAGGTGGGGTAATAGCATTCAGAATATTTTTCTTTGTAAATCCCTTTCTAGTAAAGCAGCAGGGCGATATAGCTTTAAACCCTCTCATTTTGGAGGGATATTAAGAGTCTTGCCCGTTTCTGAGCTTGTCAAGTCTAAAGTCAATACTATGTATGCTCAGTGTTTTGAACACTATATTACCTTTAAGGAGGATTTTTGAGATTGAAAAAAAATGTGTGAACTTGAGTGACGCAGGTTTTTGCATAATCAGTTAACAATTGTAGAAGTCAAATTAAGACTTGAGCATAGTATTGTAACTTTCAAGTCTGTAAAATAAATACAAAATGTATCAGTGAACAAAGGGATGATTCCTATATTTTTCTAAATGCCATTTCCAAACTGAACTTTTCTCGGGCTGAGACTTTGCCTTCCTTGTAATGATAAACTTGCTGAGATTAGGATCTGCTGCACCAAGATGAAAAGTCTACAGAAGAAAAGCAAACACTTGAAATGCTCCCCAAATCTATTGCCTGAGAGTTCTAGTCCTTTGACTTTAACCTTCCCAGCTCACCAGTGGGTGGATGTTTAGTGAAGTGAATTCATTTTCTTATTTCTTTTCTTTTCTTTCTTTCTTTCTTTCTTTCTTTCTTTCTTTCTTTCTTTCTTTCTCTCTTTCTTTCTTTTCTTTTCTTTTTTCTTTTTTTTGGTTTTTCAAGACAGGGTTTCTCTGTGTAGCCTTGGTTGTACTGGACTCACTTTATAGACCAGGCTGGCCTCGAACTCACAGCAGTCCACCTGCCTCTGCCTCCCGAGTGCTGGGATTAAAGGCGTGCGCCACCACCTTCTTTAGTTATTACAATCATCCATGAATTCTCTTGGCTTGTGGAACTAATGCTTTCCCAATGTAATTATTGATGTACTTTCAAGGGATAAGTCAGATGCAAAAAGAATCAGATTCTTGTTGCTGTTTACTTCTTCTCTCACACAATACATCCAGACTGCAGTTTTCCCTCCCTCCACTCCTCTCAGTGCCTCCACCCACCCATCCAGTTCCACTCCTCCTCATCTCCCTTCAGAAAAGAACAGGCCTCCCAGGGATATCAACCCACCAAGTTACAGTAAGACTAGGCACAAACCCTCTTATCAGGGCTCGGGCAAAGCAGCCCAGGAAGACAAGGGTCCCAACAGCAGGAGAAAGAGTCAGAGACAGCCCCGACTGTTCCCACTGTTAGGTTATGTGTCCCACAAAAACATCAAGCCAGCAACCCTAGCATATGTGCAGAGGACCCAGCTCAGACCCACGCAGCCTGTGATTGTGCTTGATGCTCTTTGAGCCCCTATGAGCCCTTCTTGGTTGAAGAATCAGAATCTTTATTCATGATTTGGTGATGCTACAGGGTTTCAGAAAGAAATTGTGAAAGCACAGTAGCTAATACATTGGAAGGAGAGGAAAATCGGCATTCATTATGTTAAGTAATATAGAAGCATATAATCAGTAATTGCTTAGAAGGAAAACAATTGCAGACAGAAACTTTATATATCTTATTGTCTTATTTATTCACCTAATATAGGAATGAAAGGTGTTTAGAGTGATATTAGATATGAAAACATATCACTACCATTTATCAGTTCTCAGAGCTGGGGCTTTCTTTTTCTGTCCATTTAAAATTGTTGTATGCTTGCTTATATCTGATACGTCAGGTTGCATGAGAGGCTGAGTGTGCCGTTTGCCAGTGTGTGTTTGAAGAGATTCTCCCCGTTGCTCCGTGTCTCTCTGTGGCTTCCATGGGAAATGAAAAGTTAATTTTGTCTTTGCTCTTTTGTCTTCTTCTTTATCAGCAGTGCCTGGGAGGCAGGGTAAAGTGTGTTCAAAGTGACCTTCAGCTAACTCGCATCATCTTGACACAAGTGAGCCAAGCTCTACTCTGGTAATTTTCATTATTAGCTACAAGAGAAGGAGTGACTCTCCGTAGGAAAGACACTCGTCCCCCCCCATCAAATACAGGCATTTTGTACATCTGGAGTGTGATTGTTCAATGAAGGGTGCAGGGGAGACAATCAAAAGAAGGGATAATGTGCAAAGGAACAACGACAACAAAAAAGCCTCTTCTCGGTAACCTGCTATCTCAGGAACAGTCATAGGGGAGGGGAATAAGGGGAAAATGAGAGGGAGGGAAGAATGGGAGGATACAAGGGATGGGATAACCATTGAGATGTAACAAGAATAAATTAATAAAAAAAAAAGATGAAACTGCTATTGTATAAAATAAAGTGATTCACTCAAGATCAGAGACAGAACTTCTGTTCACTACACAGTCGGAACTGGAACCTGGGGTTCACCCCTCCCCCTGTATCCTCAGGCTGGAGGAACGCCGGCATCCGGCACTGTTCTTCCCTTCTGGGGTAGGCAGCTGCCTTAGGCGCAGTGTAGCCACATGTTAGTCCAAGCATGCCGCCTTGTTACCTCTGTCCCAGTCATATTTTTCTCCCTGTCAACTGAAGTCAGAAGTCAAGACTTCTGGTTGCAAGGGCACAATGTGGCTTTAGCTCAACTTTCCCCCCATAACTGTTTTTTTTTTTTTTTTTTTTTTATGAGCATACCAACCAGGGGCATATTTAGAACACATGATGGCTTTTGGCATCTGAGCTTCCACCCTCTCCTCCTCTCTCCCATTTCTTGGGTTAGAGGATTGTTGCTGTTCCTTTTTCTTTGCTGAGGGTCCTTGAAACCTCTGGAAGGACAGACTCCTGAAATCTCTTGCAGTTTCATAGATATTCCAACATTGCTTAGCATTCCACAGTGAAGAGCTGATTTCAGATGAAGACACTGACTAGAAGTTACTGCATTAAAGACGTTAAATCCGTGGTTTTTCTCAACACCCCCCCAGCTGGACAGCTAAGTAAGGCTGCCGGTGGCTTACACTGCGTCTTCCCTCAAAGGTGCTTTGTAAAGATCTTAGCTGGAATTTACTGAGTAACCACTGTGGGTTCAGGAAACACAGGGCAGGGCATCTGAATTCCGCAAAGGACACAGAACATCAGTCTGTGCCCTTGGGAGGCTTCTTTATAAACATGCCAGAGCAGAGATAGTGACCTCACCCTTCCCAGGGAACATCTTCACTCAGTTGTCCTGAAGTCACCCCAAACTCAACACATCCAAAATAGAACAGAGTCCTCCTCACACATTCAGAGGTCACACTATTCCCCTATGGTCTAGGACCAGGAAGCCTATCTTTAGGCCAGTGCCAGTTAGGTTCTGGTTCTGAACAGTTGGCATCTTACATGTCTATATGCCAATTTTGCAGTCATGTAGTTACCCCGTTACCAGCTTCCCCACTGCTTTCTGTGAGTGTCTCTTCTCTCTCATCAGCCACCTTCTCTCTTGCTAAATAGATCATTTAGTAAATGGCTGCTCAGGTTTACCACTGTCCCCAAACAAACTTTCAGTCACTCCTTGAATGTAAAAAAAAAAAAAAAAAATTTAATTACCAACATTTTAAGCAAAGTCTTTGCATCACTTGAGTATAATTGTTCCTTTTCCATAATTGTCTGAGTGTAGAACTTAGCTATGGGTGGTCTGAATGCTTATGTTGTCCCACGATCCCTATGTTTGAATCTTCTGCCCAATTGGATGTTATTTGGAGATGTGGGATTGTGAAATCATTAAGACAAGAGTGTTCCAACCTCCAAAATGGTATTAGTGCTGTTATCAAACAGGTTCCATGGCTCTTTCTATAGTGGGGTCAGAGCAAGTGGGGGAGTCAGAGGGCATTCAGTAGACAATGAATTTGTTTTTGCCTTGATGTTTGATTTCCCAGCCTTCAGAACTATGATGAGTAACAGAGTTCTCCAGTTTATAAGTTACTCGGCTAACATAGCTTGCCATAGTAGCCTTTATTAAGATAAGCAGTAATGAACTAAACCTATTTTGTTCAAATGTGCTCCACGCAGTCAACATCTAAGTTTATTTTCCTTATGTTCTTCCCAATATCCTTTTTATTTACATTTGAACTACCTATGAAGATCCTACTAAATAGAGGTCAACATTTGCATTTCCTAGGATCATTCCAATGTGGAATTCCAGAAAGATGTTCTTCATTCACATGCATAGTCAAACCACAGAAGCCAGTAAAGCTGAGAGGATAAAAGGATGAGGCTAATTGGCCAGTTATCAGTGTGCAAGACTGCTCTACAACGTGACATATTCTGAGGACAGAGTCAAGCCATAAATATGACTCATGCGTCAGTTATAGTACAATTATGGGCAAGAAGTAATGGAGTGGGATGTAGATAGATGTGGTGAATTGAAAATCTTTAGTGGTGATCTTTATTTTGCAATTAACCTAAAGAAAAGACCTTCAATAATTGCTATAGCCCTCAAAATTCAAAATATTGCAGGGGAAGATGAGATTTAGAGAGTAAATTAAATTTCCAATTTTCTTATACTTCATGTTGTTTCTTCCAAATATATTTATCAAAGTGCAGTTTTAAGAGAGGGGTGGGGAACACCAGTTACACAAGATGAGCTATCCTCTGCCCGAATGAAGAAATTGTTTAAACCCAGTGCATTGTTTCATAAGCAATGCTTCCTAATGCAGCGAGGGCCAGGGAGGGCTTAGGTTATTTGTTATGTAATCCCTGGTTCCTCAAACTGCAGTTTTGATCTGAATACTCAGTTTCAATTACTTAGTTAACTTTTTTTGTTTGTTTGTTTGTTTGTTTTTGACTTGAGGACTATTTCATTTTTAGAATCAAGGGAAGCTCAGATACCCATGGAATTTTGGAGTTTCTCCTGTTTGCCAAATAACCCATTTAAGGCCTGAGAGGCAATTAGCTACCGCTTTGAGCCCCATGCTCTTTCCATGGCCGCATATGTAGACAGAGTGATGCAGCCTCGGAAGATTGTTAAGTCTTAACTTCTAGTATCTGTTATTGTGACCTTACTTGGAAGCAGGGTCTTTGCAGACATAATGAAGAAATACTTTGCAATGAGGTCATACTGGAGCTGTATAGACTCTTAATTCAATCTGACTGGGCTCTTAAAAGAAGAAAGAGACACAGAGACAGACACAGACAGTGAACTCCCCGTGACAACAGATGAAGGTCAGACAGCACAAACACTGATGGGTCCTACTACAGACAAGGAAGACACAAAGATAGATGGATCCAGAGTCTCAATGGAAGTGTGGTCCCTGACAATTTATCCTCCAGAATGGAGCTAATTTATCCATTTTACTTTATTGAGCTTATAGTACTTAGTTACAGCAAATTCTAGAAGATACAAACAGCATTCCACCTCGTCTGATTGTTCATTTTAATTTTTATCATGTTTCGTAAGGAAATATTGAAACAATATAACTTACATTGCATATGGATACCAGACAACCTTTCTATTTGGTGAGTGTCACAGCCCTTGGACTTTTTAGACTGGTCCTGAGGAGCCATTGACCTTCAAGCCATTATCATCCACCATCACATCAAAGCCTTTGTCTGTCAGTTTTGTTCCTTTAGAACTCTTAGTCAGGTATAGTGGTGCTTAAGCTCAGCACTTGAGAAGCAGAGGCAGGTAGATCTTGGTGAGTTCAAGAACAGCCTGGTTTACATAATGAGTTCTAGGATAGCCAGAGCTAAGTAGAGACCCTGTTTCAAACCAAACCAAATCAAATCAAACCAAACCAAACCAAACCAAACCAAACCAAACCAAACCAAACCAAACC
>OU015745.1:124914922-124929134 GCA_907169655.1 Acomys percivali
AGAGAGAGAGAGAGAGAGAGAGAGAGAGAGAGAGAGAGAGAGAGAGATGAGAGAAACATACACAAACACACATACACACATATACACACAAACACACACATACAAACACACACACACAATTTCAATGTCTCTAGCATATCCTCTAGTACTAGCAATTAATAGAAAGTATAACAAAACTGAAAGTACAATTTCAGGCTTTTAAATCTCCACCATTCTCTGGCCTATGTGGATATATTATCATTATTTTCAAGAATGTTCAAAGTGCTGAAAGTTAATTTAAAAGGAGGAAAAAAAAGCTGGGTGAACAGTCTCACTTTAATTCCACTTGTAGGAAATAAAGAAGGATGGAAATTAGCACCTATCTCAGTGGAGAGTCCTGAAACACCACCATGTGAGAGAGCTGAGTGTGATCTCAATCAGGAGCTACTGCAATGAGATTTCAGAACCAAATATAGCCTCTAAGATGAAGTCGGATCCTAAGTGGAACCAGTCAATTCTACAATTAAATTCTCAGGGCTTTCAGATAAAAGAAAAACCCAAATAATCTTCATTCAGACCTTGTATCAATTTCTCTGGGTTTCCAGGAATTATAACACTTTGACTCTGATGCAGTCTTTTCCAGGAGCACTCCTGTAAAACAATGCCATTTTCAAAAATTTAGGGAAAAGTTTTACAGCAAAATAGTTTGGGGAAAAAGAGGAAAAAGAAATTCATGTAGCACTAGACTTAAGAACAGAGAGGATATCACACAAAGACCCCTAATAGAAACTTAAACGAACAATTTGCAGCTCATATATATTAATAATGCAAGAACTCTATACATTTATTCATAATAATTGGCCAAAGATAATTTGCCATGGAGTAATTGAACCAGAACTAATTGTTATTCTCTGTGCCTTATTTTAATACTATCCCTTTTCATACCCAAATGTTTTGCCGCCCAAATGGAATACTACAGCATTAATGTCTGGGTCTCCTCCTGTATGTGTTTGAGCACAATAGTTGTAAAAATACTTCTTACTATTTTGACTTTGATAAAGGTATGTATACACTAATTATAAAAAGAAAAATATTAAATAGTTTCATTGCACCAGTTACTGATACAGATTTGTCTTATGGATTGAGGTGTGGTGGTGCATTCCTTTAATCTCAGCACTTCTGAGGCAGAGGCAGAGATGCAGGCTTATCTCTATGGGTTTGAGGTCAGACAAGTATACATAGGGAGACTCCATCACAAATATACATATATATTATATATGTATATATGTGTATATGCATACATATGTGTATATGTATATGTATATACACACAAATACAAATAAAATAGATCTGCCCTGTGGGATGAATATCATTTTGATAATTTCTCAGATACAATCTTCAAAAAATAAGCTGGGCGTGGTGGCGCATGCCTTTAGTCCCAGCACTTGGGAGGCAGAGACAGGTGAATCTTTATGAGTTCGAGGCCAGCCTGGACTACATGGCAAGTTCGGGACAGCCAAGGCTACATAGAGAAACCTTGTCTCAAAAAACAAACCAAACCAAACCAAAACAAAACAATAATGAACACAAAGATGAGGCTGTCAGTTTCACTCACAGCTTCAGCCTCTTTGAAGTTAATTTACTTTGTACAAATACAAGGTAAGGAGGCTTTACCATTCTCCAGCCTTTTCTGCATGGAAGATGTAATTCCATAGAACAAATGGCATGGAACAGAGAGCTCTGTCGTCAAAAGAAACAGAACAGTAAAAACCAAAACAGACCAAAACCTGCTGCTGCTGTTTTTGGTACCCAGAACCCGCTGAATCCTGCCTCCTCTGATAACTGACTTTGAGAGCTTGACTGCAATTAGCCTCTTAGATGAGGGCTCAGTTTCATCAGCGTTGAAATGGAACAGTATTTGCCTCATTTACTTTTTCTCTTGTCATGAGGGACAAGAGGTATAAGGGACTAAGGGCTTCTGAAGACTGTACCTGTGCTAAACAGCATTGTTGCTGATGGAGTTTCTTGTCTAGGGGCTCCCCTGGCCCTGAACTTAGGATCTGAAAATACACAAATGGGTTGTCTCCCACAAAAAAAGAAAGCCACCTGGAACATTGTTCAGGTAAATATCTTAACACATCCTTCAGTCACCAGAGGAACCATTTCATCTCATTTGAAAGATCTGTCTTTCCATCAGTCTATCTGTGTACTAATCTACTCTGACAAGGGTAAGGCCAACCCGACTCTCACTCCATAAAATGCAACGCTTCAACTATAGCAAATCTGTATAGTGAAAATGTGGCTCCATAACATTCTAATTAGTGACCCACGGTCTTTCTTATACTGCCATGTTCACTATGTTCCAAGATTCTTAAGCGTATGCATTTGCTTACTATGACAGGCTTTCCAGTATCCACATCGTAAGCATCCCTCCTGTTAAAGCTCTGCTGCTGAGACACCACTCGCTTCCAATTAGTCAGTCACACAACTCTGTCCAGTGCAGCTCAAGAATTTATTTAGGTTAAGGCCATCATTTTGGAGATAGATCTCACAATATAAGGAGAAGTTTGGGTTATACCTTTCAAGAAAAAGAAAAGGGAAGACAGGGCTTTATTTTGCCTTTTTTTTATTAAAATTTTTTACATATACAGTTATATTATTACACATATATACAACAAACTACCTACAGCTAGAAGAACCATGGAACAATCAGGAATTATATATATATATATGTATATATATACATATATATATATATATATATGTTACATTCTTAATGTTTTGGGTATTTGTATTTGGCAGCCTTGAAGAAAATATCTTTCCTATCTTGGTGCATCTAAAATTCTTAATGTAAGTCAGTATCTATCATGTCTCATCATTATCAACTTAAAATATCTATCTAGACCTAAAAACATCCTAACCCCTAAACAACTAAGTTTATTTGTAAAATTAAACTATCTGGTCTTCAACCCCATCAGGGACTTGAGAAGGAATAAAATTAATTACCTGAGTATACAGGGGGCGCAGGTTCGCAGCTTCCCAAATGAGAAGCAACAAATAGATATGATCCTATAGAAAGATAACGTAAAATAGATAAGGTCTTCAAAAAACCTCAGAGACATAAAGAATATGGCATTTAAAAATGTTTTCATTACTTTAAAGAGTCAATGACAATGAGACAGGTTAACTCCTGGCAATACCCTGCCTTTAATTTTTTTCCTTTTTTTCCTTTTTTTTTTTTTTTAAGCCAAGTTTTACTCCACAGTCCAGGTTGGCATGAAACTTAGTGTGTAGCTCCCAAGTGTGGGGATTATAGGTGTCAGACAGCAACCCCAGCCCCAAGATCATTCTGACATCTCAGTTAGGTAGATCCAGGCAGCTAACCAGTGAAAATTATGTTTTGACTGTAAGACTATAGAAATAGGCAAAAAGTCGCATGTGCGTGTTTAGCTTAGACTCGTTGCCATAGTAATTTCTGAGACTTCCTCATTTATTTCAGGTCATAGGTAGCAGAGGCTCATTTTGCAGAGTACCAAATAACCATGTCTCACTGTGGTGGAATGTGTCCTCTTCCTGTGCCGAAAGAGCTTTTGACTTATGGGGAATTTTTGATAAAGATCTTCTCCCGTTTGCAAAGTGGGGATGGTGGTGGTGCTGCTGCTGCTGCAAGACCAAAAGGCAAGTGAAAACAAGGTCAAAGCCATCAAGTGGGCCCTTCTTTACTGTCCCAGATCAGTCTGGTGAATCAAAGCACGTCTTGCCTTTATATTTGCATATATGAAACCTACAGCTACAGAGTGTTTTAGTGGCCAAGTAAACGTCTGATGTGATCTAAGAGGCAAACTCTGTACAAATTTAGACTTCACTAAAATTACCAGTTATCTTATGGTCTGATCTTTATAGGCTTTTAAAAATCAGCCAGGGAGACATATTTTATTAGTGTGCTTGACAGCACAGAATCTCAATAGATAGTCAGTCACTTGGGCATGTGGCATGTGTTTTGAAAATCCAGCCTGCTTTAAGAACCAGACTCCTAAGATACTTGTTCAGAGGTTTTTGAACCTTCAGTTACAAGATGCTTGAGCCAGAATCAGCCAAATCTGGCTAAAATACATCTGCCAGTTAGACTCTTCATATTTGAGAGCTGTGATCAAATATAGGTATCATTTTTTTCAAGTGATCTTGACTATCTGTCACCCCTCAGCTCACTGTAGGGCTTAGAACTGCATTGTCTCCCTTCAGACCAAACGGTGGGTATAATGTTAGACTTAGCAGAGAGTTGGAGAAAGATGCTTATGGCTTCTACATCATCCAGCCATGCATGCTTGTGCCAAGAACAAAGGGCAGCATGTTTTCCAGTGTTTTATCAAGCAAGCTTTCCAGCATTGCTGGCTTCCTTAGCCCACTGGAAATTGCAACCTTCTTTGTTTGCTCTTAGGCCACAAAGTGAGAATGGTTGTTGTTGTTGTTGTTGTTGTTTTCCTAATAAATAAACACAGAATGTAAAAATTTCCAGCAAATCTTCATTAGTTGCCACCAAGATTTACTAGGCACTAAAGAATTGTGCATATTTAATAAATGGACATGATGGTAAATTTGCTTTAGGGTAAAAAAAAAATTAAGCTTTTACCACTTTAATGGAACAATGTGTCTTTGAGTTAAGCCTGGGAATATGGCCCTTCTTAGGTACTTGAGCCAACTCCATCTTTCTGTAACAGTCTTCAGGATCTGAACTCTGTTATTTCTTATGGGCGGGACTTAGAGGTTTGAAGTCTATGACAAGTACTGTTTATTATACAAATCCCTCTTTCTTATTTTTATGGACATGCTTGTGGTGTAGTCTACATGGTTAAGTGATGCAACACGAAGACTCACAGAATCAATTAACCTGGGCCCCTGGGGGCTCCCAGAGACTGAACCACCAATCAAAGGCTCAGCCTAGACTCCTACACATATGTAACAGATGTGCAGCTTGGATCATATGGGTCCTCTACTAATGGGAATTGGGACTGGCTCTGACTCTGTTGCCTACAAGTAGATCTCTTTTCCCTAGCTGGGTTGCCTTGTCGAGCCTCAGTGGGAGAGGACACACTTAGTCCACTTGAGGTGCCAGGGTGGGTTAATACCCCTTGGGCGCCTTCCCTTCTCTGAGAAGAATGGGGAGTGGGAAGGAGGGGGCATGAGGGTGGGCCTGAGAGGAAAGGATGGGTCTGGGATAAAAAAGAAAGACAAATAATTCCCTTTTTTTTTCAGTCTATGAATAATATTCTCTTACTAACAGTACATTTAGACATGCAGAGATGTACAGGAGTTGAAGTGATTGTTCGAGTTTCTGGTTCTGAGCTGAAAAAGGTCAGCTGTTTAACAACATACTAACAATGTCATGAAGTAGCCTCTTCATCTATATGATTGCATCTGCACATCACATACATGGCTTCCTTGGTTTGCAGTGGAAATGGTGACACCTAAACAATACAACAAGATGGAATCAATTTGCTGAAATCAGAAAGGTAAACACGCGCACAGTAGAATAGAACTCCATAAGGAAATGTGAAGGGCCAACAGAACTCTTACATAACCTTACTTTATTTTAATAAACCTGCAAGGGCAGATGTCATAGCAATTGCTGGAAACCTTTTCTCTCGTTTCCAGGATGTGTTTGCATCCGTTTCTTTTAAAGCACCTACGGTATTGTGCAATCTATAGCCAGCATTGACTAATTTATATTAGGTTGTTGTGTCTTGAGGCTGACTCAGGTCCAGTTCTCCTTAAAGAGTTTCCACTGAGCTGCTGCTGCTGCTGCTGCTGCTGCTGCTGCTGCTGCGCAGGTGGGAATCGTATGCAAAGCGGCTTCTCCAGGCAGGGCAGAGCATAGCCTCAGGAAGGTCACTAGGGTCAAGCTGATTACCTCCTCCAGCTCTGGCAAGCTCAGGGCTCAGCTGGGTTACCCAAGTTCACAAGGAGCTATTGACATTCAGCAGCGGCTTTCTCTCATTACCAGATCAGCAGGGAACTGTCTGGGCTTCCCTTTAACTCTTCTGCGTCCTGCTTTAAGATTTCCATGAGGCTGGGACCAGAAACCAATAGCTCAATTTACTCATGATTATTATTCAAGACATGGACCTTCACACCAACGTCTAATTCACCTTTTACAAGTGGAAACAGCAGTCCCCATAATCATTTCAAGAGCGCTAGATAAATCACAAGTAAACACATTTGTTTCATGCTTACACATGCTACCATCAGAGTTTATTCCTAAAGTGAAAGTACACAAAATATTTAGTCTTCCTCACTTTACAAAAAAAGGCCTCCTTAGTCCTGGGTAAATAAAGTCACTATGATTTTTTTTCTATTTTTCTTTTTTCTTCTTTTTAAAGAATAGTAATTGTTGCAATTCATTGTCACCAAGAGGTGGGTGTTTGGCCCTATTTCATTAGCTAAGCAATCAAGTCCTGTCTCCAGGAAGTACAGTCCCCGCTGTGAGGTCATAGACACAGGTATCTGGGTAGTAGGCCTGTTGCTTCAGGCTTTGATTTCCCGCTGACACATTCTGATCTTCTAGAAGTGACTTAACCTGTCTGTCTCTGTAAAATTATTTGTAAACTGAGAATAATATTTGACGAATACACAAAGCATGTTGCTATGGTAACAACCAGAGGACTGACTCACTGTTCAACCTAAGGGCCACTATAGTGTAACTGTAATTGTCAGATTGACCTTGTTCAGTATTCAACGGGCCCTACAATACACATTATGCAAAATCCTTGATTTTCTTATGCCTGAAACCTCTCACAAAATGGGTGGTGAACTTTTTACAAGTCAAACCAACTTCGCTTTACCTACCATATACAGTTTTTAAAAGTTCTAAGTTTCTTTCTTTTTTTTTCTTTTTTTAATTTATTCATATTACATCTCAATTGTTATCCCATTCCTTGTATCCTCCCATTCTCCCCTCCCTCCCATTTTCCCCTTACTCCCCTCCTCTATGACTGTTCCTGAGAGGGATTACCTCCCCCTGTATATGCTCATAGGGTATCAAGTCTCTTCTTGGTGACCTGCTGTCCTTCCTCTGAGTGCCACCAGGTCTCCCCCTCCAGGGGATGTGGTCAAATATGGGGCACCAGAGTTAGTGTGAAAGTCAGACCCCACTCAAAGTTTCTTTTAAGGACTGAAGACTTGTAATACAAAAGCCTTATCCTTAAAGGAGCTTTGAGTTTTCCCCCAGAAGATGTGGGAGTTGTGAGCAATATGGTCAGTTCTGAAAGTCTACATGTATAATTTAGAGCCCTCTTGGACTTTGGAGCTGTTAACTGGTTTAATTTCTAGCTTTGTCAGATGACTAAACTAACAGCCAAAACCAAAGATGACTTGTAAAGAGTCTCTCTTTTGTGACTTTGATCACAAGGACAAACAGAAACTGTTGATCTACCTGGTTTTACATGACTGGTTGTTCTCTTTATTAGCTCTTTAGATTAGTGGGAATGGAGCGCATTGGGTAATGCTAGTTTGGGGTGATTGTTAGCTCTGTATGACCGTGTTTCTTCTTTTCCAATTTCAATCACTCCCTCCTTCCCAATTTTAGCCTCTGGGATTTTTTTGAATTCAACATGCTAACACTAGCAGCTCTCCTCAACTCATCTATCTGACTTCCTTGGTGCTACGCATGGATTTGTCATTTACTCAGTTAACAGGCTCCCAGCTTTGGAGTCGTCTTTGGTTTGCTTCTTTGCTTTGACCTACACATTTTCCCGCACCATATCTCATCAACTCTGTGTTCAGTCTGTGCCTTCATTAACCATTATCTTCTTAACATTGATCCCTTTGAGACAGTACCATGATTTCTCTTGTTCCTATGTAACATGCTCAGAGATCAGTGGCTAAAATTTGATTTCAAGAAGGCTACATTTTTAGTCACAATACTCTGGCTCCAACTTATTTTTTGTCATCTGTCTGACTATGATATTTTATTGTTTTGTAGGACCTTTCTACTTTCCTCCTCCATGTAGTCTACATGGTATACCTGTAGGTGTTTTTCGCCATCTGCTTTTGCTTGTTTACAGTTGGTATTCCATAACTCAGCAAGAATGTACTGGTAGCTGCCACAGGTTCATTTTATAAATAACCTGTCATGGGATTTGTACCTTTTATGATGGGCTTTTCTTAAGGCATCAGCATCTACAAACCATGTGTGTTTGCATTACTTTTACTTCCTATAAAGATAAAGGAGGTTGTGTTTTGTGGAGACCGCATCCTCTCTAGTGTGTAGCATGGAATCTTATGACAGTAGGTCATTAAGTATTATTTATTACAACTATATAAATGAAATAGAATAAAGACTATCACTTCTAAATATTTTGAAAAAATTTAAAAATATTTCAAAATTTAAAATATCAAACTTTAGTGAACACCATTTGCCCCCATCCTTTGCTCTATTCAAACTTTCTGAAAATGAACAAGGCAAATCTACATTAAGAAAAACAAAAATAAAAAACAACAAAATGTTATGGACAATAGAAGAGTACGAAAAGAGGATTACAATGTAACTGAGAATTAATAACATCACAGTCAAAATCTCATTGGGTTGTAAACAGAATGGAAGATTTAAACAGTAAAATAAAATAATTCTCATTAGAATTTTAATTAATAAGTTACAGGAACAAAGGTCTCCTTTGGGAATATTGACAGTAATGTCCAAACAGGACTTCTTCCATAGTCAGACTATTGAAGAAGCCGAGAGAAGAACACATAATGGAAAAAGTAGTTTCTGGAAAGCAAAGGTAACTCAGTGTCATGTTATCATAACATAGTTACCAAATTAAATAGGAGAAAATCAAATCCTGAGGAGAAATGACTGCCCTATCTTTAGTTATAAAAAGATTTGTTTGTTTGGCTTATTGTACTGGGCTTTATTTTATTTGTTTTTATTTATTTTTAATATTTAAAATTTTTGATATACTGGGTTTCAAGAGAAGTGAATTTCATGAGAGGGAGGCTTTGCCTGGCCTGTGTAGGATTCCTATCCAGGTTTGCAGTAAAGGCTTACAGAGACAGATCAGTAGAACAGCCTAACAATTTTTTTGGTCAAAGTTTACATGGCACAGGAGACTACAGAAATGACATCACAATGAGTCAAGGAAAACTGACACATTTTCTGCTTATGTTGAGTGGTGAATAAGCTTCTGTCTATATGGAAGCTATGTGATCAGACAAAAGAGTATGGTAACAGATTGCAAGGAAAAGCGGGCCCCACCTAATCAGGATATAGCTGGTCTCATTGCACTGTGTTCCTTCCTCCCAGATGAAGAAGAGGGTCACTTTTAATGAGAGTCTTAGGACCTACTATCAGATAAGGGAGGCTAAAAATTTGTCTACAGTCACCTTCCACAGAAAGGCCAGAGGAGGTTAGAGTCTTATTTCTAGGTTTATGAGTATTTGTAGGGAAGTAGCAAGATAGTTCACAGCATCTACCTTGGAAAAGGGGGAGCAGGAAGTCTACATTGTGGGAGCAAAAAGGCTTGGGAAGAAAAGCCAGGAAAGGGTCAGAAAAACGTTGCCTCTGAGCACTTTTCCTTCAATTTGAAGTATTCTGGATGCACTGTACTTTGAGAGGTTCTATTCAGAGCCCAAACAATATAATGAAGTATCTTTTTATAACAATTTAAATTTTTACTATACACCATATTAGATATTGTGATAGTATTTGAAGGTGTATTTTAGTAATTTCTCTTTCTACTTCATCTCCTCCCCCTTTGCTATCCATAGCCCCACTTACAACCTTCCTCCAACTGTCTTTTCCTCTTTACTCCCCTTGTATATATGTATGTATGTATCTATGCATGTGTATGCATGTATAAAGTGCAAGTTATCATTCATATATGAGAAAGAACATAGTATTTTTGTGTTCCTAAGTTTGAGTCACCTAGTTTAATATTACAGGTTCCAAATCTGTCAGTTGTCTGCATATTTTGTGATTTCACCTTTTTAACAGCTAAATAAAATTCTCTCATGTACACATATAGCATTTGCATTACATATTCATGTGTCTATGTATTATGTAAGCTTGTTCCATTTAATTGATATGGAGAATAGGGCAGCAATACACACGGATGTGAAAATCTCTCTGTGGCAGGGTATGGAGTCTTTTGCACATACGTTCAGAAGTGGTCTAGTGGGTGTATTGTGGTTCTAGTTTTAATTTTTTAAGATGCCTCCATATGGATTTTTAATATGGTTGTGCTAGTTTGCAATCCTACCGGTGGTAAACTTTCCCCACATCTTCACCACCATTTTTTCTGTCATATTTCTTTTATTTTTAAAAACTCTTCTTATTTTTTTCTTTCCTGAGACAGCATCTCTGTGTAGCTCTGGGTGTCCTGGAACTCACTCAGCACACTAGGCTGGCCTGGAACTCAGAGGCCCACCTGCCTCTGCCTCCGAAATGCTGGGATTAAAAGGTATGTGCCACCATTGCCCAGCTAAATTATTTCTTTTATGCCTTGGAATTGTAATATAATTACATCACTCTCCCTTCCCCTTTGTCCTTTAAACTTTCCCATAGAATCCTCCCTTGCTCTCCTTCAAATTCATTACACAGACTCAGCAGGTTGTATAAATGTGTGTAATGACAAGGATTGAAAGAAGAAGCCCTGGATTTGCTGATGGGTTTCTTGATGACAGCTGTTTTAAGTAAGATGAGGTGGCGTCTCAAAGTGGTCTTCCTTTGTGTTTCCCTGGTGACCAGAGATGCTGCATGCTTTAAATACTGACAGATCATTTGTGTTTCCTCTTGTGAAAACTGTCTGTTCCATTCATTTGCTTGTTAATTGGAAGGGTTTTTTTTTTTAACTTATTGTATTTTTAATGGTGTATGTCTTTCCATGTGCCTGGGCATAGGTATGTGCATTCAAGTGCTGGTGCTTGTGGAGGGCACAGATGTTGGAATCTCCTGGGGTTGGAACTCGGCATGGGTTCTGGGAACCAAATTTGAGTCCTCCACCAGAACAATATGCATTCTGAGCTGTTCAGCCATCTTCCTTTGCCCAGTTTTGTACTTACTTTTTGCAGTTTTGAATAACAGCCCCGTATCTGAAATATAGATAGCAAACATTTACCCCATCCTGTGGGCCGCCTTTGCTGTGAAGAGGCTTTTACTTTCACATACTCTCTTGTTGATTCTTGGATGCTGTAGTTCCTGTGCGTTTGGAATTCTCTTTTACTCGTTCCTAACCCTGTTTCATAAAATATACACCCCTTGTTTTCTGCTCTCATGTTCAGTAATTTAGGCTTTAAGCTCCCATTTTGATCTAGTCCAGCTCTGGCATCTCTAGGTTCCAAACTCCAGTTCTGGGGTGAACTTTGGCATCCCTGAAACCAATGAGGCTGGGTCTCTTTCTGAACTCAAGAATAGCTGAGATCAAAACCTTAACACTGGAGGAAACTCAGGGACTCCTGAGATCAAAAACTTGATTATCTGAGATACTGTGGAGCTTCTGGGACCAAACCTATGCCCCACAGCAAACTCTGCTAGTGTTGTCCCCAAGTCCCCAGCCGTGCAGCAAACATTGGAACCAGTAGTGCCAAAAGTCTGCTCCCACGATGAACACTGTTTCAGATGAACATGTTTGAGTAGTGGCACAGCTTCAGAATTTTAAAATTAACAATAAATTTACAAGGTCCAACAGTGTCAATGACAGCAATTTTTGACATAATGATACTTTGGTAATCTAGCTGCGACAAACATAGGATCTTTTATTCTTTTATTTCAATTATAATTTTTAATATCTCACAGCACACAGTAATGGTATCTGTGCACATACATGCTGTTTACAATAGGAATCCATGTTAAAGAGGTTGCAGCAGAGTTCAAGAAGTTTCAGAATTGGGCTGAAAAGAGTAAGTATTGATAAGTCAAGTAGCTGCAAGATGAAAGACAAAACTGGGGTTCAAGGACAGGAAACAATGGGTTTAGGTTTAGGTCCAGATAGCCAAATAAGTGGATGACCAGGCAATCAAGCATGTCACATCAAAAATGGAGACTAAGCTGAGCCCACAGTCCAGGCATAGTAGGTAGTGAGGGGCCTGATGCTCTTGGCCCTTTCACTCACACAGGTATGAGGAGACAGGCTGGTTTGGAACAGTGCCATTCCAGGGCTGAGCGTGTTTCAGGGATCCAGGTGTTGAAGTTACACCCTACCCTTTGGTATGTATGATAAGCCCTTGGGAATGATTTCACTGATATGATTTGAATACACTCAGGTGCTCCAATGGTTTCAATTTGTGCCCCAGTAAACTTATAGGGTGGCTCTGATTCTACTTCCAGGAATAAGTGATAGATATTTATAAGCCTGTGCTGGTGGGTGGTACTAATGTATAATGGTTTAACATCTGGGCCTATCCAGGGGCTACAATCATCCTCCATCCTATTTGTAAGATGGCATTTCCTAGGGCAATGCATATCCTGGAAAACCAATTTAAAAAAATACAATATGCCAAGGCAGAAACAGAGAGACCCTGTCTCAAAAAAACCAAAACAATATGGAGTAACTTAGATTAGTATATAGCCTGATCTCTACACCTGGGGACGTTGTAGCCAAAGGTTGCCCAGGGAGCTCTGGGGTAAAAAGAGTGAACCCTGGGACCACTGTAGTCAAAGCATTGTCCCTTGATTGTTCTGTGACGGCTGGAGTGTGGTCCAGCAGTAGTTCTGACACTTGTGAATGCAGAACAGCATTTCCAGAGTGAACTCTGGAACCACTGAGATCAAAGCCAATCATCTGGGGACGTTCTAGAGGCCCTAGGTCCAATGTCCCATCCTGGCCAGAACTCTGAAGCCAGGGAGTAAGAGCCTAGGCTCTTTTGTGAACTCTGAAACTTCTAGGTTCCACGTGAACTGTGGGGCCACTCGAGTGAAAGCTAGAGTTCCACTGTGTATTCTGAAATCCCTGGATCCAAAGGCTTGGTTCCGGGCAAACTCTGCGAGACCAAGGGTTAAAGTTATGATCTGGGGTTAATTCTGGAACAGCTGACGTCAAAGTCCTGGTACTATGGGAAAGCTGGGGTCCAGACCCTTCTACTTGGGAACTCTCGGTCTCGGGAGTCAAAGGCCAAGCGCTGCTGTACACAGAGGTTAGTGCTGGAGCCATAACCTTGTTTTCATGTTGTGAACTCTGGTCCCTCTGGAACGAAAGCCTGTGTCCTGCAGCACTCTGAGGCTAACACTGGCCCTTTGGTGAACTGCAGAGCAGGGAAACACTGGAGTGCCTGGATTGGCTTCAAAAGACTTAAGAAACTACATTTTGTTTTGTTTTTTGAGACGGTCTCTCTGTGTAGCTTTGGCTGGCCTGGACTCGCTTTATATACCAGGCTGGCTTCGAACTCATAGCGATCCGCCTGCCTCTGCTTCCCGAGTAATGGGATTAAAGACATGTGCCACCACACCTGGCTCGAGAAACTATCTGTTTGAAAAGTGGAACTGTATCACATTGGGCTGTATGATCAAACTCACCACGGACCTCTGCTCCCTGAAAGTACTCTTTTTTTTCCCTCTAGGTAAAAGGAGGTATGTAGAATGTGGTCTAACAGCCACTGCTAATCTGTAGGATGGAACCTGTCACTTTCACCCAGTTAGGAATGCATCCATTTACTTTCAATTTTCCTGACGGGAAGTCGGGAGATGGTAGCAGATGTTTTCCTTTGTGGCTCCCCTGCAACCGCACTCAATCATCCGTTATCTTTAAAGCCCAGTGATGTCTTCTCTACAGTAGTACTTCCTCGTGCGTGCATTCTGACCCAAAGCAGCATTGACTCAACAGGGTGACTTCACAGCAGGCTGACTTGCCTGTCCTCTGATTTCCCAGAAGATTAGGATCACGGTGCAAGTGAAATTGTGCTTCAGGTAACCTAGAGTCATCAGTTCCCAGACAGCCACATTCATCTCGGTTCAGGGTCATGCATCATCTTTCTGCAAGGCTGGTGGCATCACCTACTCTTCCTGGATCTTTGTTTCAGTGAAGTCCCGTTGCAGCTAAGCACGTACTGCCTCCAGGCTGTTTGTGGGGGTTCTTCCTAGTAAACTACTTGAGGGAGATCTGAATGGCATGAGCCTTTGCACATACTATGTTTGAAAATCATTTGGCTAGGTGATTAAAGAACACAATTCCCCAAATCTCAATGGCTCCACTTAGGCCTTCTTTCTTTCTTTCTTTCTTTCTTTCTTTCTTTCTTTCTTTCTTTC
>OU015745.1:124931448-124946948 GCA_907169655.1 Acomys percivali
ACACACACACACACACACACACACACACACACACACACACACACACATCCTTGTTCTTCCATGGGTTTCCCATTTTCATTTCCTTTATTGCCCATAGAATCTCTGCCCTTCATTCCACACCATGCTCATCTTGCCTCTTAGGACACCACATGCTGAAGTTAACTCACTTGGCTTTAGGAATGTTGTACTCCTAGGAGCCTTCCTCATTTGCTAGTTCTGACTGGTTTTCTTTTCACAAGCTACAGAGCCTAGCTTGAGGTATTCTTTCCAGCATAGCTTTAAATGTGTATATTGTTTCTTAGATTCCGTGACTTTGCATTCTTCCATTCTTTGTTTTTGTTTTAAACTATATCTATGGCTTATCATATGTGAGGCTCTGGGTCTAATCCTATGACTGGAGAAACAAATACTTATAACCAGCAATATGTTTTTAATAGACAAAGATAAGTAGATAGCCCACCATGTGTTTGAACATGTCACAACATGCCATCACATTTTTCCTTTCTTTGCCTTTAAACTGAAAACATATCTCATAGTCTTGGTGACTAGACATGGTTTTTCCAAATTGTATACAATTAACTCTTCGCTATTTCTTCACAAATTCCAGTGTTTGTTGAAGCATTTGGATCATCCAATATACATCTCAATTTCTCTTAATTTTTCTTTTATAAATATATAATTTTTTTTTCAATTTCTGGGTCTTGAGCTCTAGTTAGACAAGAAGTTTTTGTTGTTGTTGTTTTGTTTTTTTTGTTTGTTTACTTGTTTTGTTTTGTTTTGTTTGACATATCCCAAGCAGTTTAACACATATTTAGAAATTTCCCGGTTAATTATCTAAGACCTTTCATTATATAGTTTTTCTTTTTTCATAGTAGTAGTCTCTTGAGTACCTTTTGCTTTTAATTTGTGTGGGCAGCATATTTCTAAGTTGAAATTACAGTTCCACTCAGTGGATTGCCTCTGTCACTCTGAGATCCTTTGTTTTGATCACTACTATTTTCTATCAGCTCTTGTCCTGCTTTGCCTTCCTGTGCCCCCTGGCCTGTTCTCTCCTCTCCTCTCCTGTCTCCTTTTTCTCCTCCTCTCTGTCCTTCCTTTTTCCTTTTCTCGTTGCTGAAAATTGAGTCTACAAGGCTTTAGAAAATGCTAGGCTTTCTACTTAATGTTAAGAAATAAAGATTTAATTGATAGATGTAAATACCGAGGGAGAATTTTCTGCTGCCTGTAAGTGCGCAAAAACAACAGACACATGTATGCCCTTAGTTTGTTATCAAATCTCACATGCTTTGTTGATATTTTTCAGGGATTGTTTATCTTAAGAAAACTGGAAACAGTAAATTTTAAAAATAATTAAAATTTTTTATTTTCTATGGATTGATGTTTTGCTTACATGCATGTCAGTGTAAAAGTGTCAGATCCCCTGGAACGGGAGTTACAAACAGTTGTGAGCTGCCATGTGGGTGTAGGGAATTGAATTCAGGTCCTCTGGAAGAGCAGCCAGTGCTCTTAACTGCTGAGCTATCTCTCCGACCCAAGAAATAGTAATTTTTAAGTGTAATTTTATTCTTATAAATCACTTTCTTCATTTATACATATTATTTTCATAAGATTTATTATAAAAAATCTTGTAAAGAAATAAAACACCACTCATGAAAATTATCCAGACCCCAAATCTGTACAACTCAATGAACTAAGAATTAGTTTTCCAAACAGAAGCTGTGAAACTTCATGTTAAACTCTATACTTTAAGCATCAAATATATCTTATGCATCTATCACCACAAAAACACAGAGAAATTATACAAAAAACATAACAAAGTTCTATGTAATAGTTGTTTCTATCACTAAGGTTTGGCACATTCTTTTGACCAAGGAAAAATTTAGGACATACAGCCTTTCTGCCTTCCACCTTCATCCTGTGCAGTTCTGGCCCTAGACCAGAGGACCCTGTCATGCGATATTCCTGGGTAATGCAGCCTGCATTTCACGGTTCCATTGTTTAATCAGTTTTTCTGTGAACGCACCAAAACTATTCAATTTGCTCATCTGCTCCTCCAGTGATTTGAGTATGTCCCTTTCATTTAGCCAGTCTGTTATGACACAAGCACGATTATAATGAAATAAGAAAGCACATTTCCTCCAAAGATTTTTGTCAGTTCTAATTACATTGAACTAAAAACATCAATCTATTTGGGAAAGGGAGAAAATTTCATAAGGATCAGGTAACATACATATGTAGTCAGCCTCAATCATTTTATGATGGCTAACTATGGTAGTCTTAGTTTTACGACCGAGTCTACTAAATTCTCACTGGGAACTGTAATCCACAATATTGAGTGTTTTCAAGATTTGATAAAATGGAAACAAACATGAAGCTGTTCTGCTTTTATGTGAGAAAAAACACATTAAGATATGAACAAGTGTGGGGTACAAAAAAGTGGGATTTCTGTTTCATAAATATGATTTTTTGGGGTAATTCACTGCAGGAATCTTTTTTTTTTTTTAATTAATTTATTCTTGTTACATTTCTATGGTTATCCCATCCCTTGTATCCTCCCATTCTCCCCTCCCTCCCATTTTCCCCTTATTCCCCTCCCCTATGACTGTTCCTGAGAGGGATTACCTCCCTCTGTATATGCTCATAGGGTATCAAGTCTCTTCTCAGTGACCTGCTGTCCTTCCTCTGAGTGCCACTAGGTCTCCCCCGCCAGGGGACATAGTCAGATGTGAGGCACCAGAGTACTTGAGAAAGTCAAATCCCTCTCTCCACTCAAGTGTGGAGACTGTCTTGTCCATGGGCTAGATCAGGGTAGGGGTTTAAATTTTTCGGCCTGTATTGTCCTTGGCTACACTGCAGGAATCTTTGTCTGCTCTTTTTTTATCATTGCTATGGATTAGTCAACATGTAACTTAATTCACCTGAAACTATGAGAGTCTGTCTCCAGGGAACTGGCACTCCAGGTCACCAGGCTTCTTTCTTCTTCTTCTTTTTCTTCCTCCTCCTCCTCCTCCTCCTCCTCCTCCTCCTCCTCCTCCTCCTCCTCCTTCTTTTCCTCCTCCTCCTTCTTCTTCTAAAGCTATAAGTGAGTGACAACTAAAATGGCTGTGGAGATGGACATGTTGGACAGTCACCTATCTCTATCACATTATGTGGAAAGAGAAACAAATAATCACAACAGGCCTGGAGAACCAGAGAGGCCAGAACCACAGGAGAGGCATCACCTGGGATTTGTTGTTAATTCCCACTCCTTTAGTGGCCTACGATTTGTGAGCTTCACCTGAATTCTTAGAATCTTTTTGTTGCTTAGGTTGGTTAGAGGTATTCTGCTGCCACTACCAAAACTAAACAAAACCGTGATGATTTGAATGAGAATGGTCCTCATAGGCTCAAATATTTGAATGTTTGGCTTCTAGCTGGTGGACTGTTTAGGAAGGATTAGAAGGTGTGGCTTTGTGGGAGGAGGCATGCCACTGAGGGTGGACTTTGAGGTTTTAAAGGCCACTGTTCCTCTCAATGCCTCTATCTTGTGGCTGTAAACTCTCAGCTACTGTTCCTGTGCCATGGCTACCTGCTGCCATGCTCCCTGTCATGAAGGTCACAGAGTAACCCCCTGAAGCTTTAAGCAAGCACCTAATTAAAAGCTTTCTTCTGTAAGTAGCCTTGGTCATGTAGTCTCTTCATAGCAATAGAACAGCACCTAAGACAAAAAAACAAAGCACAAAATGAAGCAAACACACTCTTCCTCCCCAAATATATAAATAAGAGATTGGGGGTATTTCCAGTTTACGTCCCTGTGAATACATTAAATTCCTTTATTTCAGGAGGACTCCAGTGACTTGCTTTCTGTCTTTTAAACCATATTTTCTTCATTAATATATGAGAAATATATATCCAACCATTTCTTCAGTAAGACTTCAGCAAAAATTCAATTTCTAAATGTTTAGATTTGTGTTAAAGTTTAAAAATGTGGTGTTATAGCTTATATAAATTCGGGGATCATTCAGCTGGTAGGTTGGCTCAGTGAGTTCCGGCTTGCTGCACAGGCCTGGCCTCCTGAGCGCAATGCTGAGAGCTCATTTAAATATGCAAGGAGAGAACCAACTTCTCAAAGTGGCCCTCTGACGTCCACACACACTTCTTCCCACCCACTCACCAATTATTCCCACACATAGGACTAGTAGTAATAAATATAAAATCAAGAAACTCAGAGGGTATTATAAAACTCTTAATATTTGTCAACAGTCCTAAAAAGAATCTGGTAGAATGTCTGGTAAATCAGATAGGTGTTTATTAAACATTATTTTATGCTCCAAACTAATGATTACTGTGGGAAAACATTACCTTATTCATGATGCTTGCAGATATGTGTGTCGCCGTGAAGAAAGAGATGCGAATATATACAGAGGCAGCAACATAAACTGCATGACAGAAATATTTAATTACTTTTATTTTTTAGAAAGAAATGCAAGTTGGTCATGTAAGTTCCTGAATGAAGCTCTCTATAGGACTGGCTGAATGGATACATCATTGGTTGCCACTTAAGGGCGAACAAATGTGAAGTCAGTGAGTCAATCAACAGGGATAGTTCAAATTACACTACTACAACTGTGTGTGCCCCTGAATTCTGTTACTATAATTTACAATACATTTAGTCATGAATTTTATGTGGATACTGTTTATAAGGCTGTGAACCAAATGGTCCAGTCTCAGAATGCATAGTGAAGAAAACTTGCAAAACATAAAGCCATTTTGAAATAGTTAAAATATATTGCTTCCACTCTGGCCTACCAGATAGACAGCCCATATCCAGACAGAGTGTCACTACTTAAAACCCTTTCTGTTCTTGCTTTGTACAGTTCAGTTATCTGAACCTGATTTTCTAAACCCTATGTCTATACTCTGCTGTTTGCTGCTTCCTTACTCCTACCGAGTAAATTCACATTATTGATTGATCATCAGAAGAATGAATCTGTCTACTTTGGTTTCTCACCATATAGTTGTGACAGAAAAAAAAACAAAACAAAACTGATAGACCGCTGGCAGAATTCTCTTGAATTAGGAAGGTAAAAGAAATGATTGTGTTATTCATAAATGAGTGAATAATTTTTGTTATCAAATTGTTTTAATCTTATTATTTATTGTTTGTTTGTCATTATTGGACAATACAGAGGGACAAACAAAGCACTTGGCACTACCTAGACATAGAGTCTAATACTGTGCTACATCCCTAGACCTCATTTTAATATTTTTAAAAATAAATGTCTTTCTGTATAATCCAGGCTGGTCTTAAACTGATTATTCTATGTGCCAGAATTATAGACTTATATTACTGTTTCTAGCTTTTATGAGAACATTGGAGTGTGTTGATACATAGTCATTTATCCAGAATTTGGTCATCACAATGGTTTGTTTTCTCTCTAGGAATTCCCAGATGCACCTGGATTAGAGTTAATATTGTCCAGTGTAAAGCTGAAAAATACAGATATGTGCAACAGCTGGTTTATTTTCAACCTTTCATAAAGTGGGAACATGTAGAATTTAAATTATTTCTTTTGACTTAAAAGTTATAGGAAGCCTCTTTTCAAACATCACTTAGTGAGGATCTTGAATTAAGACATAGTTTAGTTTCACAAGGAGAAAAGCTAGTTCACTTACTGGGCAAAGGAGAAAGTTGTTGGGATTCTTTCTACTGTGGCTATAAAGCACAGAAGAAGAAAGGCCAGGAGAGTTCCCTTTGCTCATTACTGGCTTCCAGGCAAGTAGAGTAGACAGACAGAACAGGAAAGAGCTGCGGTGCTTCTAAGATTTTAGGTTAAGTGAGGAATGGCGGTGCAGGCCTTTGATCCCAGGACTTGGGAAGCAGAAGCTCATGGGTCTCCTGAGTTCAGAGCTAGTCTTGTTTATAGAGCCTGTTCTAAGATAGCCAGAGCCACACATAAAAGTCCTGCATCAGAAAAACAAAACAAAACAAACGAGCAAAAATATAATTAAAAAATAACAAAAGCAACAAAATGATTTTCGGTTGAGAGAGCTCAAGGAAGCAGTCATTCCTAATGTGTTTTGATTCATAACTTATTGCTTTGGGACAATGGTTCTCCCATGTGTTTTAGATCTTCTCTGGGGATATGGAGACTGGTGTGTCTACCTCTTAGTCAGGCAGGACTTCCAGTGGAGGGAGGGAGACACCAACCCACCCACAAAACCTTTGCCCCAAAATTTGTCCTATCTACAAAATATGCAGAGATAAAGAGGAGCATAGACTGGGGGAATGGTCAACGAATGGCTGGCCCAACTTGAGACCCACTCCATTGGAGGGAGCCAACCCCTGACACGATCAATGATACACTACTATGTACCATAGTTGTCCTCTGAGAAGCTCCGCCCAGCAGCTGATCTAAACAGATCCTGAGACATACAGCCAAGGATTAGGCATGGTACAAGTAGTCTTGTGAAAAAGTTGGGGGAAGGCTAGAGGGACCCAGAGGGAATACGAACTTCACAAGAAAACCAACAGAGTCAATTCACCTAGGCCCTGGGGCCTTACATAGGCCCCATACACATGTGTAGCAGATGGGCAGCTTGGTCTTCATGTGGGTCCCCTACCAAGTGGAGCGGGGGCTGACTCTGACATGACTCTGTTGTCTGCTTTTGGGCTGCCTCTCCTGACCTCAATAGAAGAGGATGCCTTTAGTCCTGATATGACTTGATGAGCTGGGGTGGGTTGGTACGGGGGGCTTCTCCTTTTGGAGGAGAAGGGAGGTAGGAAAGGATAAAGAAGGTTGAAGGATGGGACCAGGAGGGGAGGAGGGAGGGGGCTGTGATAGGGATGTAATGTGGATAAATAAATAAAATTTTAAAACTTTGTTCTATTTATTTATTTTATTTTATGTGTATTAGGTTATTTTTTGTTTTGTTTTGTTTTTTTGTTTTTTTGTCTGCATATATGTCTGGGCATCACCTGCATGCCTAGTGCTCATGGAGGTCAGAAGATGTTTTCTAATTTCCTGGAACTGGAGTTTGTAGATGATTGTGAGCCCCTGTGTGGATGCTGGAACTTGAACCTGGGTCCTCTGTAACAATGACAAGTGATCTTAACTACTGAACCATCTCTCCGGCTACTCATTTTTGCTTTCACACTTTTATGTTGTTGAGTGAACATATTTATCAAGCATAAAGCCTGCTGGAATAACAAACATTTGTTTGCTTTTCTCCATCCTTAGATAAGATTTGGGGGGATTGCTTAGGGGAAAAACTGCTAGGAAATTAAAAAAACAAATGGTCAGAAACTACAACATCTTCAGAGGGCTGAAAACAAAGAGATGATAACAATTACAAACCCAGAACAGAATGGCCAGGAACCAAGATGATTTCAAAGCCAACCAACAAAATGAATGTTGTAAAGCAACCCAAAAGCCCAGACGATATGCACTAAATAGAATTCTAAACAATTATCCCAGAGTAAACAGCCAATGGATTTCTGAACAAACTAAAAGAGATCTGAGTTCACCAAACACTAGCAAAAATCCACCCTAGGAGACAATGTCATATGGTCACAAGAGAACCATGGTGTTGGTACCTGACTCCAGTTCGTGACTTTTTCTGTAAAATGTCATTTTGGGCACCCTGTGGTGGGCACCACAACTTTTAAAACACAGGCACAACTCTTGCCTCAGGGGATGTGAATCTGTGTTTCTGGGTTACCTCAAATTCTATGTTCCAATGTTGTTATAGTTCCATAAAAGTTTATAACGACAGCAATAATACCCAAAAAGAAAGCCATGAGTCCAAACACTTTTCAAACATATTGGTGGCAACATTAGGCAGGCAGAACACAGAATAGTGGTATCAGCTATTGAGCTCAGGTATCAGCTGATGTTGTTCTTATTTTCTGTTTTTTTTTTTTTAATGTTTGAGACAAGGTTTCTCTATGTAGGGTTGGCTGTCCTGGACTAACTTTGTAGACCAGGCTGTCTTGGAACTCACAGAGATCCACCTGCCTCTGCCTCCCCAAGTGCTAGGATTACAGGAATGTGCCACCATGTCCAGTAGTATTCTTATTCTTACGTTTGGTGGGAACCAGTGTTCTGTTTGTATATTCCAACAGATTTACCTAATGGTCACAACATGGTTAGCTTACTCATAAGGAGGGCCACAGTTGATCATTAGAGTGCGTAAAGATGGACCAAATAATTTGGTTCTGGACTCTCAATATTTCATCCTCTTTACCTCACGGAAGCTTTAATCAGCTGCTCAGCCTTGCACAAGGATCAGTGGGAGGTGTAGCTCCAGGAAGGTTTGTTTACATGGGACAGCCATTTTGTATGCATTAACACATTTAACTCAAGAAGTTGACACTGCCCCTACATCTGGAGAAGAGAAATGAAGTTTACCAAGCTTTAATGAGTTTCAACTTGGAGAATCCAGAATTTGACCTGGTGTTTTTAGTCCTGAGTCCAGAAATTCAACAGAGAATGTGCCATAACCTTTTCCTTCTGCATTAAGTCCCCGGAAGTAATGAAGGGGAGAGTGAAAGACTTGACATAATCCAGCACACTGGAATTACCGCACTACCTCATGATGCTTCCTCTGAATTATTAACATCTGCACAAATGACAGTAAAAGGCTCCTGAATCTTAGAGGAAAAGAGCCCTCCGGACAGCGAAAAGAATCAACGAGCCATAGGGACATCGATGGCAGAGAGCGTCTTTACTCGTGTTAAATTGCAGCAGTTTTGAGTGGTGTCTGTGTCCTGCATTTAGTACATCATACAAGATGCATAAACCATTGATCGTGGATTTAAGTGGTTGCTTGGGACGACCTATGTGAAGTACTTAACTCATCACACTATCCACAGCAGGTCAGTTAGCTTCATCCCCTCTTCTTGATGTATGTTAGATGTATTGGGAAAGCATGACAACACATCATAAACGCACATGAAAATATTGTCATGCAGGTGACCCCTCCCTCTCCACCTCCCTCCCTCTCTCTCTTTCTTTCTTTCTTTCTTTCTTTCTTTCTTTCTTTCTTTCTTTCTTTCTTTCTTTCCTTCTTCTGTGATTATTTTTGAGACAAGCTATCACCATGGAGCCCTGGCTAACAGACAACTTTCAGTAATCTTCCCACGTTTGTGTCCTAAGTGCTGTGATTTCAGACCTGTATCCCCATGTTCAGCTTCATTTTCAGTAGAAGTGTGTAGTTAAGTAAGAAATCTTGAAGGAAATTGGTCCAAAGTGGTCCATATACATGTATATATGTATATATCTGTTTTGTTTTGAGACAGGGTTTCTCTGTGTAGTCTTGGTCATCCCAGACTCTCATTGTAGACCAGGCTGGCCTTGAACTCAAAGAGATCCACCTGCCTTTGACCCGCCCCCCCAAGTGCTGGGATTGCAGGCATACACCACAGCACCTGATTAAAACTGGAGTTTTTTAAAGGTTAAAAATAGCAAGGAATTTATTTTAGGGCAATGAAATAATTTCAGTTTATATCAGATTAAGCATGAGTTTAAGGGAACATTGAATGAATTCATATGGCTGAACTAAAGTTTGTCTTTAATACTAAATGATCTATAAATTTCTAGAATATAACTATAATATAAGATATTACACAATGCAGCCATGAATGCTTATTTGGTGGCATTATTCCAAGCCAATTGGATCTGTCTGGGCACTGGGCACTTCACATGCTAGAAGCTTTTAAGACTCAACAAAAGGATATCTCAAATAGATAGTTTATATTACTCCAGAATAACTTCAGTCTGGCTGAACAGAGGTATTTTAAACATATTTTGAGGTTTACAACCAAGGTTTTACCTTTGCCAAGTCATTTGGAGATAAGACTCCACGATCCATTTTTCGGATTATCTGAGAATGAAGATACTATACTAGCATGCCTTCACTTGTAAGGGTTTCCCTTGTTGTTACAACACTAAATTAATCATTCCCTGCAACTTCCACTGATACACACACCGTCTTGAATGTCACATATATTGATAGTTACAACGTACTTTCACGGGGCAAAGGCCCTACGCTGGAAGTCTCAAAGCCTTGGTGCAGCCACTGGTCCCAACTACAAAGACAAGTAATGGTGAGCTTTAGGTAGAGGCAGAAGCTTTATTTAGTCCATCGGTACGTGAGGGGAACCAGCACAAGAGTCTCCCAACCCCAACTCCGTCTTTAGGTTTGAGACAACGTCTAAAGGAAGATCGTTTTCTCAAAGGGTAACAGCTACGGGCATAGCCACACATTTGTGGAATTTTTTTTTTTTTTTTTTTTTGTATAGTCTTGGCACACGGTGTAGATCTGAAGGGAATCATACTCTAAAACAAAAGTCTAAATCTCTGCAGTGATTTTTATTTAAGAGGAGAGAGAGTCAGGTGCTGCTGAAGGAAAGCTCTGTTGGCAGTAGTCCTGCTGAGGTCTACCTTGAAAAGAAAACAGGACCACATCTTAGTAATGGAACTGCTCTTCTTTATTTTGCAAACTTGCAGTATTTTGTGCAGTGCCTACTACTGTCCATGGAGGAAGAAGCCAAAAACGATAACATTTAATAACATTAGGTTGTATGACTTTTTTTTTTTACATAGTGCATATGGGATGAAATATACGGTCATATTAGAGATAATTAAAGTCACAAGCCAAAAATGGAAATAGGGTTCACTGTTTTTAATTTGATCAAGTCCCATTAATCACCAAAAGTCCTTCACAACTAAGTCCATTATTAATACACTGAATATTGTGTTTATTGCTTTTTTAGTATATAATAAAATGTTCTGTAAATTAAAAAGTAAATGTAAAGTTTTCACAATAAATTTACATATTAAATTTATTATTATCATTATTATTACTTTTATTTGTGTGTGTGTGTGTGTGTGTGTGTGAGTGTGCACACGCATGTGTGCACATGTGTTCAGTCAGGTATATGTAGGGAGATGACGTCAACTTTCAGGAGTCCGTTCACTCCTTCCAACATGAATCCTTGTCTCTAAAAGAAAAGGCTATGACATCTGGCCACCTCAGTGATAGTTATATTAAGCTGAAGTGTTTTGAATGTCAGTAATGTTACTTTGTTTAACATTTCATACGGAAAATCTCCATTTGGCTCTTTTGTTAAGGGATGATTTCAAATTATTGTCTCTGTAATGCTGTGATTTTTCCTGGAATTAAAAAAAAACATGAAATGAAGAAAACAGGCTCAACATAAAAATCATTTTTTCATCTAAGTAATCCTGAAAGAAGTCAAAACTGGAGGCAAACTATTTTAAAATAATTTCATCCACATTTAAGGTCAATACCTTAAGCTAATGTGTGCTTCACTGTAGTTTCTGTATTAGTTGGAGAACAATGCTAGGAAATCATTGGCACTTGGGTTTTGCTGTCATCAGTTTTCAGATCCAACTTAAAAAGAATTCAAGTCTCTTCTTGGTAGCCTGCTATCCTTCCTCTGAGTGCCACCAGGCCTCCTCTTCCAGGGGACATGGTCAAATATACAGGGGGAGGGGGAGGAGGTCCCCCTCAGTGACAGTCATAGGGGAGGGGAGTAGGGGGAAAGCGGGAGGGAGGAATGGGAGGATACAAGGGATGGGAGAACAATTGAAATGTAATGTGAATAAATTAATGAAATATTTTTAAAAATCATTCTACCTCTAATCACAGCACAGAAAGAAATGACACTGGGAGCTAGATCCTCTGTAACAAACAGTAAGATTAACACTTCCACTCTTGGGGGAACGTGAGTTTTCTTGCTTCTCCTGAGATACAGCAGATTCTTGTAAAGGCAAATCTCTAAACTTCTGTTTCCAAATGTCTCATGTTTGCCCAGTCTCCAGTTGCTCTTACCTTCCTGCTGTTGGGTAAACTTATTTATCATCTGGCTTCACCGGCACCACGTGTTTCCTCCAGTATCAGGCTCCTGGTCACAGACTTATTGGCAGGATACTCTGACCCTTATGACTCAGTTCTGGGCACCCTGACCTTTGTAACCCGACCTAAAGGAGGAGGGACTTTTGACCTTTTCATCCTAATCTTTCAGGATAGTTCTAAATCACTTCAAATTTGAATTCCGATAGATCTGCTTTACAGCCTGGTGGGTGGTCTCTTTGGATGCCAGGTGGAAGAGCCTCCCCAGGCAATGAAAAACACTCTTCCCCAGCTGATTGATCTGAATACAGTTTCTGACTTTTCAAAAATCTCCCCCTCCTGAAGCGTCTGCTGTTCTGGGATTAGAAGACTCACTTGAAGGTGTTAAGCAAGGCCAGCAGGAAGCTCCCCTTGATGTGTTGGAGCTCTGAGAGCAAAGTCTGGAAGTCAGAGAGAGAAAACATTACTTTCCTCTCATTGGGACTGGCCTTGAGTTCATTTTTGGGCCGTTTTTCAAGAAAAGCAGTTTTCCTGGTTGCTTTGACTTTGGGAGAGGCCTTTCATCAAGTGTCAATAACAGCCTTCTAAAAGGACCGCCAAAGCAGAGTAGCACGTGAGCAACTCCAAGGACTGTTCTCCCAGCTATCCACACGAAGTTCCCATAGTCCTTCTTGTCCTCCCTGCCTTCAATTTACTCCTTCTTCAAAAGAGCCTACCTACAAACTCACTGATCACGAATCTCAGGGCATCTCCGACTTTAGAGATTTCACAGGGGTCCCAAGTGATGCTTTTCCGTAGTGGGCCACCTCTCTCCCCATTGGCGCTCAGTATTATTATTTTCTCCCTTCCTTCAGTAGAATTCAGTGCTACCCATAGATTCTGTGTTATTTTTGCCTCAGGTACATTGTTTCTGTCCTTCTGTGGAGTTCATTTTCATTACAAGCTTTGTATTCTAAAACCTACTTCCTCAAGAGCCGCTGCTACAATTTGACCACGTAGTACACGGAACAGTGGGAAAGTCCACCCTGTTGTACTTGGGATATTCTTTACTACTAATGAAAATATTAATACTGCTACTTCCAAGTCCTGTCATTTTAACATATCTCTTTTTTATCAGAGTGACAATATTAAATTGATTTTAAAATCAACATTAGATCCTTCTCTGCACAAAACAGGGTCTAGCTACCAATTAGAGGCCTTGAATTTTTACTGTTGTTGTTTTTCTTAGGGAAGAACTGGCACCATCAAGAAGCCAACAGAACTGTGTGGTGAAAAGCACCAGATAGGCCCTGAGGATGCTGTGTTCTCATTCTGAAAACAGTCAGTGTTTATTGTTCAAGACATCTGCTGTTTCTAATACCTTTCCTGTGGCTGTTACTGGAAGAAAAAGCACAGAGAGGTTCATCATGGCTTTTAGAAGGGGAATGGAGAAGAAACAGTAACCCCTAGGAAGGAAAGGAACAAGAGTACAGAGAGGCACTATCACAATGCCATCACACACCCACCAGCTTTGTATTGTGGAAGAGCCATGTGGTTACTGTGAATATTGTGAGACAGTTTTCAATGCATAAGGTCAGTGTGAAAAGAAAGGAAAGAGATCTGAGTTTTAACATACCATGAAAACAAGAAAAAGAGAAAGAGAAAGAAAGGAGAAAGAAATAAAACAACAAAGGGGGAAAGTCAGGGGTTGGATGATAAATTCTGTAAAAGAAAGAGAGTGGGCGTGTTTCTACATCTGTCATATAGATATTATCCTTTCTTGCTAATGAAAAGGATGGGTGGTCTCAAAGATATTTATAACCACATAGATTGGGGTTCATGCTGGTTAATTGCTGGAGGAGATTGGTTGGCCCTCTGTGTTCCGTGATTAGTAAAGAAACAGGGAAAGATGAAATTGTAGCATTGTGAACTGTACCCGAGCGTCACCCTCACGTGGGATACAGGTGACTTTGCTATTCCGGGCTCTGAATGGGTTAACTGGGAATTGTGTGCCAATTGTCTGATACTCTAGAAGCTTAGATTAGTTACATTTGGTCATCAAACTTAGTACATTAGAGAAAATCAGGAGCCTTGTCTTAAATCCAAGTTCATTTATCTAAGATGTTGGCTAACAAGAGTGTGAGCTAGGGATCTTGATGGAAACTCTGGCTCCTAGTTTCTCCTGTAGGAAGTACTGACAAGTGTAATATTTACCTCATAGCGATTTGCGAGTAAGATGTGGTGATGCATCAGACACTTTTGTTCTGGCTTAGAGGGAGTCTCATTAAATGCTCACAATTGCATACTTTGTTGTTGTGTCTGTACATACTGTTTTAAAAAATATTTTACGATTTAAAAAGCTGGCCAGATGGCTTGGTGGGTAAAGGCACTGGTTGCCAAACCCAACAACCTGAGTTGTATCTGCATGACCCATAGAAGGAAAGAACTGATTCTAAGATCTACAAAAACTTAAAAAAAAAAAAGCATAAATAAATAGTATTATGATTTGTAGAAGAGATGCCTTTTGAAAGTGTATAACATTAAGACAATATGTTCGATAGATTAATGTGTTGAGCTGTTTAGTAACTGTTCAATGGTACAGATATTTGAATCTTTTTATATCTAATTCTATGATGTAGCGATATAACTTTCTATTATCTATCCATTCATTCTGTAGTGTACATTTGTATCCTCCCAAGTTCATGTGAGGAAACTTAGTTTTTAGTGTACTGGTACTAAGAGGTGAAATTTCATTAAGTAATTGAGGGCAAATTTTCATTAATGAAAGTAGTGCCTTTATTTAAAAAAACAAAAACAAAAACCAAAGATTTTTGTCTTTTTCTTCTACCATATATGGTCATATGGGAGGTGCCATCTATGAATCACAATGTGAGCCAGACACTAAATCATCCTACACATTTCTGTTCATATGCTACCTGGTAGAATACAGAAACAGAAAGAAGAATGGTGTGTGTGTGTGTGTGTGTGTGTGTGTGTGTGTGTGTGTGTAGTCTTATTCACAAGTTTTCACTTGTCTTGCATTTTAAAGGTCATGATAGAGTCAGCAAACACACATACACACACACACACACACACACACACACAGGCACAGGCACACGCACACGCACACACACACACACTCCCTACCCCCTGACCTTTCCAATTTAAATTGCAGCACATATAGGAAGATAGGAGGGGCTGACCATAGCACCATTAGAATTTAACATGTGTGTAACATTCACATTTGAACACAGCATTTGTCAGCAAGTCACCCTGCCTGCCACCCAGAGATTAACTGCTACTGCCAACCAACCAGAAAAACTGGGAATGAGCAGAACCCTTCACCTTTAACTTACCACTTAGGTTATTCTCCTGACCATTCATATTCACAGGCTGATGCCGCAGCTCCTTTAGTAAGTTTTAAGGAATGCTGAGTAACCGGTGTTTTATTATGTTCTGCTTTGTGATTTCTACCTGGAACCTACAGAATTGAAATTCTTCATATTCACTTTTTCTTCTTACAAACTAATATAAGGAATACAGGAAATGAGTCACGCTCACGGGATTGTCCTGGTGGCCCAGGCAGTTAGGGAGGCTACAGAAAAGAAACAGAATAAGGCCAGCCTTAAGCTTTGAGTAAGATCAAAGGTCAAAGCCAGTCT
>OU015745.1:124950628-124997867 GCA_907169655.1 Acomys percivali
TTAGCGAGGTGGGAGAGTGAGGAAGAGCTATATCTGCAGATGGGGCTGGGTATAGAAGTCCACTGCTGTGATTAGGAAGGTGGGTTTAAATGCTAGAGAGTGTGGCCATTCTATTTTCTTCTGCTCTGTGTCAACACCACAGCCTACATATATGACAGAGAAGAAAGGCAGGCTACCTGATGCTCTTTGGAAGGAGAAGGCTAAGGGTACACCTACTGGCTTCTACTGCAAGGCTACATGAAGAGTGTCACGTGGTGAGACCAGGCACACAAGCCAAGGACATCTTGAGATGGCTCAGTGGTTAAGAGTGCCGCCTGCTCTTCCAAAGGTCCTGAGTTCAATTCCCAGCAACCGCATGGTGGCTCACAACCATCTATAATATGATCTGATACCCTCTTCTGCAGATAAAGCACTCATAGACAATGAATAAATAAATTAAAAATAAAATAAAAACAAGGCTGCTCTTGTAATGAAAGTGAACTTGACACTACGATAGCAGTATAGCTTCCATCTTGAGGACAAAAGATTACCTTCCTAACTATAAACTCCTGAGGGATACATGTAAATAGAGCCAACATGTCTTCACCTCTCAGCCACCGTTGCACTCTTAACCTGCCTCGATATAGCACGGTGTGTGATTAAGCTGCACAGCTCCACATTTCCCACACTCATTTGCAGCTGCGCATCACTGCATGCCCTTGAGACTTGGAAGATGGACCTCCTATGGTGGATTCTATGATGCCCCTGCTGGTTCCAACAGCATGCATGTGCATGGGGTATATGCTGCTTCTGTGGCACCTGCTCCAGAATCTCCAATGTCCTGCCTGTGGCTTTCCAGCGTTGAAAGCCAGGATCAGAGATGCCCTGTTGTTGGCAGAGGGTGTGAGAAGGCTGGGACAGAGCAGACAGCCTCCACTTCTGCAGTCTTCTCAGAAGGATGAAGGGGGGTGGGGGAGTCCACACTTCCACTCTGGAAATAATACACGGGAACTCAACAGTGACTCTCATCCTTTTGCATTTCACAAATCACAAAACACCAAATACCAACCCCCTGCATGCACTCGCACACACACACACATGTACATATATGGGAATTGTTTAAGCATTGCTGTCTTTATAAAATCATTGCTTATGCTTGACATGTGTATTTGTTTGTGGCTGACAATATGCCAGTCATCTCAGCCGTAGCTTTTGGAGGGCATGGCCTTGTCTAACACACTTTTCAGTGTCCAGTGTGTGGAACAGTGGCTTACACCTGGTGCTGCTCTGTGTATTTATTCGGCTTCCTTGAATTAATTGAATTACCTAAACAATCTGTCCTCTGTCTAACGGTGTCAGATAGCACAGTTGGCGGCTCCCTAATGTTGGTGGTAAGTTGCCTATACTGTTAGTACCCAAAATGCTTTGATCTTAAGTTTCTGCTGAATTCTCAAAAGCACACCATCTGGCTTCAGTGACTCATGGAAATTTAATGTCTTGAGTTGTATTCACCACCTGTTGTCTGTTGTTTCTTTTTTTTTTCTTTTTCTTTTTTCTTTTGTATTTGTGCTGGTGAATCATATTTGCTTTCAATGAAAAGCAGTTCTTTAGTAAAAATGTGACATTTATCCCATCAGTAGTGATCGCTTAGTGCTACAGAACAGCCACCTAACCTCACTGATCCTGGTCACCTCAATGACATGTGACTCTAGTTCCTTCCCTATATGCTGACAGGTGTCTCTTTAAGCCTTTGCATTGTTTTTGTAAGCCACTGGTTTCTGCTATGGGCTATATCTGATTAGTTAGTGTTCTTCCTGGTAGTGTGGGGGTAATATTCTTGTATTTCAGTGGTATTCATATCTGTTACCCTATGCTAATCCTGTATGTTGTGTCTCTTATGAACATTTATGGGCTTTGTTTCTTTTTTGAAACAGTGTCTCATGTAGCCCAGGGTGGCTTTGAGTGTGCTATATAGCCAAGGTTTACCTTGAATACCCACTCCTTTTGCCTCTACCTCCCAAATGGTAGGATTACGGGTATGAGTAATCCAACACATCCATTTGCAATTTTAATGCTTTCTGTGGAATGGTACCCCAGAAGGTATCCTATTTACATGAATACAACAGCTACTGAGTATTTGAGAAAGGGACATAGACATGGCTCCCCATGCCTGGTGCTTTTGCTATAAGCATCAGACACTGCACTCAAACTTGACAAACAATAAAGAGGGATGAGCATGATGACTTTCACCTCTTAATTCAGCATTTAAGATGCTACAGCAGGAGGGCTGACACAGTCGAGGGCAGTCTGGGCTACACAACGATCCACGGGTCAACCTGGCCTATGGACTATGAGAGATCTTGTCTCAAAACAAAACAAAACAAACAAACAACCACAAGGATGTTCTTGTTCACAGACCTGGCTGTAATGGCATAGGACTTGCCCGGACTACGTGTGGTTTTTATGGCTTGCTTCATTTGTGCTAGCTTCTTCCTCCTTTGGCTTGCCTTTCTGTAGTTCTAGGACAGCTGTCAGTTACGTTCTGGCTTGCTTTATAGCTTTGTCCTACTTGGGTCTCTCTCAGAGGTGTAAGTACTTTTCTATGCTTTCCTTCATGAAGATCACACAGGGAGGTGGATTTGAGTGACTGCTGGGAAGGAGTCTGACACCTTTACATCCTTATCACCAAGTCTCCTGTAGTCTGCACTCTATGCCCACAGGCCAACTAAGGTACATTTTCCAATATCTTTAATATTAATATGTATCAATAGTACATGTATGTGTTTGTATCATATTTACTATTGTGCTTATCTTATGTCTTAACAATAACAAGGCAAGAGCAAGTCACCTTTTTCTCCTGTTACTGATGTTCACTGGAAACTATGGGAGGCACCTCACGACAGGAGGCCAATGACTGCTGACTGCCATCTGTGGATTATACTGATTTGTAGACTTGGGATAAAGCACTCTTATGAATATATGTCATATAGCCATGAAGTATTTTGGTAATGTGGTTATTACCCAGAACACATGCTGAAATTTAAACCCTGTTTTGAAGTTTTAAAAGGTTGGAACTGGTGACAGTACTTTTGGGCAGTAGTTAGCATTTCACATAATCATTAGTGTTTTTGTGACTAAGTTGAGAGAGAGACAGAGAGAGACAAAGAGAAAGAGAGAGAGAGAGGGAGAGAGAGACAGAGACAGACAGACAGACACACACACACACAGACACACACACACACACACACACACACAGAGAGAGAGAGAGAGAGAGAGAGAGAGAGAGAGAGAGAGAGAGAGAGAGAGAGAGAGAGAGAGAGAGAGAGATTCTTTCCCCAATTTTTCCTATGTGGAGGTCTGGACTCTGCTGCCAAGACCATAGATAGCTGTGGATGCTACAGCTATACCTTTCCTGAACCATAAGCTAAAACAACCCTGCTGACTTTCTACATTGCCAGCCTCAGGCATTACACAATACTAACAGATTAGTACAAACCCTGACTTTTGCTTTGCCTCTTGAGCAATCAATCCATCAATCAATGAACACATATTAAGTCCTCCTGTGTGGCAGGCACTTGGCAGGTTATGAGGGAGAAAATAGAAAGCAGTATGATGCAGACAGCACCACACTAAAATATCTCAATGCAAATGTCTAATTCTCAAGTCATTGTCTTCCTTCTTGCTGCATTTAGAATCCTTATGCTTTGAGATTCTTTTTTATTCAGGTTTTCAGTGATGCAGGGTCTGTGGATTCCTGTCTATGGCATTTACATCTTTTTCTTTTACTCATCAGAGCAACACCCAGAAAAGAATGTAGCATACCATGTGGCCAGGGACATCAGGGTTTAGTAAAATTCTATGAGGAAATGTAAGGATGATGATGCCAGGAACGAAGTCAGTGTCATTCAAAGGATCTCAGGTCAAGGGTAAAAAAAACAGGCTTCCAGGTGTTGGAGATGCTTCTGAGCCTCCAAGATGAATAAAAGCATAAGATCATTTTATTCAGAAGGACTAGTGAGTCCAGAGACTTCTCAAAGCTCTTAGAGAAAGTTAATCACATTGCTCTAACTGCACCATTTAGTTCAAGTGAAAGAGTGCTGCAAACAGCCTTACTGTCCACGTTCTGAATCAAGAGATACTGCTAAAGTTTTTGATAATCCAAAATTCACAAATTGACACAATGGAGAATAATTCTTCTCTTGAATATGTGAGAAAGCCAAGGCCAGAAAGGACTGAGAAGCATGTCTTTGTCTCAGGAGGAAGACTGAGACACCACTCTCTAGGGTCCAGTCTGCATCACGGGAAGTAGGTTAAAGTGATTTCTTGCCTGGAGTGACGTGGAAGGATCTCTCCGCAAAGCATGCTCCCAGTGGGGTCTCTATCCCTTTCTACCTGGCCACCATTTCTTAATACTAGCTCGGTAACTACCAAGGTCAGCGGAAAGTGGGGCATTGTCTTCAACAGGAATCCTCAGCGATGATGCAGTCTGCCTGAAGAGCTCATTAGCCTAGATTAGCTCATTATCTTTGAGATGAACTCCAGAGGAGTTTCAGTTCAGTGGAGAAGAGAGGATAAGATCACAGGGTGCAACACTGGGCAGGCAGGGCAAGAAAGGGACGGTAGGGGGCCCCAATGGGAGAGAATGGTTTGCAGCATCAATGCTACCATCTCTCGGCTTTTGTCTAGGTCCTGAGATGCCACTTCTATTTCTCCTCTTTTCATTTTTTCCCTTTTTTTTTTTTGTGGTAGCGCAGAATAATGTCTCCCTCCACTCAGAGATGTCCACAGTCGAATCCCCGAGAACCTGTGACTGTGCTACTTTCCACGCTAGAAGGGTGTCTTGACATTGACTTAAGTTGAAGTTCTAGAGGTGGAGGCGTGATCATGGATTCCCTAAATGAGCCCCAAGTGAAAATAGTGGTCCTTAGCAATGAAAGGTGAGACTGGAGAATCAGAAGGAGATGACAGAAGCATATTTATGGCTTGACAGAATCTAAAAAGTGTCGGCAGTCTCTAGTGGCTGGAAAAGGCATCCCTAGAGCTTTAAGGTATGCAGATCTAGTATCTTGTGTTTAGCCCCACCCACTGCAGATGATCTGTTTTAGACTTTCTCCCTGCAGAAGCGAATCAGATAATAAATGTATATTATCAAATTAGTTGTGTTTCTTGTTTCTGTGGCAAAAATAAGTGAGAAAAACAACTTGAGGAAAGAAAGGTTGATTTCGGATCACTGTTCATGGGTCCACTCCATCATGGCAGGAAAACCATGGCAACAAGAGCTTGCGGTGGTTGATCCCTCTGCACCAGCTGTCAGGAAGCAGTCAGTAATGGATGCTCTTGTCATTTTCTCTTAATTCAGTCCAGCAACCAAGGCCATAGGATAGGGCCGCCCATAAAGAAGGTGAGTCTTGCATGTCACAGTCTGACAACCTCTCGTATGCGCTTGAGAGGCTTGTCTCTTAGATGAGTCTAGATCTATTCAAGTTGGCAGTCAAAGTGAACCATCAGAACTATTATAAGCTACTGAATCCTGGGGCTTTGTCCCCATAGTACTAAAACGTGAATAAGTTCCTCCAATCTCATGAGGTTTGTAAGTATTTGAGTGGGAGAACTTTTGGAGCTGTTTTGGATTCACTGGTGGATCAGTGGATTCATTGATTCTTTAGGTGTAGCCTTGACACAGAGGGGAGCTCTGTCTGGGATGCTTGTTTTGTGTCATCTTGTGATGCTTTGTATCTAATGCTGGCATCTTGACATTGGATTTTTTTCAGCCTCCATGGCTTAAAACTAAATAAACCTCCATTAAAAAAAAAATAAATCCTCCAAACTGTGGTATTGCATCACAACAGCAGAAAGGGGACAAAGACAAGCAGCTATCAGAGATTTTTATACTTCTCTATAGCAAGTGGTTAGGAGTCCAGAGCACATCTCCCTCTACTACCATCTGTTTTATCCCATCTTGTTTGTAACTTCTGGTTTGAGAGGGTAATTTGGGAACAGCTTCTCAGGGTCAAACATCCACAGAGCCAGAAGCGGGGCACATACCACTCCTCGGAAAAACTGAGAGGAAGGGAAGGTCCGCCACAGCCAAATCTGAAGTTTACCACCACCAGTGTGAAGGTGCAGAGCCAGTGAAAACAGGGCATGAAGAGCATCGTGCAGGAATGGAGGAAACAGGATCAGAAACAAGACAGGGACAGCCAAGAAAAGCTCTAGACCTGACTGAGAGGCTGTGAGTGTTTGTCTTGGGCTCTCCGTATTGTGGATACAATGACTCAAGTATAAAGTATAACAATCTATTTGTTTTAGAAGATCTTGACATAAATGTATTAAATAAGCTGAGAGTATAGTGAACATAGAAAGGGAATTTTAGGAAAAAAATGATTACTTTTTAGTATATACATATTCATTTTGTCGGAACAGTTTATGGAGACCTGTATTATTTCCCAAAATGATCATTAAAATTCATCTTCAATTATCAGAAACTACAGTAATCGAGATAATTTACTTTCCATTGGAAAGTAACAAAGAGCTCGACCTTTATAGAAGTCACCTAAAATGGCTTGAGGTATTCTGTAAGGGTTATGATGGAGGGTGTGTGTCTTTGGGTTTCTATTGCTGTGGTAAGTCACCATGACCAAAAGCAAAGTGGCAAGGAAAGGGTTAATTTCAGCTTACAAGTTTGGAGTCCATCCTGCAAGGCCATTAGAGCTTGAATTCAAGGCAGGAACCTGGAGGCAGAAACTGAGGCAGAGCCCATGGACGAGTGATGCTTACTGGCTGGCTCCACATGGTGTGCTCAGTCTTTTTTTTTTTTTTTAATAAGACTTAGTACTACCTGCCCAGGGCTGGCATTGCCCACAGTGAGATGACTCTCCTACATTAATCATCAATCAAGAAAATGCACCATAGGTTTGCCCACAGGGCAATCTGGTGGGGACATTTTCTCCATTGAAGTCCTCATCTAAAATGACTAGCTTCTGTCAAGTTGACATAAAACTAGCAAGCACAGAAGGTTTTCTTTAGCCTAAAATATGGATTTGAATTTAAAAATTCTTGAAAGATGTATAATAATATATTATATATATATCACACATATACATATATATACATATGTTCATACATACACATGTATTCCTTTTAGTATTCAGAAAATTAAATCCAATTTGCTAAAGTGACATAGCAAAATGCAGCGTCATGAATGGCTCTATGACTTTCTGCCTTTTTATCCATAGGGACAAGAGATAGTGCACTCTGGCCAGGGAAGCAGGCAAGCTAACTGCAGAGCTTCACCTCTTTTACTTCTCCTCCAAATCCATGCTCCAGTCTCAGCCCCAGCTTTGAAGCAGACCATCAGCAGCAGCCTCCCCGTCTTCTCTGCCCCTGCCTCCAGTGAATCACACAGATGCTTCCCTCCAAGCTTCCCTTCTCCCACCCATCCTATCATTCCAGCCCACAACTTCAACAGGAATTCCCTGGGAACCCAGTAGGCCACTTGCCAGAGAAGTTAGTAGGCCAGCAAAGCAGAGAGGCCAGCTTCGGGTTTTCACTCCCTCCTCTCCTCCCTATCCAATCTCCCAGCCTCATTCTCAGTTCTCTAGCTGCTTACCTGCTGTGGCCTTTCCTCACTCATTGCTACCGTTCTCAGGACACTAAGCAGAGACTGGTGGAACATGTGCTTTCCTCTGACCAATGGAGCCCTGTACTCCTCCAACACATCTCCAATTCTGTGTTAGTCCCCCAAACCAAGAAACATATTTTACCAGAAATGATCTGTGGCCACACTTAACTGGGTCCCAGAATTTTCTATCAGGCAACACACAGCTACCACAAACTCCTAAGATCTAAAGAGTGCAACAGAATCCGAGGAACAAAATACCCACTCAACAAAGACAAACAAGATATCAGCACCTACAATCACAATAACCCCAAACCCAGATGCCTAGATGCCAGCATAAAAACTCCACCAGTAACAGCCAGGACAATACATCTCCACTAGATTGCAGGAACCCTAACCCAGTAGGCCTTGAGAATCGCAACACAGGTGAAGCACAAGACAAAGGCCTTAAAATAGCCTTTATGGATAGGATCAAGGTTATGAAAGAGGACCTTGATCCTCTTAAAGGAATCTACAAAAAGACAAAGAGTAGACAGACATGAATAAAACAGTTCAAGACATGAAAATGGAGCTACAATCTATAAAGAAAACCCAAACTGAGAGAAATTTGGAAATAAAAACTTAGGAATTTGAACAGGAACTTTAGAGACAACTCTTACCAACAGGATACAAAAGATGTAAGAGAGAATCTCAGGCATTGAAGTCATGGTAGAAGACATGAATATCTCATTCAAAGAATATGTTAAATATTAGAAAGTGCTCCTGCAAAAAGACATCCAGGAAATCTAGGGCACTATGAAAAGACCAAACATAAGAATAATAGGAATAGAAGACAGGAAGAAACCCAGCTCAAAGGCCCAGAAAAATATTTTCAACAAAATTATAAAAGATACATTTTCTAACCCAAAGAAGGTGATACCTGTAAAGTTGCAAGAAGCTTATTGAATGCCAAATAGATTGGACTAAAAAAGAAAGTCCTCTTGGCACATAATTAAAATACTAAATGTCCAAAACAAACAAAAATATTAGAATAAGCAAGAGAAAAAGACCAAGTAACATAAAAAAGGCAGACTTCTTACTAGAATGATAGTTTCACAGTAATAATAAAACCCACATGGTACTGGTATTAGAAGCAGACACATTCATCATTGGAATCAAATCGAAGACCCAGACATAAATCCACATATTTATGGACACCTAGTTTATAATAAAGAAGCCAGAAATACAACCTGGAAAACAGAAAGCATCTTTAAAAATGGTGCTGATCAAATTGGATGTCTGCATGTAGAAGAATGTAAATAGATCCATACTTTGCACTCTCACAAAATTCAAGTCCTTATGGATCAAAGACCTCAACATAACATGAGATACACTGAGCATGATAGAAGAGAAAGTGGGAATAGCCTTTAACAAATTGGCGAATGGAACACTGATATCAAAGGTACAAAGATCAACAACATGAAACTGAGAAGCTTCTGTAAGATAAATGACATTATATTTTGGGCAAAGAAAGAGTTTATAGAATGGAAAAAGATTTTTTCCAACTCCACATCCAATGGAGAAGTAGTATCCAATATACATATAAAACTCAAGAAACTAGATATCTATAGACAAAATTATGCAACTGAAAATGGGGTACAGATCTAAACAGAGAATTCTCAACAGAGGAATCTCAGATGTCTGAGAAACAAAGAAATGTTCAACATTCTTAGTCATCAGGGAAATGGAAAACAATACTACTTTGAGATTTCATCTCATACCAGTCATAATGGCTAATATCAGTGACACAAATGACAGGTCTCGATGGTGAGCATGTGGAATAAGGAAAACACTCACCCCTCGAGAGTGGAAGTGGAAACTTGTATGGCCACTATGGAAATCAGTCTTCCTCAGAAATATTGGAATTGATCTATCTCAAGATCTAGCTATACCCCTCTTGGGTAATAGTCAAGGATACTTCTTCCTACCACAGAGACACTTGCTCAACCACGTTCATTGCTTCTCTATTTATAATAGCCAAAGATAGAAAACAACCTAGATGGCCCTCAACAGATGGCTGGATAAAGAAATCTGGTACATTTACACAACGAAATACTACTCAGCCTTTTAAAATGACATCATGAAATTTTCAGGCAAATGGATGGAACTAGAAAAAAACCCATCTTGAGTGAGGTAAACCAGACCCAGAGAGATAAAAAGGCATATATTCATTTATATGTAGATATTAGCTATTAAGTCAGTTATGACAATGCTATAATCTGTAGAACCACAGAGCTTAGGTATTATGTAATCGAGTAAGAGAAGAAAGATCTCGTTAGTAAAGGGAAATAGTATAGATCATTATAGCTGGATTGGGGGGATTTAAATGGAAGCGTCAATTGGAGAGGGGCAGGTAAGAGGGGATATTTCTCTTTTAATCTTACAGATCATTTGCATATATTTTTGGCATTCACATTAGTTTTTATGGAACTCTTGAGTCCAAGAGTGGGTCTCCATGTCTATATCTGTTTCACACGACATTTGTCAGGGACGTGAGGGGCTCTTCTCTTTCTGTTAGTCTTGCCCTATTGCAATGTATTAAGAGTTTTTTGGTTATATTTTATTTTATTATTATCCCTTCAAAGACTGTTTGTTTTCTAATGCGAGACAGAGAGGGGGTGAATCCAGATGAGAAGAGAGGGTTTTTTTCTTTTTGTTTGTCTTGTTTTGGTTCCTTTTACTAAAATAACTTTTTTCTCTCACATAATACATCTCTATTATGGCTTCCCCCTCCTCCACTCTTCCCAGTTCCTCCCACCTCTCCTCCCCAGATTTTGGCTTTACTTGAAAGACAGGTTTATAACTTGTTTTCCTCACCTTTTTTTCCTCCTGAGAAATGGCTGACAAAATCTGGTGGGCGAGTTCTGAAGTCGTTGCTCAACTGAGGGGCCCACGTTATCACCAAGGAGATGAATCTTGGGACCGTGCCTAAAAGAACCTTCTTGCGGATTACTGTGTTCGCTTTCACTTTAGTACCAGTTTGGCGAGGACCGGGAGAAGACAGTCAAGCAAACAAGCTGTGGGTGCTGCCTGCGGTACACAGCTGACAAAGCTTTATATCAAAACCCAGGGTGAGAAGTCTTGGCGGGTTTTAATAACGTGTTCTTCCCCCAGGCGATACCAACTACATCAAGAAAACATCACTTGAGGAAATCAACTCTCCCTCGAGTCAGAGCACTATCCGGGCACTTTGTTTCTTCAACCCGCAGTTTCCAATGTTCTTTTTGTAAAACCCTCCTGCCTTGCAAGGAGTGGGCGAAGTCTTGTGATAAAATAGTTTTTCTTAAAAATAAGATGTGATCATATTTCTTTATTATTTGTATGTTTATTTGTTTGAGGTTGTGTGCCACACACATGGGTGGAGATCTGATGGCAATCTGGAAACTCAGCTTCCACGATGTGGGCTCCAAGGATCAAACCCAGATCATGATCAGGCTTGAACCACACTGATAACACCTTGCTGTCCAGTTAAGTTAGTTTAAAAAATGCCACCACCATTCCTTCGCCGTAGAGCAGTGCTTCTCGGCCTTCCTAGTGCTGCAACACTTTAATACAGTTCCTCATGTTGGGCTGACTCACAACCTTAAAGTTATTTTGTTGCTACTTCATAACTGTAATTTTGCTACTTTTTTGAATAATAATGCAAATATCTGATATGGTTTATATCTGATATGATTTGTCTTTACAGGCTTTTTTTTTTTTATCTTTTCTCTTTCTTTCTCTCTCTTTCTTTCTTTCTTTTTTTCCAAGACAGGGTTTCTCTGTGTAGCCTTGGCTGTCCAGGACTCGCTTTGTAGACAAGGCTGGCCTCGAACTCACAGTGATCTGCCTGCCTCTGCCTCCTGAGTGCTGGGATTAAAGGTGTGCAGCACCATGCCCGGCTCTAGGTTTCCTTTCTAAGACTATTTTAGTGGGATTTCAGAAGAAATATGAGGGAATAATAGCAAAGTGATAACCTTCTCTCTGCTCTACTGTGACATAAGGTCTTGATAGATTGTCTTTTTGTTTTGTTTTGTGTTGAGATAGGGTCTTCTTGTAGCCCAAGTCGGCCTGGAACTCTACCCTCCGGCCTTCATCTCCCAAGTGCTAGAACTGGACACAGCTGCCACCACTCTTGGCCATGCTCTCAGATCTTGAATGTGGTCAGTATTGAAAAAGTTAAATATTTGCTTCAATTCCCCTTTTGGCAACCATTGTAGTTGTAACTGAACTTTACTACAGTGACAACAAAACAAAACAAATGCCTTAAGCCACCTTGGAAACTGAGACAGGATTACTGTCCTTTGCCATTCTCTGCACAGCTCCAGGGACTGATCAAACTGGGGTGCTAAAGAGCAGAGGAAATGACAAACAGACACAGATCAGGTGGGCTGGGTTCCCTAGTGGAGAAGGTGAGGCATCCCAAAACCTTAGCATGTTTTTCATGTACATGTTTATTATATACAGTTGAACACAGAGTTATATATACATGTGTATTATATGTGATTGAACAGTGAGGTTACTGCACACAGCTGAATAAAGAGGCAGGTTTAACAAATCTGGATAGAAGCAGACAATGTAGCAGTAATATTGACGACATAAATGTTTTCAGGGAGAGAAAGCTATGGCGGACATTTTCTGCACACATGGCCAGCATCTGCACTTGCATCCCTAGAAGCCTTGGCTAGCTCTCTGAATCTCACCCAGGGAAGGCTGTGCCACACTCCTACCATGGGATTCATGTAGTGGGGTCTTCGACAAGGCTGTGCCCTTGCCAACAACAGACATTTACCCAGGACTTTACTTACTCCCTCCAAGAAATGATTTACTAGTGACTAATACTTATTAAAATTAAAAGATCAAGCTGTAGTGATATTTATGTTTTCTTTAAACACTGCAGAACTTAAGAGGTTTAAAACCAGTATTTAGTTGAATATAGAATTGACAGGCAATTGATATTTTGTAAGAGAGAGAGAGAGAGAGAGAGAGAGAGAGACAGAGAGAGACAGAGAGAAAAATAGAGCGGGGCAGAGAGACAGAGGCAGAGAGATAGAGACAGAGTTTAATAATTAAAAAATAATATGCCAGGCAACAGACAGTAGATGGAGAAGTTTATTAAATGAACATGGGGGTGCAGGAAAGGGGGGAGGGGTACTCCAGAGAGAAACAGATAGACAAAGAGATAGAGACAGCAAAAGAGGAAGAGAAGAAGAGGTAAGAGAGAGGCAGAGGGGCGGGTCTGAGAGATAAGAGAGAGAGAGAGAGAGCCACTAGGAGGGTCTGTCCTTTTGTAATTTTGGGTAGGGCCATGCCCAGTGGGAGGTAGGCAATGACATCACAGGTAGGCACACTGGGGCAAAATCTTAACACAGACAAAGAAAGAGACAGAGACAGAGAGGAGAAAAGGTCAGTGCTCTAAAAGATGAATGTTGTAAAAACCATGAGAATATGGACAGTTTATTTTCTCACAACTTGAATACATTGAGTTACTTTTCCAAGGCTGGTCTCCTGAGATGGGTAAAAATGTATTTACTTGGCTGCTATATATAGGATAACATGGAAAATGTATTCTGGGTTTACTGAGTTGCCTGCCAAAGATTGTCTTCATATGTCTGCTGATAATTAATCAAATTAACTAGTTTAAAAAATAACAAGCAGTTTTAAATAGCACATAATACAATAAGACTACAATGTCAATATATTTCTCTTGATAATTTCTTTCCATCTCATTTTCTGGGAGTCAAGTGAAGAAACAGGAACAAACTTTCATATGTTTTATTGTTTCTTAAACATTAAAATTTTTATTCACAGACATTTTGGCACTCATCCAGAAATCCTCTGAGTTATGACTAATATTTTTTAAATACACACAATAAAAGCACCCATATTTACCCTGCATTTTACTGAAGTACTTAAAATAAACCCCTTAAGACCCAGACCCAGAAAGGGCTAATTACTGTACAGAACATATTCATTAACCTTATTGTTTTGAACTCTTAATATCTTCCAATTATTTACCAGAGGAAGTGGTGATCTCATTAGAATGCCGAGACCTGTTCTTCCGGTCTGCAGTTTTCTTGGTCCTTGCGTCAGGTCTCAGGTTTCAAAAGCACCTATTCTGTACCCAAGATAGCATCCCCTAGACACAGGTTCCTTCTCTGGGTTCACCTCCTATGACCTGAAATTCTATACTATTTCTAGAGGTTTATTTGCCTTAGATTACGTTGCAACAACTTATAGAGGTCACAGCTTACACCTATGCAGCTGACTTTTAATACACATCTTTGCATTTACAAACTACTGGATGTCCGTGAAGAGAGAGACTTGAATCTTGTCCCTATGCTTCTCAGCTGGGTGAGTGCAGGCTTCCTATTAGATTTGTCTGAGTCTCTGGTAGTTTTCTTCATTGAAAAGTAAGAGTGTCTACTGGCCTCTCAGTGTTTTTTTGTAAGGACTCAGTAAAATGATTCCTATAGAATCCTTGGTCCAGCAGCTTGTCCATCATGAGAACCCAATAAATGCTAGATGTTGGTTTTACATTCATGTACTGTAAAGCAAATGTATTTGTGCATATGTGGGTACATGTGTACACATGGTTATATGAATGTATGTGTTGTGTGTGTGTACGTGTGTGTGTGTGTTTCTTCCAACTTCTTAATTGAACTGTTTGAATTGTTAAGCTGTTATTATGTTGCCCCTTCCTTGTGTGTTGAAAACAGTCGTAAATAGGTATTAAATGTTTTAAACTATTTTTTCTTTATTCTTTATATGTTTCCCCCCCCCCGGATGCTTAAGAAACTACGATCAAAGACTTACACAGTATAATTATTGAATAACTTGTTACAGAACGGACATTTCTCAACAAGGTAAGCATTCTATTTTTCTAGTGTAGATGCGTGTATATACTTATATGTGTGTGGGCACAAATTTGCGTTCATGCGCATGTACTTGTGTTCATGTGCTTGCATGTGGAGACTAGGGAAGGACATTGGTTTCTTCTAGGATGGCTTGCTATTGCTGAGTGAGGCTCTCTGGCTGCAGCCAGAGCTCCCTGGTCCAGATCATCCAGCTAGCCACGTCATTCTGGGATTCCCTATGTGTGCCCCTAAGCCCTGGGATTACAGATAGGCAAGCACAACTGGTCAGCACTTATCTACGTGCAGAGGATTTGAACTCTGGTCTTGGTGCTTACACAGCAAGCACTGTACACACTATATCATCTTTGCAGCTCAATTTAAACAACTAAAATTATTGCTTGGTATTTACTTCATACTCAACCAACACCAATATCTTGTATGCATATTTTCTCACAATTACATAGCAGAATAGCACTTAGATCTTTAAATTCAATCATCATTTTTCATAAAATATGAAATGTTATTTGATGTTTTCCATCTCCTTAGAGTAGAATGGTGTATTAATTCATCCTCATATGGGTGGAAATCACTTGTGCTTTTTCTAGTGTTTCACTATTGTTTAGTTTTCAGGCACTTAAAATCTTGCTAAAACTTCCCCAAAGACCTATAACTGTTTGTAACATTTTTAAAATAATTTGACTATAATTATAAATTAGCAGGGTTACTTAGTTTGAGAAATACATAGAAATATTTTACTAATTTAAAGTGAAAACAACCATAACAAAACTTGAACCCAAAAAGTACAATCAGAGAACCTAAAATGCTATGCTAAAGTTCTTTAAGAAGACTGTTGTTGTTTTTTTAATTCTCATCCTACAAGTAACTGAGAACATCTTCTGAAATTGTCTCTCTTTACATCCTAATGTTGAAGTTCAAGAACTTTCAAAGAATTGGCTGACATCAGTGGCCACAAAGACTCTTTCACACATTTAACTGCTATAGAAGCTAAGTCAATATGTCCTGCAGGGTTCATTGGGTTTAAGTAGAGAGTGATTGGCATACCTCTATCAACATCCCATTTCCCCATCTCTCGCTTTGGGTATTTCAGTGGCAGGGGAATGAACAGTAATGTAGGAGAAGGAGAAGAACAGGATGTTTCCAACTAGCATCTACTCATTCATAGGAGATCCCTCTCTTTTCTATGTCTTAGGGAGATAGTCCACGATGCTTCATGGACTTTATATTTTTCATCTTATAGCATATTTTTAAATACCAAATATAGCACATGTTTCTTCCTTTATAGATGAGGGAGCTAAAACTAAAATGAGATTGATTTTTTTTCAAGACAAGACACGCTTAAAGGAAAGAGTTGAAACTTTAGTGGAGGTCCTTGACTTTAAAGAGATGCAATTATTTCTCTGCTTATTGCCTGAGCTCTTCAGAATGTGAACAATAAAATCATCGGTAAGTTAATGCATGCATCTTTAATGATATTAATAACTGTTACTGTGTTCCATGATCCTAATGGCGTAATGGACAAGTGATGCACATAAATGGCTGTAATTAGCATGAGTTTTAAGCGTAGCTGTGCTTCATTTTTGGGGTTGGGGAGGAAGGGAAAAAAGATTAGGGCAGAGGAAGAGGAAGATTTTTAAAAAAATATATATCTGCCATTCACCATCTGGCTTTGGAAAACTGAAGCTATAGTTTTATCTTTCCACCTTTCTACCAAAGCCTACTGCAAAGTCTAGGCACCATAGAAAAGATAGGCCCTGGACTCAAACCACATGAACTGAGTGTTGTCTTGAAGAAAGGTAGTTTATTCAGAGAGTAACTACATACTGCCACCAATAGAATATTAGCTAAGGACATTCTATCTATCTATCTATCTATCTATCTATCTATCTATCTATCTATCTATCTATCTATCTATTTATCTATCTATCATCTATTTATCATCTATCTGCTGCATTTCTATAGAAAATTTCTTCTAATATTTAAAGAAGTGATGTCCAGAGTTTTCAGAGAACAACTTAATTACAGCTGTTTCTAGGTATCTCATCCATTTTCTGTTACAGCCTGAGTAATGTATAAAGAAGAGAAACCCATTTGGCTTGTGATTATTGAAGCTGGGAAGTCCAAGGTCATAGTAACAGTGTCTGCAAGGTTCCTCTGAGATAATATCCATGGCGGGAACACAGAAAGCATCTAAGTACCTGTAAGAAGACAAAGCACAGGAAAGGACCCACTTCATTATAAACAGCCATGTCAGTAACTTAGGCTCATGATAACCACACAGAAGAGGCTTGTTTTGATGTCTTTCTTCTTGACCTTTGTGTCCACCCTACCCATGTGCTGTTGCTTTCCCTTTTCAAAAACTCTCACTGAGAATTAGTGTCTTCTTTATGATCTAAGCCTTGCCCTGAAATAGCCTCAAATTCTTTTGGTTGCCAAATTATTTTAACCTCAAAGAAAACTCCCAATCTCTTAATATAGATCAAGATTCAGCAAACTTTTTTTGGTGAAGGGCCAGATAGTAAATATTTTCAGCTCTGTAGGCCAGATGGTCTCGGCTGTAACTACTCAGCTATGCAAGTTGTAGTGTGAAAACAGCCATAGGCAATAAATAACCAAATGAGCATGGCTGTGTTTCAACAAAACTTTATTTACAAAAACAGATGCCAGGCTGGATTTGGACCAGAGGTTGAGTTCGATGATCTGTGATATGGGCCATCCATATCCCTCATTACACTGTGTTCTGGTGTCAAGATTTACAAGAACAGAAAGGTAAAATTCACTCATCAGCGAGGTGTCAGAATCCTAAATGCATTCTGGGCATGTGTCTCATACTTCAGTGTTAGTAGTGACTGTGGCTTGGGTTCTCCAGAATGCTGTTTTCTTACTGTCCAGCCACAAAAGGACAACCATGTCAGAATTATGGCTTAAGAGTTAATTCATTCTTTAAAAAGATAAGATGTGTTTATTTCTAGATAGGTGTTTTAAGTTGATAATGACAAGATATGATGGAGATTAATTTACATTCAGAATTTTAGATGCACCAAGATAGGAAAGATGTTTTCTTCAAGGCTGTCAAATACAAATAGCCAAAACACTAAGAATGTAACATTTATGTAATTCCTGATTGTGTCGTGGTTATCCTTGCTATAGGTAGTTTATTGTAGCTATGTAGAATACTATAAATGTATATGTAAAAGAAAAGATAAGAATTTTTTTCTTTCTGTGTGTGTATATGTCCTCACTCCACATATTTATGAATGGTCACTGCTGCCCCAACAAGGTGTCAGATCTGGAGTTACAGGCTATTGTGAGCTACCTGGTATGGAGCTAGGAAGTGAACAGTCATCCTCTGCAAGAGCAGTAAGCTCTCTTAACCACTTAATCATAACGCTGTCCACAGTAATTCCTCTTTAGACTAGATCTATGCTTTGTCAACAAACCCTTTGATGAGTTTGCTATTCCATAAAGTTCATCATCTTTGTCTCCTCTGAATTTTCTCATGAACCTCAGCGATGGCATTTGGAGGTTAACATACTCATTCTACTTGTTAAGGGTCTTCTTTTCTTTGCTTCTTTATACTTCACACTTTATTTATCCCTTTTTTTGCCCTCCAAATGTTTCTTGCTGTAGACTCTACAAAGACCTTGGGTCTTTGAAGGTGAACAATGCCACATCTGGCGATGAATTACAAAATCTCAAGTGTGCATCTCCAAGCTCTGCCTAAGGAGTCAAGAAGCCAACATGTCTTTTCCCAGCTCAAGGGGAACCAAAGCTGAATTTGGAAACAGCAGGATCCCCAGTAATTTTCTCAGTTTGCATAAAAAAGAGAGGGGAAAAAAATTGATGGTTGTTATGAAAGAACAGACAGCTCAAGGTCTACCTGGAGGCACCAGCCCAAACAGAGAGGGTGGAATGAATGAACTAATGCCAGCTCATATCATTATGGGAAGTGTGCACTAATGGAGCAAGGCAGAATTAAATGGTAAAATACATCAAAATAAAATACTGTGTCCTCTCTTGCCCCTGCTTGAGGACTTTGAAGAACAGCTTATGCTTGGAGTTCTAGCAGTCAGCTGTAACTTGCCTGGAACTTCTCATGCATTTTACACTAGGGTTAGTAGGTAAGGGATGACTATAATGTTTTATTGCTTTGCTACACCATTCATTTGTTTGATTTTTATTATGGTGCTGAGGATTGAACTCAAGGCCTTGGACATGCTAGGCAAATGTTCTACCGTTGAGCCAGATCCCTAGCCCAGAGTGAATATTTTCCATAAGAAATATAATGTTGGGTGAATGTTTCAATAAGAAGTAAAGTGGTGAGTCATTACTTATGAGTAGGAAACTGGAAAAAGTAACTTTTCTTCATGGAAAAGGAAGAGAGAGCCCCATGTTGGTTTGTAGGGGAAAGCCAGTGCTTATAGCAGAGAGAGTACTAACATGCATAAAACAAGCAAGATGGTCCATGCAATTCAGTTAGCTTCTCTATACTTGTTATACACAAAATGAAACAAAGACAAGTGAAATCTCTGCATTGGGCAAGCACAATGCTTCTTGGCCTTCAGCTTTCTGGTGCATTTATTTTCTCCAGGGAATTGTGTATGTGGCTGGAGAAACTGGCCTAAAAGGAGTTGGGTTTCTATGAAGAGATGATTAACTCCTTTGAACTGGCAGAATCACCATGGCTTACAAATCTCAGCTGTACCTCATTGGATCCATTGCTCTTGCCTGATGAGCACACTCATTGTATAGCAGTAACACAATTAGGCTAATTATCATGTGACCTGAGCATGGTACCGGAAAAGCATCTTAGGATTCAACTCAGGCCAGCATAAGTAAAATGGGAGCTGTGCTGAGAATTTGAAAATAGAAATTCATCAGCATGCTCTTTCTAGAGGCTTGAGACTTCTATGGCAGCTGCTACTGTTGCCTAGCCTCACTTTCTTTCTTTCTGACTGAACTGGTGGGTACAGGTTCCTAGTGACCTGGGTCTTAGAGTCCATGAAACGTGTGGACTCCTACTGAGAAAATACTCTAGCACATAAGGTATTTTTATCAGATTAGAAAATTATATTAATGAGGTTGAAGAGTTGGCTCTGTAGGTGAGTGCATGCTGCATTTCTTTTTTTTTTGACATTTTTTATTAATTTATTCAAATTACATCTCAATTGTTAGCCCATCCCTTGTATCCTCCCTTTCTTTCCTCCCTCCTGCTTCCCTCTCTACTCCCTTCCCCTATGACTGTGACTGAGGGGGACCTCCTCCCCCTGTATATGCTCCTAGGGTATCGAGTCTCTTCTTGGTGACTTATTATCTTTCCTCTGAGTGCCACCAGGCCTCCCCATCCAAGGGACATGGTCCAATATGGGGCACCAGAGTTTCTGTGAAAGTCAGATCCCCTTCTCCACTTAACGGTGGAGAATGTCCTGTCCATCGGCTAGACTGGGTAGGGGTTCAAAGTTTACTGCCTATATTTTCCTTGGCTGGTGCCATAGTTTGAGGAGGACCCCAGGGCCCAGACCCGCCTGTAGTTTTCCAGGATCCTCTGGATCCTTCTATTTCCTCATTCTCCCAGGCTTCTCACCCCTAAAGTCTCAATAGGATTTTCTCCCCTCTGATTCCACTCCTTGGAATATACCCAGAAGATGCACTACCACACAACAGGAACATATGCTCAACCATGTTCATAGCTGCCTTATTCATAATAGCATGCTGCATTTCTAGAATACTGGAGTTTGGTTCACAGCACTCATGCCAGGTAAATCCCAGCCACCAGCAATTCCAATGCCAGCAGACCCAATGTCCTTAAAAGGCTTCCATAGGCATATGTGCTCCCTCCCTCCCTCCCTCTCTCTCTCTCTCTCTCTCTCTCTCTCTCTCTCTCTCTCTCTCTCAATGAAATACAATATAAATATGGAAATTGTCACAATATACTGGTATATGACATTTTATGTTTATGTGTGCATATGCATGATGTTCATGTTCCTGAGTATGCATGTGAAAGTCATAGGGCGCCCTCTGGTATTGTTATTATGGTGCTGTCCACAGCTTCATTTTTAGACTGGTCTTTCATTGGCCTGAAACACATCAAATAAGTTAGGCTGGCTGGCCACCAGCCATCTCCGCCTCTGCAGCAGGTCTCCATGTTCAGCCTTTTAAAAAATTCCTCATCTCTGAGAATTTAAGTCATGCCTTTGTGAGTTAATTAACTGTGCTATCTTCCTATCCCTGGTATATACACATCTTAACAACAGTCAGCAAAATACAATTGTGTGCCTGATAACTACCATGACTTCAAACTGCTGATGACGAGTCATACTTTTTGTATTTTCTACATAAAATATCTGTAATTTTCTATTGGATACATAAAAATCTTCATTGTCATTATTAATTACTTTTACCTATTGATGGTGGTTTTAATTTATTTTCTTTTTGCTTGTTTTTTGTTCTTTGGTTTTTGAGACAAGATTTCTCTGTGTAGCGTTGGCTGTCCTTGATTAGCTTTGCAGCTCAAGCTGGCCTCAAACTCACAGAAATCACCTGCTGGGATTACAGGTTTGTGCCACTGCACCCGGCTTAGAGGTGGTTTTTAAAAACATAAAACTTTCACCCACTTTTGTTCCTTCATCATAGAGAAAAAAATTTGAATCTATTCCATAAGCTTTTGGAAAAAGTGTTCAATTATGTCTGACATGTTTGAAGTGGATTTATATGACAAGCCAGATATCAAAACCAAAAGAATAACTCTGGGCAGATTATATTCATTTATCAAGAAGAGAAGCAAGTATGACAACTGGATAGAATCAGCTACAGATCATTTCCTCTCTCTATGGGGAACTATAATGCTAATTATAAAAAGAGTGAACACTGAATCTTGGTCATCTGAAGCTACCGTGCTGAAGTAACACCAGCGTGGTACTGTAGTTTTAGAACAAAACTTAGCCTCTTTTCGATAACCGCTGTCACCAGTGGTCTACATTATGCTATGGCAAGACATGGCATATCCTTCAGGACTAGGCCGCTTTATTATCACAGGCTTCATGTACGGTATCTTTGTCATGTTCACTTCATAGATAAGTGATCCGAAGCAAGAGAGTTCTGCTGATTTCCCACAAAATGAAGACTGCTTAGAATTACGCTTTGAAACCTCAACACAGATTCATTTATCCTGTTTCTCACTGTTTCAATTTATATTTTGAGTCCAGTGGTACTAGAGTCCAGTTTCCAAGTGTAAATAACACATGAACCTCGTACAGAGGCAAATAGCAGTATAAGTGGTCATTTTTAGGAAAAAGTAATGTCTCCACACAAATCTTGCCCTATCAGAAAAATTGTTGCAGACTGAATGCTCTTGTCTCTGCAAATTGTTAAGTTCTGAGCACCAAGCCCCAGGGGCAGCTGTGTTTGAACATGAGGCTTCTTAGGAAGTGATTAAGGGTCAAGCCCTGCTCTGATTGGTTAGTGTTCTTATAAGAAGGGATGCGAAAGGGCTCTGTCCTTCCCTGTTTTTCTCCTTTCCTCCTTCCCCATCCAGCTCCCTGTCTGCCTGTCCTTACTCCTGCTTAAGCACCCAAGAAGGGTATCCCATTTGAGGCCACAGTAAGAAACCATCTGTCAGGCGGGAAGAGCCCTCACCAGAAACCACAGCAGCTGGAATGTTTATCCCGGATGTGGAGTTGAGTCTCTAGAGCAGAAGGAAACTAGATTGCTGTTAATACAAGCCACACAGCTTAGGACATTTTGTTGTGGCAGCTCAAGTCGATTGAGCCACTGTGTTAAGTTACCAAGTCTTTCTTCAAGCAGTGAGTTGCCCATGAATAACTCTGAAAGATGCTTTTCAAAGACAGACACTGATATGAATATCTGAACTTCAAAACTTTTTACTAAACTGTACCCCACCCCGCCACACATACAGTCATAAAACATCTCCAGTTCTATCTAGTACAAATATCCATTAAGAACAAAACTGAGCTAGGAATCTGGTCAGTACAGTTTTTGTATTATATATTATATCTTCATTCAAAAATGAATTTAGCCTAAATACTTGCAAGTAAAGAAAAGTTAGAGCTATAGGCCATGCCCATCACTTCCAAATGATTGAGGTTGGAGGGCCTTCCCTTCTTGAAAGAAAGAAAGAAAGGAAGGAAGAAAGCAACAAACAAAAAATAGAACAAACTTCAGAAAAACGAGGTGTCACAGTCAGTGAAAATAGGAAGAGGCCTCTCTTTTAAAGTATTTTTAAGGTATAAATTTCCCTTTCAGTGTAAACAGGTAGGGTAGTATATAGTTACTATGCAGTCTACTAGAGTATTCAATTTGGGCTTAAATGGAGATGATGTTAGTGTTTCATGTGTGACAAGTGGCCATTATAAGAATAAAAGGAAGTAATCCATATGAAGCCTTGAACACTGTCAAGTTCTATTGAAATGTCAAGTTGATCATTATTATTGAGTTGCTTTCTCTAAATGGCCAATACCACATTCTGAATTTAAATCATGTGCTCCTTTATTGAAAGAAAGGAATCGCCGTGTAAACTTTGAAGACAAATTCAAGGCTTCCTGAATGATCATGATTTTAACAGCCACGGAGCACATTATTAATGGCAGTTTAATGACAAAATGTCCATAATCAATACAGGGTTTGAGATTGGAGACATGGCTTAGCAGGGAAAGAGATTGCTATGTAAGCAGGAGGGACTGATTTTGAACCCAAGAACTCAATGCTATAACTTAAGAATCTCAGTGTGGCAGCATAGGTTTAATGCCAATGCTACAGGACAGACAGGGAGGGTCTTCAGATCTGCATGGCCAGTCAGGTTAGCTACATCAGTGAGTTCAATGAGAGGTCATGTCTCAAAAATAGGGCAGGGAGTGATTGAGAAAGGCAACTGATGTAGACCTCTGACCTCCATATATATGCACATAGACATTTACACACACACACGCACACACACACACACACACACACACACACACACACACACACACACACACACACACACACACACACACACACCCCACATTACACCACATCAATAAAATAAAATAAAAAATCTTAGTTAAGACCACTAGAATACCATAAAACCAAGTTGGCTGGGGATCCATTCTATGTATAAAATTGCAACTTTAGAATCACAGAGTTCATAGTCAACAACATGTGACAGAGCTCTAAGAAAAGAAGAATTTAATTTAATTTTTAACCAGCCTTCAGAGGTAGTCAGGAGCACAGTCATTTTGCTGGTTCTGAGATGCACAAACATGGCTGTGCATCTGCTCAGCTATGATTTGAGGGATTCCCTCAAACAGGAATGTGCTGGAAGCTTGGTCCCCAACATGGCAATGCTGAGAGGTGATGGGGGCTAGTACAGAAGGCTTAGGGTAGAGGGAGCTGCTTTTGGAAGGGATTAAGGCTGACTTTACAGACAAAGAGTTGTTAGGGTGGAAAAGAAAGCAATCTTGCCTCTGGTTATTTTGGCTTCCTGCCTGCCTTGCCATCTCTTTCACCTTTTGCACACGCCTGCCATTGTGATGTTTTCCAGCAGGATGCTGTCACAAGAGACTGCGCAGATAGACTTTCCCCATCCTGAGCTTTCAGGGTCCAAGATGTGAGCTAAATAAACCTCTTTTCTTTATTGTGTTTGTGGTGTGCAGTATTTTCTTATAGCAACAAAAGCCAGAGCAATTTAGGTGATATATCTACAACTAGTTCATTTTTTAATGATGTAATTCAGTTCCGGGGTGGGGGGTGGGGAGACGACATGTTTGTAGTGTTGGATGGTTGATCTTTAGAGTGAAAGTAATAAATTTGAAAAATAAGACAGAGAGCTTTATCAAAAAAAAAAAAAAAAGAAAGAAAGAAAGACAGAAGAGTAAAACAAATAATATTACATAAATATACCCATCTCAAAGGTAATACTTCATTGCCAGACAAAGATTAAGTTTTGAAATTCATAATCTGCTCATGAACAATGTGATTCTTGATACTCAAAGCAACTGTTATCACTAACACTTCTTTAGCAACAGTAAACACTTATGGATATCTTTTTCCTCAATTCTTTTCGTAAAATGATTGTAGTGCTTTTTTTAATTAAAAAAAGGAAATTCTCAATTGAGAAAAGTTATAGGAAAAATTGACAGTGATTTTTGCTTAGATGAAGGTAGTTTCTATGTTGTTCTCTTTATTTTTACCTCCTGATATCTCCAGATGATTGTGAAAAACCATCAGGTAGGTGGTTTTAGGGTCTACCAAGCCATTAAATCTCTGACTAATATTTTGTTTACTTCCAGCTTAGGGGGAAAGATGTATTAGAATGAAATATTTCCTCCAGGTTTGTTGTACTTTTCAACACATTTCAGGGTCTATAAAAAGGCAAAAATCAGATTTCAGTGGACAAATATTGCCTTCAGGCTTAGAGGAAAACCCAGCAAATTCACGAGTCCATTTCAGAAAAGTGAATTCTCCGATGATAGCGATTACATTTGGTGAGTGAAAGAGTTAATTGTGTACGGTGCTCATGCCAGGAAAGGCAGAAAGAAAAAGTTAATTTCTTTTCCATATCTGTCAATCGAAAATATGCAGTGTTGTAGCTGAAACATGAATATTTTAAAGTAGTAGCGAATGCCTGCAATTCTTTTTGGCCAGCGGCTCCAGGCATGTCCTTTACTGGCAGCGAACCACAGGCAGTGTGAGTCTATCTCACAGTGCCAAGGAGTTAATTATGCTTTCTTAAGACTCAGGACGAGAATGCCTTTATTACATTTTTCCTCCTCTTTTGTGTGCAGAAATCCAAATATCTTCTCATTTCTCCATCAAATTGTTTCATTTTTACCTGATACAATTTTGATTTTTTGCTTTGTGTTCATGAATTAATTTTCCAGAATCAATTCAAAAGATAGATGCCCTGCCTTAGTTTTTCATATTTTTCCCCTACAGTTCTCTGTGTGACTGCTGCCCCAAACCCAGGAGGAGCCATTCCCAGCATTGTAATGGAATTAGGCACCATGCTATCCAAATTATGGTTAGTTTATACAGTTCATACATTAAAGAAAATAAGTGCAATTGAAGATGCCTAATGGAACTGTCTGGCACACATTACTGGAGAGTACTTAAATATAGGCTGATAAAAAATTAAAACCAATTTATCAAAATGGCAAAACATTTGGTAATTTGGAACACTCTTGATGTCCATTTAAAGTGCAATAGTCAGTAATTTATTCCATTTTGGAGATTTCAAGTTATCAGCATTTAGTACAATTTATATAGCTCATTTGTAATTTTGCAAGTATTTACTTTAGCAAATAAAGAAATCTTACCCAGCCCCCTCCAAAATGCTGAGTCTCCTATTTTCCTAAATACCACCACTACCACCCCTGCCCCCTGCCCCCCCTGCCATCCCCCCCCCAACTAACATTTCAGACCTTCTTTCTAGTGTTTGGTTATTTCAGTGAATGAAACAATCAGTATCTTGGTGAACCAGGAAGGAACTTGTTAAAATGCAGATTCCAGGCTTCTAGCCCCAGGGTTCTGATCAGACTGTCTGGAATAGAGCCAAAAAATCTGCACTGATCTTTCATAATCACCTCTAGATAATTCTCTTCCTCAGATACATGTTGAAGAAATATTCCTTGTAATAGAAAATATGTCCTTTGGCATATCAAGTCATTTTATCTAGGGGTTATTAATGGATGGTTGTTCTAATCATGGAATGAATCGAGTTGTTGATTATGTCAACTTTAGGGATTTATATTTGAAAGTGTGGCCTGTGAAATTGTTCCTTTTTTAGTAACTAGTGGTGTCATTAAGTCCTAATCAAATTCATCACATCAGTAATTCATCTGGAGCTGGGATGGAGCTCTGTGACAGAGTGCTTGCTTAGCATGCACAGAAACCTGGGACCAACCCCTGTGCTGCAAATAAAATAAAATTTAACACATATATATATATCATTTGGTAGACCATAACACACACTGAAAGCTTCAAATATATAAAGCATATTTCCTTTTTGTAGCATCATTCATGGATAAATAAATGTCTCACCATTATGTATTACCATAAAAAAATGAACATAACAAAACTCATGTACATATACAGTAGAAAGAATAGGATGGTTTTGTAAATGTAATATTGTGTTCCAAAGACTTCCTAAACATTATGTATTTGAGGGTCAATTCAATGGTGAGCCCTTATTTTATCTGTGTACTACAATGATCACTGTTAATATTTTAGATTTAGAACTAAACATATTCTAAATTAGTTATTATTATTTTAGTTTAATTTTGAGCTTGAGTCTCTTTATGGAGTCCTGAGCCACTTCATACTCAAAAGTCTCCTGCTTCAGCCTCTCAAGTACAGAAATAGCATCTTTAAATAATCTCTCTCTCTCTCTCTCTCTCTCTCTCTCCTTATCTCTATCTCTCTATTTCTACCTCTATCTCTATAGTCCACTTTTTCCACCCAGCAAGAGATGGTGTTCCTATAAAAGCACTGTTTGCACAGCAGAAAAGATAATCCCTTACTTATCCCAGGTCAGAGATGAAGACCAGTGAACTTCTGAAGATATTCACTCAATCTTAAAATGTTTCTACAAACAGAAAATTTGATTATAAAGGAATGTGAAATGGAAACAGTACATATTATCTTAGATTTAAAATGACAGTTTAAGTAGAATCAGCGGGACTTCTGCTCCTTGACTTATGATGGGGTTATGCCTCCAATAAACCCATCATATGTTGGACCTATCACAAGCCTAAATGCAAACATCCTAGCATACACAGCACAAGGTAGTGTGTTCATGGTTTACCGTGACTGGTGGCTGCCTAGAAGTGACAGCTCATTGTTGCTGCCTCCACTGCCCATCACTGTGAGAGGATAGTTTAAGAGAGTATTGACACATATCTCCTTGGCCTCATAGTAGAGTAAAAGGAACAGAAGACTGCACATCAAAGACTGCTTGTATTTCAGAGTGTTGAAAGAGATCGGCATAATTACAAGCACAAAAGAAAATGCCACACACACCCTCAAGGATATAACAATGTAAGCAATCCACATAGAGGCGAGCAAACAAAGTGTAGCCTGGTGGAGTGAAAAGGCAGGAGAGGAAATTAATCCATGAGCGCTGTAAGGTACAAAGGTCTGGAAGTCATTTCTCCCTCTAGGTCTTGGGCAGATGCTGGCAGTGGAAGATGATTCCTGGGTGCTGAGTGACAAAGAGGAAGGAAGAAGAGTGACAAGAGAGTTCTAAGGAATTTAGGGCCCAGTGCTTTCCTGGTCCCTGAAGATGATACCATGACAAAGACTGTAACAGCTTTCTGTCTTTTTTTTTTTCTTTCGTGTTTTTTTCCCCCTCTCTGATATGCTATCTGAATTTTAAAAACAGAAGAACAAGAAAATCCAGTTAGTACCAAGTTCTACATCCATTATCCAAGCAAAAGGCCACGGAATCAAATCTATCGGTACTGTTTATGTTTGCCAAATGAACCATTTGAAATATTAAAATGACATCAATACAGGTTTCTGGAGGAGCTCACTGACATTAACAGCACTGCCAAAAGGGAATTGCAAACTTCTGAACATTTGTCATATTTAGAAAGCTCTATTTTTTTTCTCCAATTCTTTTCTATGGAGCTAGAGAAAGGAAACCTGAACTGCTGTGGTTATATAAGGAAGAAAACCAAATGTCACCAAAGCTTATCGCATTGCACTATGTGCTTTATATATTACCTCATGTGCTAAGTATATGACATATACAAAGTGTGTCGGACATGCAAAAGTTAACATGCAGTTTATAGGAATCCGGGGCCTTAATGATGAACAGGCCACCTAAAGTGATTTGGCTGCTGGTACTTATGAACTGTTGGAATTAAAAGTCCCTTTCAAAGTGACTGACTTCAAGAGAGTCTTGCAGATACCTTCACAGTCATATGTATTCCCCTTTGCATCTTGGCTTATACCCTTTGCTGGAGATTTAGATGGTGTTAACCACAAACACTGAAAAAGACGACTTATGAGTCTTTTTTCTTACGGTCACTGTGAGCACATTGGAAGGAAAGTTGGAGCATCACACAGCACACACAGGCTGGGTTTTATTTAAGGCATGAACAAGCCAAAAGATGGTGAGAGGTTGTAGGCATACCCTATTCTCCCAGTGTTGTTTACAAAAGTGTGTGGACACCTGGTAGTATGCTTTGTTCCTTTCGAGATGACTTCCTGAGGTGTAAGCAGAGGTGAGTCCTTGCCTTTTTCTGAAGGTACAGGACTGGGTATGATATTTGAGTAACTTAGTTAGGAATATGCTATCATGGGGGCAGATTAGGGAACAGGCAAAATCATATGGGGAAAGCAGGACAGTCACATACATGTTCTCTTTGATCATTTATCCTATGGACCAGTCTGAGTTTTATGACACACTTATAATTATCCTTTGTTCAAACTCTGAGGAAACACACACTGACTTTTCCCCTAATGACATAGAACTGTCCCATTGGGCCTTAATTTGCAGTAAGATTTTTCATACTTCATTTTATGGGGGAAAAGCCCTAGTATAAGATGAAAACTATCATATCCCATGGCCGAGGAGAAGCACTTTGAGGTGCCTTTATAGGAAGCTGACCAAATCTCATTGCTGGAACAATGAATGCTATCTGGGTGGGCTTGTGACATTCAACTTCCTATGAAGCGGAGGACCTACTGTTTGGGACTCTGTCATTAATAGCATAGGTAGCAGCTGTTAGAGCAGCTCCTGAAGACCTTGAGAACCCATAGGAAGTCACAGCATCTGCTGGGTCAAAGAAGCCACCCACACCAAGGGAATCGGTATATCCTTGGTAGTGGGAGAAAAGTGGGATCCCAAGCATCCTGCTCATCATTAGGCTGAGCAGAAAAAGCACTTGAGATCTAATTTAGAATTCCTGACTTATACTCTACGCAATGTGCAAATGCTCCTAATAAAAATGGTAAGCTGGAAAGGGGCCCCTAGAGCTTAGTACAAGTGACTCCATGTTGGAGGCAGCATTATGACCTTAAAACCTAGCACATAGGCCCCAGCACCTGCCAAAACCAGAACAAAGACTCAATCCACCAAAGACCTGGTCCATAGTTCCAGGAAAGTCCTTAAATGTACTAACATTGCCTTTTGCCTTTTGTAGTTCTGATTCTTAGTAACTAAAATGTGACAACCAGGATTTGGGTTTTATGTGTAAAAATCAAAGGGCTATAAGACTCGATGCTGCAAGATTTGGAAAAGTTTGCTGTGCAGACGCCAGTTGGCAATAAACTCTTTTTTCTGGCTTTAAGAGTTTCCATGTGCTTGGCTGGTGCCATAGTTTGAGCAGGATCCCTGGGTGCAGATCCGCCCATTATAATGTTCTTCTTCTACGTTTCTAGGACCCTCTGGATCTTTCTATTTCCCCATTCTCCCATGATTTTCTCATCTAGAGTACCCAGATCTAGCCAATGGACAGGGCATTCTCCACAGTTGCGTGGAGAGTGGGGTCTGACTTTCACACGAACTCTGGTGCCCCATATTTGACCACGTCTCCTGGATGGGGAGACCTAGTGGCACTCAGAGGAAGGATAGCAGGTTACCAAGAAGAGACTTGATACCCTATGAGCATATACAGGGGGAGGAAATCCCCCTCAGGAACAGTCATAGGGGAGGGGAATAAGAGGAAAATGGGAGGGAGGGAAGAATGGGAGGATACAAGGGATGGGATAACCATTGAGATGTAATATGAATAAATTAATAAAATATATTTAAAAAAAGAGTTTCCATGTGATGGCTTCTGGTGGCTTACCTTGCAACATTCTGATGGAGCCAGTGAGATCCCTGGAAGGAACTAAGACGCTGGACACCAGGGGTCTTGGATCCTCTCTGGGAGGATAGCTTGAGAAATGGACAGTGTTTCCAGGATCATTGAAGGCAGCTGCTAGAAAACTCACCAATCTGTCTAAAGTAAAGGAGTTTCTACAAGAGCCCCAAGAACAGCCTGCTTGGTTCCAGGAGTACCTCTGGGTTGCTTCTCTGGTGTTTACCTCTGTAGACCCAGAGACACCAGAAACCCAGCAAGTAACCAATATTGCTTTTGCTCTGCAGCTGGTCCCAGACATTAGAAAGCATCATCAGGAAATAGAATGGGTTGAGAATATGAACAGGTCCCAATTATTGGAGATTGTTCAAAAGGCTTACAGTAACTGTGACTCTGTAGAGGAAAAACAGAACAAAAGATGAACTGGCAGTGCTCAAGAAGACCAATAAAAGAGATTCCAGAAGGGGAGCCCATAGCCACTGTCTTAGTTAGGGTTTTATTGCTAAGAAGAGACCATGTCAGTTCTTATAAAGGAAGACATTTAATTGGGGTTGGCTTATGGTTCAGAGGTTTAGTCCATTGTTGTCATGGCGGCATGCAGGCAGACATGGTGATGAAGAGGCAGCTGGAGGCTCTTCATCTAGATCATCAAGCTGAAAGAAGTAAATTAGTTTGAGTTTCTGAGACCTGAAACCCCACCCCCTAGTAACACACTTCCTCCAACAAAGCCCCACCTACCCCAACAAGGCCACACCTCCTAGTAGAGCCACTCATTATGGACCTATGGGGGTGATTTTTATTCAAACTGCCACACTCTGGGAAAGGAAGAGGCCAGAAAAGGACCAATGTGCTTATTGTAAACAAAACAACAAAAATCCAAAGCAAAACCAAAAACTACTAGAAGAGTGAATGCCCAAACTGGAAGCAAAAGGAAGTCCCGTCCTCCATCTGGGCAAGGGACTGAAAGGCCCATTCCACTGAGCCTCCAGGAGCCCAGGGTAATGTTATTGGCTGGGGGAAAATCTGTTAATTCCTAGTCTGCACAGGAGTGTTCAACTCAGTCCTGACTGAGACATCTGGATGGATAGCTGCGAGTATCCTGTTCTCTTTCCCTGAATAACCTCTTGCATGATGAACAAGACAAGTTACTATTCCTCCTTAGTCACACTACATTGCTCCTATCCCGTAATCGGGAGAGACTTACTACAAAAGCTATAGACCACCGTACCTTTTACAGGGGGCCACCACCCACCTTACTTTGAATCCCACTCACCCTGAACCCTTATTCTTGTGGCCTGCCCCTCCAACCAAGACTGATACCCAAAAATGACTCTCAAGCTGCAGAATACCTGAAGATCCTGTTTCTCCTGGTTGGCCAGCTTCTTTATGGGTGGTTGCTGCTACAGGCATGCTAGTGAACAAGGCTGACCTTGGGAATACAAGCTGATTGTATTTACATGGTAAACATTATACTAAATCTAACTCTTAGATTTTAGGGTAATTTACTGTAGAGGAAAATTTGAGTAGAAGATTCTCTTTGTCTTTCTTTAGGTAGGTGTATGATGTGTGTTGTCAGAGTCACTCTACTTCCTCCTTCAGTATTATTAATCACTATGCATCTTTCATATCATAAATCAACAGATTGCACTGACTGTATTATCTTTATCTGGTTTTTCTTCTTGAGACAGGGTCTCATGAAGCTTAGGCTAGCATTTATGTAGCAAATGATGGTTTTTGAAACCTTCATCCTCCTGTCTTCACCACATGCATGCTAGCCTAACAGGCATGTGCCACTACCAGCTTATGTTGAAAATGTTTCCTATTTAATAAACCTTCTGCTTTGTTTTTTAAAAGAATTTTTTCCTAATCAATAACTCCTTTAATTATATGCCATTCTTTTTAATTTTTGTACTTCTTATTTACCTGCTTAAAGAACTTTTGAGTATTTTCCTGTGATGTCATATCAGCTCAATGCGACTTTGATAAAAAAAAAACAACTTTTGTTTAAAATGTCTCCAAAGTTGATTTACTTTCTCTCTGTCCAATTCTTTAAGGTGTGTGTGTGAATGTGTATGTGTGAGAGAGAGACAAACTGACATGGAGAGAGAAAGATAGGGAGGGAGAGAGGGAGAGGGACAGAGACAGAGAGAGGCAGAGTTGATAGAGTCAAAACATTTCATAAAGATCCACATCTGTTGAATGCCACTTACAGAAGTGAATTGAAAGAAATTATCCAGTTTTCAAATTACTCTTTGAACACATATTTGAAATCATCAATGCATAGAATCCTTTCCTGTGCTGTGAGATGCTGCAGGATGTAAAAGACCCAGACCCCAAGAACACACAAGCCAATGTTACTGAGCGTTTTTGTCCAGTGGTTGAGGTGTGGGAAATAATGAATAGGAAAACATGTAGGGAAAGAAAAATAAGTGGAAAGCCTCCGAACAGACGTTCAGCCCAGCAGGAGATAGCGCTGGGGACCACAGGGGTAGGACTTGCAAGAAGCAAAGTGCAGAGGTAGTTTTCAGTTTGAAAAGAACCCCAGACCAAAAAAGATTAATCTACACACGGCAGGGAAACCTACATGAGAACAAGAGTTCTCACTGTGGAGCCATAGGGAAGAATTTGGGTTAGGAAGCGCCTTAGTAGCTGAAGTGGGAGAGCAACCCAGCACAGCCTGAAGTTCATGGTGGGCTGTGTTCATTTAAATTTAAAGCTCTGAATGCTCAATGAGTCACCTTTTTATTTAGCCTTGCTTGTGCACAAAGTGATTTATGCTACAGTTTCATCATCACTTAATGTCGTATAAAGCCCAGCAATTTACTGGCTCACAGCATAACCCTGTGAAAGTAATAACTCTCACGTTTTGTGTTTTGGGTGTTTTTTTGTTGTTGTTGTTGTTGTTGTTGTTTTTTAACTTTTAATTATATCTAACATTGATGTTACAGAACACACAAGAATAAAATGAGATTAATTTTGTTAGTAAGATGGATTTGCAAACATGTTCAAGGCCCTTTGAGACTAAAAGTCAATGAGAATGGAGTTCTGTGACAGCTCATGCTGGAAGGATCTAAACAGCAGGAGGAGAATTTCTGGTGGTCCTGCTCTTGTGAAGAGACAAAGTGGAAGAAGAAACACTTCTTTGACAGTAAGAAAACGACTATGCCACCATGGAGAACACAGCCAGGAGGAAACACAATTCTAGGTCACTAGACAAGTTAAACTCCCCAGAGATTTTGCAAGAATCAAGTCACATGTGGGCTGAGTCAAGAGTCAGGAGTTTGCTCTCGAGGTGAAGAATGTAACAAAAATAAGGTTGGAGTGAAAACACATTAAGAGCCTGATGTTCAAACTCTCACAGGAGGAAGTCAGGAGGACAGGCCAAGAAATACTTTCTATGTTGGACCGTGGGAACAAAATGACGATTTGTCAAGTTATTTCTAGGTGAAAAGGGAAAGGAAATTCCCTGGACAATGTCAGGGGACCTTCCAAAGGGATTCCTGAGTGTGTGATATTTCTGGGTGACAGATCTGTGGGATCTTTCTTGAGTCTCTCAGTAATGCCAATGCTGTCCTCCTTGTTTTTGCAATGATCTCAAGATTTAGAGAAGTTGTTTGGCATATATATTTTTCACCTCCGTGATGATGTGCTGGTTGAGGGAACTTCATTCTGGTCAACAAGTAACTCTAGCCTGCTGACTGACATCATAGCAGCCAACTGTTCAAATATGGGGGAGGGGGACTCTTGCCAATAAAATGGTTCTCAACCTGTATGTTGAGATCCTTTTGGGGGGTTGAATGACCCTTTCACAGGGTTCAACAAAGACCATGGGAAAACACAAATATTCATATTTCTATTCATAGCAGTAGCAAAATTACACTTATAAAATAACAAGAAGAATAGTTTTATGGTTGGGGCTTACCACAACATGTGGAGCTGTATTAAAGGGTTACAGCTTTAGGAAGGTTGTGAAGCTCTGGACTAGAGCATCAGTTTGTGTCCTACACAGATGAATGGAAACATAAATAATATTCTGGATCAAAACTCATATGATGGCTGCAGAAATAGTTACGGAGATGGGAAAGAAGCAAAGGGACTTTGGTAACCCTGTTCTTTGTGTATATGTACAATGTGAGGTTTAATTCACCTTGCTTAAAAGAGTGAGATACTAAATGCAAATTTAGCATATGCTCAAAAGCAACATTTTAACTATATCTTTTATATATTGGTGTTAGATTTTATTTTGGCCTTTCTCAAACAAAATTTTTGTTGGTTGTCTTCCTTCTGCTTCTCCTCCCCGACCCATCCTCTCTACCCTTTCCCATTCTTCCTTTCAGGAGCCTCCTCTCTGCTCTCAAGTCACATGTATACTTTGGCCTTTCTGAAAGCTTCCTTAGCATCCTTTATCTCCCACCCTTGGGATCCTATCTAGTGTTTAACTTTTACTCATTTTCACACCTTCTCAACAATATACATTAAAAAGATTCTACACACACAAAAGTGTATCTTTTGTCGTTCTATGTCTGCATCATTTCAATGAAATTCCTTCCACATCCATCCATTTTTTTTTACATTTCCTAATTTTATTTTAAAATATATTGGTATATTAGAACACTGAGATGTGGCTTCTCTTCTTCCTGTCAGGGTCAGGGTGGAGGTGTCTACCATGTTTGGCAAAATAGAGTTGGTAATTCCATGAGCAGTTTTATAATTGGCAGCTTGAATTTTTCTTTTCCATAGCAGTTACTATGGACTTTGCTTTTTAAAAAAATGGATTTTTTTCTATATGCTTCAGTTTTTCAAATGTGCCTGGTTCTAAAGGGTTACCTGTGTTGTAAAAATGTTCCACATGCAACCCTGTTTGTCCCATCAACTTTTAACCACTTTCATGACACTTACTCTCTTTTGCCTTCTATTTCCTTAAAATAGAACCAATGTTCTATATCTGATTGGAAGAAGACAAATTCTAAACTACAGGAGGGAAAAGGCATTTTCTGTGTTGTTCCAGACCCTTCTCAATGACATTGAGAACAAACTGCAACAACTCAGGAGGTGGGGAAGCAGATGATGGGCTGTTTCCCAGACTGCCTTAGCAGGCCCCTGCATCTGGCCCCTTCAGAGTCTTATTCTAGACTTTACATGTTTAGAAATTTAGGATTTTTTTACATTGACATAAAGCTTTATAACTTTAATGTATATATTACATGTCTGAAAAATGTAAGTCATTGCTAATGGCCATAAAGCAGTGATAAACCCATAGCTGGCATTTTCATTGTAATGACTAATGTATAAACTGTTTTCCTCTATATCAAAAAGCAAAGCAGATTTAGCTTACATGCATATACAATAGTTCTTCTGGTTTGGGTAATTGTAGGTAGACAGTTTTCACTTCTTAGTTTATATAGAAGCTATTGCTAAGACCACATTCTATTTTAGTAGCTTTATAAATAAGGCCTCATTCATAGTCCTGCACTGTCAATTGTACCTGATAATTTACCTGCTTACTCGCTGTCACTTCCTCTGGAACACTCTATCCTGGAGTCTTCTGTCCAATATGGGGTGGCCTTTTCTGTGTGAAGGCTCCTCTCCAGCTGTGATCCTTAAAAAGGATGCTGAAAGGTGTCTGTTCTCACATTAGATCCTGTTTCTTCCTGTGACATATCTTTCTTTCTGGACTTGTCCGCTACAGGGAACAGAGCATACCAATAGTCTCTAGTTGGAGTACAACACTATCCATTGATACACTTGCCTCAAATGCCCTGATATCATTGTTCCATAGTGAGAGTGTGGTTGGTCAATGACTATATAGAAGTCATGGAAGGATGGCATTTACATGAAGCATATGAAATACATTGTGCTGGGCCTCAAGCTTTCTACGTTATGATTAGAAGTAAGAAAAGATTTCATTTCCTGAAGAGGTCACCGGTTTTTTTGTTTACTCTTAGGGAATTTTATGCATTCATACAATGTATTTTGATTGTATTCAGCTCAAGTCTCATCTCCAGCTCCTCTAGAATCTCCCCTTCAAGTCCCCTTAACAACTTAATCTTTTTCCTCCTTCCCTTCCTCCTCCCACCTTCTTCTTCTTTTTATAATAATCTGTTTTAATTTGCATGAGAAATGACCCCCATGGGCTCATGTACTTGAACATTTGGTCTCTCTCTCTCTCTCTCTCTCTCTCTCTCTCTCTCTCTCTCTCTCTCTCTCTCTCTCTCTCTCTGTCTCTGTCTCTCTCTGTCTCTCTCTCTGTCTCTCTCTGTCTCTCTCTCTGTCTCTCTCTGTCTCTCTCTCTCTGTCTCTCTGTCTCTCTGTCTCTCTCTGCCTCTCTCTCTCTTGCTTGTGGATCCATAAGCTGTAGCTCAGTTACCCTGCCATAGGCCATATCGCTAAAGAAAATGAATTCTCCATTCCCTAGCAGCCATCAACTATCAATAGGTCCGCTGGGGGTGAGTGCTCATGTGTTTCTTGCTATCTAAGCTGGAGGGTTGACTAGCTTGACCTCTCGGCAGTCTTAGACAGACAACCACAGCTGAAGGATCATGCTATGTTCAGGCGACAATAATTTGTTCCAGTCTTCTTGACCTCTGGCTAGTAGGATCTTTCTGGCCTCCATTTTCTAAAATGTTCTTTCAGCTTTGTGGAGAAGGACTATGGTAGCTATGTCCCATCTATGGCTGAACATTTTGCTTGTACTTTTTCTATCTAGTTTGATTAGTTTTAAGTTCACTACACAAAGACTCTTCTTCAATGATAACTGAAAGAGGCACTGATCTCTAGGTACAAAGACACATCTTTAGAGAATAGCTCGATACTATGTCCATTTGGCAAAACAATAGTAGTCATAGGTTCACTCCTAAAGCTTATAAGTTCACCAGATGTGGATTCTTGGACAGATTTACAGTCTCAGACATGAGTCTCTGCCTTTGTAATGGGCCTTAAACTCAATCCGAAAGTGATTGGTTACCCATATAACTTTCATGTCACTATTGCATCAGTGGATATATCTCGCACCACTGATTGTTACTGCGGTTTGCAGGGTGCCTAGCTGGATATGACTGTTCATGTTCTTTCTCACTTAGCGGCCTGCATATCATCTTCTGACATGGTGAGAGCTAGGCAGTGCAGTGAGCTGTTTCCATCTTAGAACCAGCCTCAGTTCTCTAAGTGCTATGGACAAAATACACAATGCCTTCAGCAGTAGGATCTTATTACCAAGTTCTAAATAGCAACCAAGGATAATGGCAACTGTTTTCTTTGTTTTGAGGATTTCTGGGATGCCCTCACCCAACAAATGGATAAGAGGCATCTCACACTGCTTAGTGATCTTTATTTGGCTGCCTATGATTTCTGAGAAGAACAGTTACATGTAAGTACCTATGGAAATTCCTCTTAAAGTTTGAAGTTTGTAAAAGAACAGGTATCTATATGTCCTTTTAAAACACATCTAGGGCTAGATTTCTCTTCCTCTTCCTCACTTCTCTTTCCTCTTCTCTCTTAAGTTCTTCTTCTATTGTTTTTCTTTCTCCTGTCACATACTTTACTACTGTCCTCTCATAAGATCCCTCACCCTTGACTTTCTTATAGCTTCTTCATAGTTTGATGGTTTCCACAGATGCTTCAAATTAAACAGTGAAACCTAAAGCTTAGATGTTAGGAACAACTTATGTGAGAGAAGGCATTTATTAGTTGGAGGAGTCCTTTGGTGGAGACTCTGGAGTCTCACATATATGAACTCATCAACTGCCGTTAGTGATACTTCAATTTCTTCCTTTTCTCTTTATATCTTTTTTATTTCCTTCCCTACCTTTGGTGCCGTCAGAAGGACTCCAAGTACTACACCGAATAGGTGTACACACCCTTTGTGTTGTTCTTGGCCTCAGCAGGAATGTTTTGACTTTTCATTGTTAAACATGGTACTTGCTACTGATCTCTCACGTATAGCTTTTTATCTTGCTGGGATATGTTCATTTTCTCCCTAGCGTCTCCAATTTTCTTTCCTCCTTTTATGAAGACATGGGAGACTTTGTCACTTATTGTCTGCTCACCTGAGGTGTTGAGAAGATGGTGAGGTCTTCCATGTACATGGATTGATAGGATTGGCAGGGTGAAAATTACCATCCTCCCAAATCAGGCTACAGATTCAATGCAATACTCACAAAAATTCCAGGGCGACTCTTCACAGGCATTGAAGGAAAATCTAACTTATATATGCAAGCACAAAGGCCCTTAGATACCAAATCCTGAATAATGATAATAAAAAAACACTGCTGGAGGTATCACCAGTCCTAATTTCAAGTTATGAATTTTTTATGCATTTTGTTTTGTCTCAGGGATGCACTTTCTTAGCTCTCCACAGATACTAAGTACAGTATTTTTCTGCTCCCTGAATATGTCATGGTTCTTTTTATACTGCAAGTTTTCTTTGCTCTTTCTTAGTTAATATTAATGGCTTAATAAGCAAATAGGGAGATTTATGAATGCTAGATGCTATGATGGCTATTCCTGGTTGCCAATTTGACACACTTAGTAAGATGGAACCTCAGTTGAGCAATTAGTTCCATCAGGATGGGCTATGGGCATTGTCTTTGGGCCTTTTAAAATTATTATTAGAAGTAATTGATGTGGGAGTGCCCAACCAATTGAGTGAAACCATCCCTAGGCTGGTGGACCCAAGCTGCATGGGAGCAGTGCAGCAAGCCAGTAAGCAGCTTTCCTCCACCATCCCTGCCTCTGGTCTGTCTTGTGTTCCTTCTCTGATGTCTTCATTAACAGGTTATGAACTGGAAGCATAAGATGAAACAAACCCTTTCCTCCCCAAATTGATTTTGGTCCTGGTGTTTATCACAACAACAGAAAGCAAACCAGGATGGGGACAATTCTTACTGATTGATAAACTTCTTATGATTAACATGTCTGACTGGCCAGGTGGCAATTGTGTTGTGACGTATCTACTGGAATTTTCTCCCAGGGTGTGCCTTGTCTCTCAGGACACCTAAAATGTGTTATTAGCTATTAGCTCTTTGAATTTGGTGGAAATTGAAGGCACATGGTTCATAATTGAGAAAATAGCTTCAGGTTAGTTCTATTTTTCCCTAGTACCTACTGCCTAAGGCACAGTAAGAGGCAGGCATTTGAAGGAGCTTACAGAAATTCAGGACCAGAGGTAGAGGCTAATTTTCCCTATGACATTTTAAAAATATCCTCCTAACATTTCAAAACTGTTTTTTGTAATTCCAGTTCTTGAGTCTTTTGGATCCTCCTCCTCCTGCTCTTTTTCTTCTTGATTTTTTTTTAAGTTTTTCGAGACAGGGTCTCTCTGTGTTAGCCTTGGCTATCCTGGACTCACTTTGTAGACCAGGCTGGCCTCAAACTCACAGAGATCTGCCTGCATCTGCCTCCTGAGTGCTGGGATTAAAGGCGTGCGCCACCACGCCAGGCCTTCTTCTTGATTTTTTTTTTGTTTACATTTTTAAAGACATTCTTATATTTTTTTTATTACAAAAGCAATGCATCCTTGTTTTAAAAAATTAATATATCAAATTGCATTTAAATTTTTTTCATCACGTAAATTTTTTATATTTTATTAATTTATTCATATTACATCTCAATGGTTATCCCATCCCTTGTATCCTCCCATTCCTCCCTCCCTCCCGTTTTCCCCTTACTCCCCTCCCCTATGACTGTGACTGAGGAGGACTTCCTCTCCCTGTATATGCTCATAGGGTATCAAGTATCTTCTTGGTAGCTTGATATCCTTCCTCTGAGTGCCACCAGGTCTCCTCATCCAGGAGACATGGTCAATTATGGGGCACCAGAGTACGTGTGAAAGTCAGACCCCACTCTTCACTCAACTGTGGAGAATGTCCTGTCCATTGGCTAGATCTGGGTAGGGGGATGATTTTTTAAGACAGAGCTTCTCTGTGTAACATTGCTGTCCTGGATTCACTTTATAGACCAGACTAGCCTGGAACTCACAGACATATGCCTGTCTCTGCCTCCCTGAGTGCTGGCATTACTGGTGTGTGCCAGCACACTCAGTTACTACTACTACGACTACGACTACTACTACTACTACTACAATAAATAATAAAAAGTATTATTATAAGACAAATACAACAGAGTGCTCACCTGTGTGATTTCTTTGTCTTCTCTCAATTATTCATTATGCCTCCATTGACTTAAGTCTTCAAGCACACTTGCTTTGAATTATAGATGTCTACTGATTTTAAAATATTTTATTTGTTTTTGTTTTGTTTTTCTAGATCTTAGACTGTTTGACTATGAAGAGGAGGTATAGAAAGGTGTTTATTCCACCAATTTAAAAACATAAGTCTGGTTGACCTAATTTTAAACCATAGATTCTTGTATTGATCACTTTATTCATCTCTGTGACCTGTTATGGGACAAGTGGCAGCTTAAGGGCAGAATGGTTTATTTTGGCTTCCAGTTTCACGGTAAGAAGTTACAGTGGAAACTCTCAGCATGTGTACATATTTTTGAAGATTTATTTTTATTCTTTTTAATTAATTAAAAAGAGTACCACATGAAGACCGAGCTGCACAACTGTTACATATGTGCAAAGGATCTAGGTGTGTCGAATCTCTCTGTTGGGTGGTTCAGTCTCTGTGAACCTCTATGAGCCCAGGGTAGTTGGTTCTGTAAGTTTTCTTGTACATTTGACCTCTCTGTTTCCTTCAATCCTTTAACCTCCTCTTCCATAGTGTCCCAAGCTCTACGTAATGTTTGGCTGTGGTTCTCTGCTTCTCTTTCCATTGGTTGCTGAATGAAGCCTCCAAGATAACAGTTATGTTGGCACCTTTTGGAAGGGTAGCAGTTAATAGTGTAAGGGGTGAGCTCTCTCTCATGACAATAGGTCTCAAGCTGAGGCAGTCACTGGTTGGCCATTCCCTCAATTTCTGCTCCCTTGTTACTCTTGCAAACCTTATTGGCAGGAGAAATTGTGTTTCTACAGTTTTGTGACTGGGTTAATGTCCCAGTCCCTCCATTGGAAGTCTTGCCTGGTTACAGGAGGTGGCTGTTTCAGGTCCCGTAGCACCCATTGCTAGTAGTCTTAGATAAGGTCACACTCATAGATTCCTGGCACTTTCTATCATCCTAGGTTTCTAGTCATCACAGAGATACCCACTCCCAATCCCAGTTGTCTCTCCTAGTACTCTCTCACTCTCCATCCTTCCCAAATTGATCCCTCCTGCTTCCATTCCTACTTCCCCATCCCTGATTTCCTTCCTCCAGACACCTTTGATATCTATTCTATTTCCCCTTCTCAGTGAGATCAAAGTATCCCCACCTTGGGCCCTCCTCTTAGATCAGATTTAGTCTATCCGGCTTTATGCTGAGGTCTTTGATCCACTTCAGCTTGAGTTTTGTGCAGGGTGATTAAATAGGGATCTATTTGCATTTTCCTACCTGAAGACATCCAATTACGCCAGCACCACTTGTTGAAGGAGTCTTCTGTTTTTCCCATTCTATAGTTTTGGCTTCTTTGTCAAAAATCAAGTGTCCCTAGGTGTGTGGGTTTACTTCTGGGTCTTCAATTTGATTCTGTCTCTTTTTATGCCTGGACCATGTCCATTTTTATTCATATCACTTTATAATACAGCTTGAAATCAGGAATGGTGATATTTCTAGATGTTCTTTTATTGTGCAGGATTATTTTGGCTATCCTGGGTTTTTTTTGTTTTTCCATATGAAGTTGAATATTGTTCTATCAAGGTCTTTAATGAATGTGTTGGTGTTTTGATGGGAATTGCATTGAATCTATAGATTGCTTTTGGTAACGCTATCAGTCCATGAGCATGGGAGATCTTTCCATCTTCTGATATCTTCTTCAATTTATTTCCTCAAACACTTGAAGTTCTTGTCATACAGGTCTTTTACTGGTTTGGTTAGATTTATACAGAGATATTTTGTATTATTTGTGGCTATGTGAAGAGTGTTGTTTCCCTAATTTCTTTCTCGTCCTGTTTATTGTTTGTATATAGGAGGGCTTTTGATTTTTTTTTTTACTTAATTTTGTATCCAGCCCCTTTGTTGAAAGTATTTACCAGCTGTAGGAGCTTCCTGGCAATTTTTTTGGGGTCACTTATGTATACTATCATATCATCTGCAAAGAGCAATAGGTTGCCTTCTGCCTTTCCAATGTGTGTCCCCTTGATTCTGTCAGTTTTCTTATTGTTTCAGCTAAAATTTCAAGTACTATATCGAATAGATAAGAAGAGAATGAGAAGCTTTGTCTCTGTTTTTAGTGGTATTGATTTAAGTTTCTCTACACTTAATTTGATGTTGGATATTGGTTTTCTGACTACTGCCTTTACTGAGTTTAGGGATGGGCCTTATAGCCCTGATCTCTCCAAGACGCTTTTTTTTTCATTCTTTTTTTTTTTTATTAATTTATCCATATTACATCTCTATTGTTAGCCCATCCCTTGTATCCTCCCTTTCTTTCCTCCCTCCCTCTTCCCCCTCTACTCCCTTCCCCTATGTCTGTGACTGAGGGGGACCTCCTGCCCCTGTATATGCTCCTAGGGTATCGAGTCTCTTCTTGGTGACTTATTATCTTTCCTCTGAGTGCCACCAGGCCTCCCCATCCAAGGGACATGGTCCAATATGGGGCACCAGAGTTTGTGTGAAAGTCAGATCTCCTTCTCCACTTAACGGTGGAGAATGTCCTGTCCATCGACTAGACTGGGTAGGGGTTCAAAGTTTACTGCCTATATTTTCCTGGGCTGGTGCCATAGTTTGAGGAGGACCCCAGGGCCCAGACCCGCCTGTAGTTTTCCAGGACCCTCTGGATCCTTCTATTTCCCCATTCTCCCAGGCTTCTCACCCCTAAAGTCTCAATAGGATTTCCTCCCCTCTGACCCACTTTCCTGGTAGGTAAAGTTTTTCATGGGGGCGTACCCCTTGGACTAGTGTCTCGATATAAATGAGTATATACCATTTGACTCTTTTTGCTTCTGGGTGAACGCACTCATTATGATAATTTCTAGTTCAATCCATTTGTCCACAAATTTCAGAAATTCCTTGTTTTTAATAGCTGAGTAGTATCCCATAGTGTAAATATACCACAGTTTCTTTATCCATTCTTCTACTGAGGGACACGTAGGCTGTTTCCATGTTCCTCTCCAAGACTCTTATCATTAAAGTGTTTTAGATTTTGCCAGAAGCCTTTTGAGCATCTATTGAGATGTTCATGCTGTTTTTTCTTTCAGATTGTTTATATGGTGCATTACAATGATGGATTTTCATATCCATCCTTGCATCCCTGGGATAAAGCCTACTTGATCATGGTAGTTTATGTTTTTAATACATTCTTACAAATATTTTATTGAATAATTTTGCCTCAATGTTCATAATGGAAATTGATATGAAATTCTCTTTCTTTGTTGAATCTTTCAAATTTTATGGAGGACATGGTTTTGAAGTGAGACCTAAAGATTCTTTGGACTTCCTTGGTATCTGTTGTTATGTTCCCCTTTTCATTTCTGATTTTGTTAATTTTAGCTAAGGGGTAGCCTTTCTTGTTGGTTTTCTCAAAGAACCAACTCTTAGTCTTGTTCATTCTATTAATTTTTGTTTGTTTCTAATTCATTATTTTCAGCCCTGATTTTGATTATTTCCTTGTGTCTACTCCTCTTGAATGTGTTTGCTTGTTTTTGATCCAGAGCTTTCAGGTATGCTGTTAATTAGGTATATGAGGTCTCTCCATTTTTTTTTTAATGAAGGCACTTAGTGCTATGAACTTTCCTCTTAACACTGCTTTCCTTGGATCCTTTAAGTTTGTGTATGTTGTGCCTTCATTTTCTTTTTTGTTCTTTTAAAATGTAAAAACAACAGGCTTTATTAAAATTATAGTTCACAGTACATGAAACAAGCAGATATTCTCAATGGGATACATTTGCTTTAAATGATCTACACTGTTAACAATTCTATCACAGAGACTGATATTCTCTCTGGAGAATAAATTCTAGAGGCTGAAGAGATGGCTTAATGGGTAAAGTACCAGCACACAAGTAAGAGAACCTGATTTTTGGTCCCTGGAAGCAAACTAAAATTTAGCATTGTGTTATGGGCCTGTAACTCCAGAAGTACAGGAATGAAGAAACAATGTTCTTCAGGACTTGCCAAGAAGCAAGTCTAGCCCAAATAGTGGGATTCAGATTTCAATATGAGATCTTTTCTCAAAATTAGGGAGGGAACAATGAAAGAATACACTTCCCCCTTATCAACATATGTTAATGAGCAGCACCAGCTACTGCACTGCCCCTCCTCCCATGGACACAGACACAAAGAGTTTCTAAATTCGATCTGTTATAGTTCTTCCAGACAAGGTACAAATGTACATAATCACATGCTTTAAAACAAGTACCCCTCCCTGAAAAGACCCAATTTCAATGCTACTTCAGCAACTAGTGTTTTATTAACTACTATACATGTGACAGTGTCTAGGCATACTGTTCTTAACAACATATGGGAAACAATACCTCAGCTATTCACTTACTCATGTCCTATGGATTCTGGTGAGAGAAAGAAACAGAAAATTCCAAGATCTTCAATACTGGTCAATGAGAGAAAACTTGCCTTGTATGTGCAAAGCTCTGACTGTTTTCCTCTGGCCCCCCACACTCTACTCTTTACATATTCACATTTATGCACAAAGAACTGAATGCTTGAGAACTTTCCAATATGCCTTTAAAGTAATATTTGGTGCCTTCACTTTCATTGAATTCTAGAGCATCTTTAATATCTTTCTTCATTAAACGGGGAGTTGTTCAGTTCCATGGGTATGTAGGATTTCTGTTATTTCTGTTGTTGTTGAAGTCCAACTTTAATCCACGGTCATCTGATAAAATACAAGGGGTTGTTTCAATTTTCTTGTCTCAGTTGAGACATGAATTGTGTACAAGTATATGGTCAATTTTGGAGAAGGTTCCATGAGGTACAGAATAGAAGGTATATTCTTTTGTGTTTGAGTGAGAAGTTCTGTGGAATATCTGTCAGGTCTATTTGATTCATAATGTGTGTTTGTCTCATCGTTTCTCTGTTTAGTTTCTGTCTGGATGACCTGTCCTTTGGTGAAAGAGGGGTGTTGAAGTCTCCTACTTTTATTTTGTAGGGCTCAATGTGTGATTTAAACTTTAGCAATGTTTCTTTTATGAATACAGGTTCCATTGTTTTGGAACAGAGATATTCAGTATTGAGACATCATTTTGGTGGATATTTTCACTTGATGAGTGTGAAGTGTTCTTCCCTGTATCTTTTGATAAATTTTAGTTGAAAGTCTATTTTATTAGGTATTACCATGGCTACTCCAGCTCGCTTCTTGGATCTGTTTGCTTGGAAAATCTTTTTCCAGCCCTTTACTCTGTGATAATGTGTCTTTGTTTCTTACCCATAAGTCGAAAGTATTTTTAGAAGATAGGAGTAATATTGCAAACCTTCAATCCCAACGGTTGGAAGGCAAAGACAGATGTAGCTCTGATGTGAAGGCCTCTCTTCCCCACAAAGAGCATTTTGGGAGAGTGGGACTACAAAGTGAGAGCCTATCTCAGTGTTTGTAAATATATATATATATATATATATAAAATTATTAATCAATACATGAGGATGTTATTATGAAATAAGTCCAGATATTTATGTTGTTACATTGGAAACTAGGTTATTAAATCAAATGAAGATCTAAATATTTAAAAAATTATTTATTTATATTTTATGGGCACTGGTGTTTTGCCTGCTTGTGTATGTGTGTGTATATGTGTTGTATATGTGTGTGTGTGTGTGTGTGTGTGTGTGTTAGGTTCCCTGGAACTGGATCTAAAGACAGTTGTGAGCTGCTATGTGAGTGCTGGGAATTGAACCCAAGCCCTCTGGAAGGCAGTGGTGTTAACCACTGAGCCATCTCTCTAGCCTGATCTTTTAGTGAGGGTTAAGTTAGAGTAGAAGAAGAAAATGCTCTTAGTGCCTGATTGCATCATATTGTTCTAGCTGACTATTCTTGAAAGATCACATTCTCCTTATCAGTAGGTCCTACCGTGATCAATGGAATCCTCACTTAGGGAAGCTAGCAAATGTTCCCTAAAGGACAGTTGTGATAATCATAGGGAAATCTCTGTTATTATCCCTATTATTCACAAAACTACTCATAATTGTTATCACAACAATACTCATCATAACTTATATATTTATTTAATTTTAGTGTGTGCGTGTGTGTTTGTGTGTGTGTGGGCGCGCTCCTGGGTATATGTATTTGCACTACGTGTGTTCAGGAACCTCAAAGGGCTGAAAAGAGATTGGATCCTCTGGAAGTAGATGTGGTGGTTGTGAGCTACCATTTGGGGTGTAGGAACTGAATCGGAGTCCTCTGCAAGAGCAGTAAATTCTCTTAAGCACAAAGCAATGTTTCCTCACAACTTTTAGAGGAGAAAAAAAAAGAGGCATTTATTGGGTACTAATACTGTATCATGTATGTTTAATTTTTATCTTTTGTCACATACATTTAAATTTGTATCTTTTAAATGGGATTTCAGGAAGGGACCTGCTTTCTTGATGAAATTTAAGGGATTCCCATAACTTGTATGAATCATTTCCTGGGACCAGTTTCAACACAGCTAAGCATATTCATTTTACAATGATTTCTACACCTTTCATTTTAATTGACTATTTTGGTCATAGCTCAACTCACAAATCCACACATCTTTCATTTGCCTACACCATGCATTTACTACATACTCAATATTGCACAGAGTTTCTATATTATATGTGTAAGGGGCAAGGACTACAAAAGCTCTGCATTTGTCAGTCTTGGAAATGCACATGGTAGTCCAAAATGCAGCGAAAGACTTGATACTCTACCCCTTTCAAACAACACACTCAGCAACACACACACACACACACACACACACACACACACACACACACACACACAC
>OU015745.1:125001654-125036942 GCA_907169655.1 Acomys percivali
CTGAAACTGTAAGCCAAGAGAAATCTTTCCTTCTTCAAGCTTTTTTTTTTTTTTTTTTTTTTTTTTAACAGTGACGAACAGTTAATGGAGCTGGGAATAAGATTTAGAGCTAGTCAGGAAATGAGAAGAAAATGCGAGAATCCAGTACACTTGGTTCTGAAGATGTCTGCTAAGAGCTAGGTCCTCATAGTTCACCCTTTCCGCTGTCTGCTGCAGCAACAAGGATATCAGCAAAACAGAGAAGGGCAAGGCTTTGAGCAGCCATCCTCTAGGGAGGGACTCATGGAGTCCTTTGGCTCCACTGGCCATGTCTATGTCCACTGGCTAGTGGTAAAATATAAAGGACCCAAACCATTAGGATCCCAACATAGGCCTGAGCAGTAGTGGCTGGTACCCAACTGCACCTATTGGAGCAGAATTTCTCAGTTTCCAGCAGCAAAACAGAAGCAGAGACACACGGTAAGCAGGCCAGAAAGTTATGGTCAGATAGAGAAGTTTAAAATGAATACAGAACACCCATATCAGAACATTTAAAACAAAACAAAACAAAACAAAACAAAACAAAACCCAAAACCAACTCTCTAGAGGCAGGCACTCAGCCAAGCCAATGGCATCTTTTTAAGAACTAGTGAGGGGCTTGAGTTAGGCAACAAAGCCCTCACATCTCTTACAGTAATCCATCCATTGTAGCGAAGACATGGGGCTACTGCACACTCTCATCTTTAGAATCAAGACTCACAAACAGTGCTCCGGATTGGGAGAATTTGTGTCTAACTCTTCCGGGACTGAGATACACTGTTTCACGGGTCTGATCAGGTGCTGCTTTGGCTCTTTCGACACCTTCTGGGAGAGAAAAACTGCCCAACTCCACTTCTCAGCATAGTGCTTAGCATGTAATGCAAATAAATATTAGTTGAGAGAGTATGTGGAGCCTGAAGCCGTGGTTCCCATTCATTAAGGGAGGCCAGAGTATTTGCAAAGTATATACTTATGCAGATTTCCTCTAAACAGTGGGAAGAAGAAGTAAAGAAATCGTCACTGTTTCTAGCATGGAGCAGATTTTTGAAATTCAAATACTGATAGTAGAGATACACCAAAGTTTTTAAAAGCCTGCCATGTTCCAATACTTATAGCAAACTGACAAGAAATTCAGAGTGGAGCCAAGCGTTAGGAATTTAGGAGCTGGCTTACCAAATTACATGCACCAAGTGTTTTGGAGGAAGTTCGTAGAAACCACAATTAGTGAGAAGTGAAACACTGATGGGAGCCAGGCAAGAAAGCAGAAGAGAAGTAAACGAGGAGAACAGTAATGAACAAGAAAAACACAGACAGCAGTAGGCAAGTCTGGCCCTGAAAATGAATGATGGGAGAGGCACCATTTCCCCTCTGATTAGTTTAGCATTGTAGGCGCCTCATTTGACTACAGAATGAGTCATGTCTAAGGTATTCAGCCAGAGAGAGGCCAAACCTCCTCCTCCCCTTCCATAGATCCTATCTTTCCCAAATGGCCCCAGGAGCATCGGATTCCCACCGAATTTCTCTCTTCTTAGAACAGTTTTGCCTTTTAGATGTTGGCTACACTGCCAGTGAGGTTGATGCTGTTTATCACATTAGCATTGCTGACTCTGAGATTTAACATATTTTGAAGATCTGCCTCGGTAGATGGAGTAATTTGATATTTTGAAAATATAAATAAGCCCCGGTGAGCAATTACTGATTGCCCAATTACTGGTGACTACTTGGTCCTGTACTTCTAATTTGAGGAATTTTTCCTCATCTTATTCTCTCCAACTGTTCTGAACAGGTTGCACATACATAGAATGTTCATGCTGGACTTGTAGCGAGACATGAAGATGAGCGGCAGTCACATAGAACCAAATTCCCTTAGCTAATTACTTAAAAGTAGTTGAAAATGGAACCTACCAAGCAATACTCACACTTCCGGCTACAGAATCTCCCACCTTCTATTACCAAGACCATGACACCTCCAAACTGCATGGAGAGTTGAGGGTATGAGATAATGCATGCTGGGAAATGTCTGGAAACTTATTTTGTGCAGACATGGGTAATCAAAGCCTTTTTGTTCATAGTTCTCTTTTCATACATATACTTGTGCTCATAGTACATTAAAATTCCGACATTTGATTAGAATTGACATTCTTCATTCGAAGACTGAAGTCTTTTCTTTTAGAATGTTTGTTACCAGCTTTATATACTTAAGCATGCATCTAATATAAGAAGCTATCTTTAAGTTGATAGTACATTGCACACTGAATATTCTTAGAATAAAGAAAGAGTGCTAAAATTAAATTCTGTTTGAAATTTTTTTTAAAGGCATGGCTTCACACTGTCACCCAACTAGTCCTGGTTTGGAAATGATAGTCCAATCTCAGAGTCATGGATGCTGTGATTGCAACATTACCTACCATGCCTGGCTTCTGTCTATCCACCCCAAAACATCCTAAAGATGAGGACTTATCTATGGCTTCTAAGTTTTTTCTCCATTTTTATCTTGCAGAAGCTAATTTATTCAGTGAAAACATAGGCAAAACCTTTGAGAATGGTGTAGGAATAAGGCTTACAGTCTTATAGTCTGTTAGAAAGAACCATGTATTATCAGTGAATCGTTGACAGGAGCCGTTCCCTAGTCAATAATGCTTTGATCAGCCCTAGCAAAGCACCTGTTCTTTATAGAGCTGCTATATGTGGACCAGATGAATCACTGAAACAAAAGTTACCAATGACATCAGGTCCAGGGAGCTTGATTTTTGCTCCTCACTGCAGTCCCCTCCCCAAGTCAGTATGTATGTATGTATGTATGTATGTATATATCTATATCTATATCTATATTTATATCTATATCTATATATCTATATATCATTATGTGAGAATTGACTAAAAAGTTTGTCTCATTAGACCACATTCAAATGAAAATATTTTCTTAGTGGTGCAAAATAAAATGTTTTGTCAAAGTTCCTTAAAATGTGGTGGGGGAATGAAAGCCATTTTCGGGGAACAATGAGTGAAATGAAAAGGCTCTCTTTGATCATAGTTCATAATTGAAGGTTATTTCCATTTTCTAGGTAGTTATTTTAGCAATTAAATCTACTCAAAACTTTTGCCTCTAAAAAAATTAATTGTGTGGGGAAAAAGTAAACTGGGATAATGTACTCAGTAAAGGTTAAAAGAGGTCACTGCAAATGTTATTTCAGTAGCATTAGATTTGTTATTATAGGCTACAAAGTTTAAGATATTAAAAGGTATAAGATGTCCAAAATGCCCTCTCTATAAAAATATTATTTGATTTTATTATTAAGAATTATCCCAATGCATATGTTTATTATCACTGACTGCTAATTTAGATTGTGCTCTGTAATATGATGTCAAGCAGTGCAGCTGTGCATCATATTTCCTGGGTTTAATGAGTAGATTTATAATTTCCTTCAGAGTTCTGGCCATTTCTCATGTTTTATCATAGCTCCCTTGACGTATAGCTGACTTTCTGTTAACTGTATACATCTAAAATATGTAATTTGGTGAGTTGCCCCAGCTTTCACTGATCTCTTTGTTTTAAAATTAATTTTTTCTTGGTTTACAATATCACACATGCACGTATAGAACTTTATTCTCTCTCACCACTCTGCCTCTCTTACATCTCTTTTGCCATTGAAACCCTTCTTCCCTGCAAGTCCCTAAGTCCCTTCCTACTTGTGTGTGTGTGTGTGTGTGTGTGTGTGTGTGTGTGAGAGAGAGAGAGAGAGAGAGAGAGAGAGAGAGAGAGAGAGAGAGAGAGAGAGAGAGAGAGAGAGAGAGACCCAATGAGATTACCTAAAATTTCCTACATGAGCATAAATGGGAGGTTATTTACTGGACCTCAGAAACTTACCAATGATTGGACTCCTACAGAGAGTGACTCACCCTCCCTTTCTCCAGTCACTGTTACGTGTTCCCCAAGGATTCACAAGTCCCCATGATTCTTGAGTAATGAAAAGCTGGTCTCCCAAACAAGTCTTATGCAGGGACTGCACAGATGACCACAGTAGCAATGAGTTTATAAGGGAATTGAGCATGCTGTGTCCAGCAGACACCGTTTTACATTTTCCCCAAGCTTTAGATCTTAAAATATTTCCCTTTCAGACTTTACTTCATCCCCTGGTTTTTGTGAGGGAGGGAGGGAGGGGTGATAGAGGTGCCCCCATTTAGGACTGAGCACTCCGTAGTCACTTATTTGTTGCACTTTGTGACTTTCAAGTTGAAGTTAAAACTATCCTTTACAAAAAGACCTTTCTCTGATGAAGGGTGAGAACTGCACTAATCTATGTATATAAAGATAACTATTTAGAATGCTGATTGATATTATGCCTACTTAGTAAAAATAATTGTGGTGGCTTTACCTTTAAGGACAACGACCTCAACAAATAAAGGTTCTTGGCCAGGTTTACAGCACAGGCATAATTTCTCTCCTGTAGGATGCCACTATTGCGTCCATGTATGTATGTATGTATGTATGTATGTATGTATGTATGTATGTATATATATATATGTGTGTGTGTGTGTGTGTGTGTGTGTGTGTGAGTGTGTCTGCTACCTAGTTATTATTGTTGCTCCTGAGGGTCACAGTCAGGTAATAGCACTGACAACTTTCCTTTGCAACAGTCTGTACACTTACTTCCCCCATCATGAAAGCTAGACAGCAGGGAGGGAGTAAGCTTCCGGCTCACTTCTACTTTGATTTATCCATGTCCTTTGAACAAAATATGGCAAGTGCATCTGCTGTGGCAACTTCCAGAGGAAAAGTAGGGGGTATACTTCAGTACGTCTGCTCAGGAAAAGGGCTTCTGAACAAGCCTCAGGAAATAAGACTGAGAACAAGTGGGACACACCCCGTGAAGTGCAAAGCTGCTGCAGTGCAAAGGACACCATTGGGCAAGTGTCAAGCACTAATTTCAAGGAAATCATCAAGGTAGACATTCCTTGAAAAGCTAGGAAAAGAAATGTCTTCTGCCTCAGCCATATCCCCAAGCACATACCTAAAGCACTTTCTATTCTACTGCAAAGATTAGTGTTTGTCTATGGTCATTGCTGCTCTATTTACAATAGGTAAGAAATGGAACTGGCTTCTAGTTAATTCACTGACGAATGAATACTGAACATGTGATAAATACACACAATGTTGTTTGATGTATTAAAAATGGAAAGTTATCAATTTGCAGGTAAATGGATGGCACTGGAAAAATTTATGCTGAGTGATATAACTCAGGCCCAGGAAGACAAGTGCTGGATGTACTCTCTCATATGTCAATCCTAGCTTCAAATCTTTAGATGTGTTTACTATATTGGAGATCTATAGAAGACAGAAAGCTAGAAAGAGACCATGGAGGGGATGGGAGAAAGGATCTTACTGGGTGAACACAGTGGTATAAACAAGAAAGAAGAATGAGGCAGGAGAGGGGAAGGGTAGGTGATGGTGGAAGGAGACAGATAACTAACATTAGTAGCGTTTGAAAAACCAGAATAGAAACCGATTTCATCTGCTTACTGAAAATGTGAAACCAATAATAAAGAATTTGAATTGAGGTATCCTGCATGCGGGAAGATATATAATGATCCTTCCATAAATCATGGGTTGTTAAATGAAAACCACAGGGCCAGGTACGGAGTATTACCTTTTCAAATCTTAGTCAGAAGTATCCCAGAGACCCCTAAATTAACACGAGCTGTTGATATTGCTCATTATAGTCCATCAGATCTTGATAATAAAGCCTGAGTGCTGACAACTGACAGCTTTACCTTGGACATTTTATTTTGAAGCTTCTAAAAGATGTTTCCAAGCTTTGAAGTTCACTAGTCTCTCTCTGTCTCTCTGTCTCTCTATCTCTCTGTCTCTCTGTCTCTTTTTCTCGCAGCACAGGGATTTCTATCTACTGTAATAATTCCTTCCTTCCTTTTTCTTATTTTGTCCTTCCTTTTTTTATTTCTTGCTTTGCATCTCATACTGCCATTTTCCAATGCGGAAACATAATTTGACAATGACAGGGTTTCCCAGGACATCTGCAGATACTCAATTTAGGCCTTTAAAAGTATCTTATGTCTGCACATGACAGTTTTAATGTACTAACTACAATCATAAATGCTAGGGTGCTTTTATCTATTGATTCTAATGTCTGTGTTAAGAGTTGGGGAATTTCAATTGCTTGTTTGGGCTTCACTGTTGGTTGTATGTGCCCAGATTTCTTGTATGCCGATATTCTTTGATGGGATGCCAGGTACTGTATCTTTCCCCCAGTTCACAGTGGTGAGCTCCTCCTGAGTGAGTGGCAAGCTATTGTGCACAAACACTTTCTATAACAGATTCATTGATGGTATGGAGTAGGAATCCCTTATTTAAAGTAAGGTAATAGCATTGTAAAGCTAAGCTACTTGGTCTTCAACTCAATCAGAGACTTGAGAAGGAATAAATTTGATTACCAGAGTATATTGGGAGTGCAGGTTAGCAGCTTCCAAATAAGAAGATGCTACCTGAATAGGCACCCAAAACTCTCTATAATGTTGGAGCATCTTCTTCAACCTTCTGGCCCAATATATCTGACAGACATATTTGTGAGGCAGGAACTATTGAGGACTTGCTTACCCTGTCTAGGCACAGTTTGGCCGTTGACTCTGCCTGCATCTAAGCTTGCCTTTTTTTAGGCAGAATTCTGACTGTGGTAGAAATTAGGGCATTTTGCCCAGTAGGTTGTTTACCATATTTGAACTCCTCTCCATAAGGTGGTGCTTTGATGCTCATCAAGATGTTTTTAAGGTAGATGTTTTAAGTTGATAATGACAATATGTGGTGGAGATTGATTTACATTCAGAATTTTAGACACACCAAGACAGGAAAGATATTTTCTTCAAGGCTGTCAAATACAAATAGCCAAAACACTAAGAATGTAACATTTATATAATTCTTGATTGTATTTAGAATTAAAACAAATAAAGTAAGGTAGTATTTTGAAGTAGTACAGAAGGTAAGGGGCAGAGCTGATGTGAAAACCGAAGTGATATTTTTATTCCCATAAATGAGCTTGAGTTTTGTTTCAAGGTATGATATAATATCTTGGAGGCTGTGATGCTTGCAGGTCTTGCTGTTAAGGATTGTTACATAGATCAGGTTGTGGCTTTGCATGACTGCATCACAACATTTGGGAGACAGACAAAGGTGGTTGAAAGCCAGCTCTGGGCTGGATAGCAAAAATAAAATGAAATTTTAAAAGGAAGAAATAAAACATACATTAAGTTGGACCAGAATAATATTTTACATGGACTAATATTTTCATTTCTGGAAAAGATGCTTCTGAGACTTTTACCTTGTGGATTATGATACTTTCTCATTGGGCAGGCTGCTTTCCTGCTACTCTGGGGGTCCCAGGCACCATTGACCCCAGTTACGTGCTGCTTTAGGGGAACCCTCCGAAGGCTTCTGGCTTTATCCTCTCTGTACTTCTTACCTCTCTTGTCACTATTTGCCTAGTTGTCCTTGGATACCCAGTTCTTTGCTCACACTTCAGGAACCCTGCCAGGTCAGCATGTTTCCTAGCAGGCCAGTATGTGTCCCCTTTCCCTGTGTGACAACTTGGAAGCTCTTTCAAAGCAGAGAGCTGGGAGATCGTGGGAACATCTCTTTGGATTCACCTCCTCCACTCTCTGATGCCCCAGGTCTTGTCTTTCAAGTTTGAGGCAGAGGAGTGACGTCTGTCTCTGTTCCTCGGTCTTTGTGGGGGTGCCTATTCCCTACACTAAGTCCACCTACACTACCCTGCCATGTGGTTTCTGCAGGGACAGAAATTGAAGTTTTACCTTGTTTCAAAGAGCATTAGTGGCTTTGAAGTGTGCTCAGCCTTTCTCTCATAGGTTCTCCATCATCTTTCTGCTCACTTCACTCTTAAAGTCCTAGAGTGTCTTCATGAATAATAAGCAGTGGAACTCATAGAAGAACTGTGCCCATCTTAGGGTCTGGTTTCATGGGTCATCTGTAGACATATTCTAAGAACATGAGGGTGACTGGAAGGAAAATAATATTGAAAATAAACTGGAGAAGATTTCAGTGTTCTTATGTAAATCAGTTCCTGTGGCATGTTCAAAAATTATCTTTCATAAGGGGTTTGCTCTTGATAGCTCTGCTGGAGGATACCAAAAATGTTCTTTCTCAAGAGTGGTCAAGGTGGCTTCCAGGGTTTGGTAATAAAAGCAGGACCATTCATGCATAGTGGAATCACCACATAGGAGAACTCAGGCTCCAGCTTTTTTTTTTTTTTAAATTTTCAACTCGCCTGCCTTAGCTATTCTGGACAGCTGTTTCTATAGTGCAATTTAAACTATGAAAATGGGTTATAATTGCCAACACCTAATTTACCATTCTGAGGCTAATCATAAAACCGCCGTCCCCTTTCACAGAGGAGACAAACTTTCAGCTGGGCTCTGAAGCCTAATTATATGACAAGGTTCCAATTGAAATCTTAGCTATCAACCAAGTGACCTTTGGTGAACAGGAACTGGGAAGCCAGGAACGATCTAAACCGATTTCTAGGCAAACGCCTCACCTCCAACTTGGTTCCCAGACTGTTGCATTATTCACCTCCGGAAAAAGGCCAGCTGAATATGAAAAACAAATGATTGTGGCAACCTTCAACCCTCAGTTCTGGAAAGGCTGGCAGCAAGCTGTGAAAATATTCCCATGACCAAACTTCCTGTGTGAGGGCTTAAGACTGATAAAACGTTTGTACTGTCTGCCTACAGAGCACAGGCTGTAATTTTTTTTTCTACTTTTAAGAAAGTTTTATCTTGAAAAAAATTGCTCACATTAAAATTAAGGGGGAAAAAAAAGAGTCAAACCTTCACCAAAATAGGCTTGGTTCATGTGGCTGTATATTCCATCATCCATTTCCGCAGCTTTGTTTGAAGGAAGTTTACTTATTAATCATCTTTCATAGTTTCCTTCTTTCCATGATAAAACTCTCCCATAACGTAATTTTGTTTTATGTTTTTAAGTTGCCTTTGAAATTAAAAAAAAAAAAATATCCTGGCATAGGTGTATAGGATGTTGCTGGACAAGAAATATCTCATTCTTGCCATTAGGCACGATGGGTAAACACCTTGGTTTTTAATTGCTAAGCCACAAATACCTTGAGGGCGATCCAGTTTTTTAACCCAAGTTTGTAGTCTCCCCAGTGAACCTGCCTGCTGCCTTGTAGAAACCTGGCATGATAAGATGTTTGCTGAATGAATGCCGGGCTCTAATGACAACGAATGAACAGTTTTATTTTGATTGCGACTATGGTGATTCTGTTCCTGTGGCCTTTATTTTCTTTGTAACTTTATGTTTGTGAAATTGTGCCAAGGGCATATGTTTAAATCACAGCTAATTGTATATTCCAAATGTCTATATTGAATTTAACAGGATCTTATGAAGCAAAAAAGAGAAGTTTTCAAACAAGTCTGACCCAAATAAAACAAATTGTTGGTAGAGTTGGCATGAATATGTTTGATATCGCTCTATTAGAGACTTCAGCTGGCTGACATACAATTCTCACAAAAATTATATATATATATATATATGTAATAAAGCAGATAAATAAAGGTTAAGAATAAGCAAAGAGAGGCTGATGAGATGACTCAGTGCTTGCTGTTCTTCCATAGAACCAGAATTCAGGTCCCAGCAACCACTCCAGGGGATCCAATCCCACTTCTGTGTTTTTGTCTGTACCTAGAACTCCATAAATAGTGGCCAACACACCCCCACACACACCCACACCCCCCCACTACATAAATAAACAAACAAATGTATATTTAAGGAAGAAAAAGAAAGAACAAAGAAGGAAGCATGCCAGCCTCTAATGACAACCTATTATATGATTACACATAAAAACTGGCTTTATATTTTTTGGCATCTAAAGACAGACAGAAAGAATAAAAGACAGATAGATCCAGGCACAGTAACACATGCTTGTAACCCAGCACTATGAGAAGCAGAGGCAAGTGGATCTCTGTGAGTTCAAGGATAGCCTGGTTCACAAAGTGAGTCTAGGATATCCAAGGCTACAGAAAACAAACAAACAAAACAAAACAACAAAACAACAAAAAGACAAATAGACATTGAGTTATATAACTCACTCTCACTAAAGAAGAAGAATAGTTTACTATTCTCTGAAGAAAGACACAGTTTCTTCTTGGTATAGGCTTAGCACAAGTTCTTACATGGGTCTTGGGCAGGGAGCAATGAGCAACTGAATGGCCAATGTCCTTATACCAATTTCACAATAAACAAGGAAATGGGTTTCATGCAGCTCTTTACTAGTAAGGCCTTGAAGAAAAGTTGAAAACATGATGTTAAAATGCCAGAGAAGGCCAGGTGGTTATGGCGCATGCCTTTAATCCCAGCACTCGGGAGGCAGAGGCAGGCAGATCTCTATGAGACGAGGCCAGGCTAGTCTACAGAGTTCCAGGATAGCCAAGGCTACACACAGAAAGCCTGTTTCAAAAACACTTTAAAAAAAATACCAGGGAAGACACAGTTCTGGGAGGTACCTGATGCATGAAAGAACCAGAGCTTTTGAGAGGAAGGTGATGATAAAGACAAATTGTTGCTGTCCCTCTTTGTTATAGGTTGATTTCTTTAAAATTGTCCCACATAACTAAGCAGCAAGCAATGAGGACATAGCTAGGTCTGTGTGCATATGACCAAGAACTGATAAGTACGATGTAGCATTTGTATGCACTGGAATGAACTATACCACAATAAGCATTGTGGTGGGCTAGACTTCCTCACTTTTTAGGGGCTGAGATGTGATGGAAGCTCATAGCAGAGGTAAGTATCTACAGTTCCTCCATCAAGATCCTTTAAAGACATCAAATTAATCTCTTAGTATTGGGACTAGCAATACACTCCTGACAATCTACTTCATCTCAGTTGAAACTTTTCAACCTTCCAAATCTCACCTTGACTTTTCAAAACTATATGAACATCCCCCAAAATATTTACATAATTTTCATGTTGAGATAATATGTTAAATAAGCTCAAAGAAGAAAGTCATGGTGGGTGATTAGCTTTGAATATGGCCTGATCTACTATCTCCCAAATGTGAGGCTGATCCAGTTTGTGTGTGTTAGCCTAGAAACCAGCCAGGATAGCTAGCTCTGCCAACAGTCTACTCCCTGTAGCCCTGAACAAATGTAGTTTGTTCTCCTATGGAAAGTTGATAGCTGTGAGTAATCACAGCATCTGAAGAGCATGTAACCACTTAGCTTACCATGGAAACTCACATGCTTCTTATGGTTTGGAGTTTTAGCAAAGGAAATCACCATTTTAGAAATTGTTCCCACCAGAGGGAAGTGATCAAAAAGCAGACAACAAAGTCCAAGTCAGAGACAGACTCTTGGAAGAGGACGCACTCAGTCCTGATGCAACTGGATATGCTGGAGTGGGTTGGCTGTGGCTCCCCTTTCCTGAAGGGTAGAGGAGGGAGGGCGCTACGATTGGGTTGTAAAGTGAACTTATAAATAAATAAGTAAATAATTGACACACACACACAAAAATTATTCCTAGACCAAATGCTGACTCTTTCCCATTGGTATTACTATTATATGAAATATCCATTTGTATGCTCTGTGGATCAAAATAATACAAAGCTTACAGTACAATCTTTTCCTTTAAAAATACTTTTACATATACATTTATATTATTATGCATATATAAAATAAACTATCTACAGCAAGAAGAACCATGAAACAATCAGGAATTATATAGACATTACATTCTTAGTGTTTTGGCTGTTTGTATTTGGCAGCTTTGCAGAAAACATCTTTCCTATCTTGGTGAGCCTAAAATTCTGAACGTAAGTCAATATCTATTATATGTCATCATTATCAACTTAAAACATCCATCTAGATCTAAAAACATCTTAACCCCTAAACAACTAAGCTTAATCATAAAGTTAAAGTATCTGGTCTTCAACCTCATCAGAGACTTGAGAAGGAATAACATTAGTTACCTGAGTATACAGGGGGTGCAGGTTCACAGCTTCCCAAATGTGATGACAGAGACAGTTTGCTGCCTGAACAGTCTCCGAAAACTCTCTATAATGTTGGTGCACCATCTTCAGCCTTCTGGCCCAATAGATTTGACAGACAGATTTGTGAGGCAGGAACTATTGTGGACTTGCTTACCCTGTCTTGGCAGAGTTTGGCCATTGAATCTGCCTGCATACAAGCTTGCCTTTTTATAGGCAGAATTTTGACTGTGGTAGAAACAAGGACATTTTTGCCCAGTGTCTTGTTTGCCACATTTGAAGCCATCTCCATAAGGAGGTTCTTTGATGCTCATCATCCTCTTTGAGGTAGGCTGTGTGTTGCCAGGAGTTAACCTGTCTCATTTGTCAGAGAATCTTTAAAATAATAAAATCATTTTTAAAGGCCATATTCTGTATGTCTCTGAGGTTTTTGAAGACCTTATCTAACTAATTTACCTTATCTTTCCATAGAAACATATCTATTTGTTGCAGTTAAGAATATATATTCTCTTACAGTACATTGATTTTCATTCAAAACTAATAAAAGAAGTAAATATTTATAAAAACGAATAAACATTTGTTCAAGTTTTGCATTCCTCCTTTTTGGATACACTCGAAGTTCACAAACACTGCCCTGCACTCTCATCTCAGACGGTTTTGTTGCCAGTCATACCATCATCAGCAGTACACGGAGCTCTTCCCCTATCTCCTCCAGCTCCTGCCATCGCTGTCCACTTCAAATGCCTGCTTTTTAGTTCCCACTTTGTTAAGTCAAGCGTCGTTTTTCCTCAGCCATGCACTAGTTTAATATGGTCATGACTCTAATTGTACATAGATCAGTCATAAGTCTAACACCTCTTTGGAAAATCTTCTTTCTGCTTTGGAAACAACGGCATTTTGTCATTTCTTACTTTTGGTTTTGCTAATAAAACATCAACTGCAAATGATAAAAGAGATTCAATATGCATACCTGTACCTGAAGGCAGGCCTTTCCAGTATATGCTGTTCATGTCCTAGACTTCATGGGAAGAGGATTGCTTTTTTACGTCTTCCATGTCTTTTAATCTTTTTGATTAAAGTTTCAGCAGTTACTATCTGGGAGGTAAATGCTGCTTCTTTGATGAGAAAGAGATATAAACTGCTATCAGATCTCCAGCAAGACACATGTGATCTTGCTGTAGTGGTGCAAACAATGTGGAAATGTGTGCTTCTTGAGGGTAAAGATAATTTTTACAGTGTTCTTGAAGGAATTTTTTTATTATTCTATGCAATAAATCTTCATTACATTCTTTCCCCTCCCCAACTCTTCCCATGCCTCACCTTCCCCACTTCCCTATACACTCAACTCATGGATTATATTTGAAAGGACATTTAGTCTGTCCATATTAAACCTTTTTATAGTAATAAATTTAAGGGAGAGTGAGATAGACAGTGGATAAGAACACTTGCTGTCAAAACTGATAATATGAATTCAATATCCAGGAGGAGAAAATTGTAAGTTGTCCTCTGATTTCTATGTACCACAAGGGTATGTATGCACACACACACATACATGAATGCACACATGTGTGCACACACACACACACATACACATACACACACAATGACATTTTAGTACTTAAGATAAAAATTGAGGCTGCCTTTTAATATATGAATGGAAAACTGTTCAGTTTTTCATTAATTAAATCTGAAGTTTTGACTTAACTCTTCAGTAGTGTGAATAAATGAGAATATTAGTTTTAAAAATAGCCGAGTATTTATAACATTACTTAACAGATAATTACATACATTTTTATATAACTTCTCATCACTAAATTTCACTGTTTATTACAATTAATTAATGAATATTGATCCATTATTATTAACTATAGTCCATAGTTTTAATTAAAATTTCCATGTGTTGTCCTTTCATTTTGGCAAATACACTTTGACACTGAGTTCACCATTACAGCTTCATACTGTCTAACTTCAGGACTCTATACACCCGTTTTCCCCGCTCATCTGTTCCTTCATTCCCTTTGAATACTTGTCAACCACATATGTTTATATATCTCTGGTTTTTTCTTTCCCAGAATATATAATTGAATATATATAATTTGAATATGTTAATATATATAATTGAATATATTAATATATATAATTTGAATATATATAGTTGGATATATAGTGAAATCATACCTTATATTCTAATCAGACTGACTTCTTTCACTTAGCACTTGCATATAAACTATATCTATTACCTTTATTTTGGGATAATGAGGTTTTTTTTCCCACTGACTACTTAGAATACTTTTTAAAATGTTTAAAATTTTTTCTGTACATAAATATTATAGCAAATAAGAAAATTTGAAAAATAAGTTTATTTTTAACATAAATAAATAAAATGCAGCATCAAAATCTGCTTATTGTAGGTGCGGTTTGCAAGGATCACTTAGTTCAACAAAACCCAGTTCAGTTTACAAAATGCACTGGCCTCATTTACATCTTCTCGGTCCATCTGGACCACTGACCTCAGCTGCTGGTGTTCATACAATACTATGGTCCCATTAACCAGAGTCAATAACCCGTGCATCTCCACAGTCACAAGACAGAGCCTCTTCTTTGTTGGGTTTCCAGTGTTTTCCTTTCTCCTCCCTTCACTCTCCAGACTTAGATATGAATAATTTAATATAGCAAAAAAAATAGTTGGAGCTTGCAACCAGGAAACTGATACTTTTATGTTTAGTTATTTTCCATTCAGTGTATCTCGTTTTACATGCAGTTGACAATTAGTATCTGTAGACTCCCACGCAAATATGGGATTCCATCATGTGGAACATGCACAGCTAAGAGGGGTTAAGACGACATTTTTTTTATTAGATCTGATATTTCCAGTTTGTGTCCTTTTAATACAAACTCAATTGTGGTTACTCAGTGAGAAAATTTTAAAGCAAGTATGCTTATGACAAATCACTCTGACCTGGAATAAAAATGAATTTTGAAAACAATCCGTTCTGCATATGTCTAGGATCTAAGCACACACTGCAGTGCGTTCTGCTCTCCCGGGCTGTACCGTCAGCTTAGCATGTGCAATCTGCGTGTATGTTTGGGATGTCCTTTATAATGACCTGGGAAAAACAGCTTCACAACCACAAAGATGGAAATGAATTTAGCATCCTGGAAAATACAATTGCATAGCATGATTAAAAGTTCATTTTCTTAATAAATAACTTGATTAAGCAGAATGACATCTTGTAAAATGGCTTACATTCAATATTTTTGTTCTGCTTTCTCTTCTAGGAACCATATTGATTGCAGCTTTAGAAATAAAGCTACTTAAACAAAATCAATTAAAATGATATTAAGAAGGTCATGCACATATTTATAAAAATCAAATGATCTGTTAATTAAAAAGCACAAGGCATTAGTAATGTTGCAGCTGAAATTTCCATGGTAACAGTTTAAAAAATTAACAGCACATATTTTATTTACTTCTTAAAAGAGAGAGACCTAGTAAAACAGGCTGCCGACCTAATACAGGCAGATTTATAGTTGTGTGCTTGGGCTCATAAATCCAGGGGGAGGGTCAGCAAAATTGGCAGAGAAATATAGATTTAAAGTCACAGCACATGTGATGCCACAGTAGAAAAATATATGGTGTCAAACACTCTATCCACATGTAATTTTTCTTTATAAATTTTTACATTACTTATGTAAAAGCACTTATTATTTTTTAAAAAATGAAAAAAATCCACACGATTATCTTTAAAATAATGGCAAAAGTTGGAGAGAAAATACAGCCTTTCTATCAACATTATTTTCAAGATAAAACCCTCCTGCCACTATCAAAATATCAATATCTTCCTCAAACCCCTTTTACTTTTATTTTTTTCTCATGAATTGTAGGTAGAGAAAGTAATAGTTACTTTCACTCATCATATTTTTTTTCATTTTTACTAGACACTAAATTTTTGTCTTCCACACCACTGGAAATTTGGTTAGTACTCAAATTTCATCTGGCTGTAATACACAAAGATCAAGTGTGCCAATTATTTAACGTATGCATGTCTAGAATATATATATATATCCTAAATGCTTAATAGTGAAAACAGTAAATATCAATCAATCAGCCACTAATGCTCTTAAAGTGAAAAATCATAAAAAGTAATGTGCGTTCCTTGTAGTCTGGGTTCTCAGTAGGCTTATGAGTTATTCACAAAGATAATATAATATAAATGACATTGTAACAAACAATCTTCCTCCGAATAGCTTGTTCCTGGGGTGTGATAGAGACCAAAGCACCAAGAAGAGACACCGTTTAGTGCTATATGGTCAGAGCAAATTCTGATAGAAGAGGTGGGGTTTAATCTGAGCTCAGACAGGGAGATTAGCTTTAAGATTTGAGAATAATGAAATGAGCAATGAAAATGTGGTGAACGTGGATGGAGGTAAGAAAGTTCAAGGTGCATTGGAGAGCCCAAGAAAGCAGCCACAGAGTCCTTAAGAATTCCGAGGGTGACAGAACGTTGCAAAGTTAGAGATATCTCATGGTGGCGGGTTTTAATATCAAGAAGACCCTGGTTGCAGACAGCAGACTATGATTTCAGGGGTTTTCTACAGCATAGTCAGTGTTCTTTGGATAGACTGATTTGGTTCAGTATTTGAAGGGAATTGCCAGGGAATTGTGAGTTTGTGAGACTAGTTTGAAAGCCAGGAAGCAGGAACGTGTTAGATAAGAAATGAAGGAGGCACAGCTGGTAATGGTTGGTTTTTAGTAACGCTGAAGTTGAGGTGAAGGCTGAAGCAGTCAGTTAAAATGGAAAAAAAAATGCATTTGAAAATTGTTTTAGGAGATAGAATGTAAATGCAGGAGCTCACGCTGACAGGAATGCTTAGCTACATTTTGATTGTTTAGTGATAAGGAGAAGCTTATATCTCCAAAGCAATGACTGCTCAGATACCTGCATGGAGTGATAAAGTGTAAGTAACAGAAAGCGCGGAAGACAGCAGGTCAAATGTTGGGAAGCCTGTCCTTGCTTGTGGAGGAAGAATCACCTACAGGAATTATGATATTGTCACAGCGCCCTGTGAGAGTGAGAGGGGAACAGCCCTGAGGAGTCGAGCAAGAAAGACCAACCAGCAACCCTCCCCCTTGGACACCAAGGTAGCACATTTGTTTAGTCATGAGTTTTCACTACATACTTCACACATAACTAGGAAATGCTTCACGTAACTCAATATTCTCCTCCACTGCCAGCAAGTATCAACATACCAAGAGGACTGTTGCAGGATGATTTACTGCATGGATAAAATCCTGAATACGTGTTTTCATTACGCTTGAGGAGACACATTCGTCAAGATACTTAAAAGCCTATCCACAAAGGTCTGGGAAATGCCACAGCCCATGTGCTTCTCCTCCTTGCTATGTTTTTAATTAAAAAAAAAAAAATATATATATATATATATATCAGCCATTAACTACAAAGAACACAATCAAATATGACCTGATCATTTTAATCCTCAACCCAATATGACTAAAAATTTGCCGAGGCAACTTTCTGGCCCAGTGTGCTCAAGATGCAAATGGCGCTCCCTATAAGAGAGTAATAAATCTGTTCAGCTCTGCAGAAAGAGAGTATGCTTGGCACGCTGCACTGATGCACCTGTGCACACTAGTGCAGAGGGGAAGGCAGAGATTGTGTCATATGACTACCCAGGTTGAGCCCGTTCCTTGGTCCCAGAATAGTAAGCACTGAAATAAGCCTTCAGACTTTAGAGTGTACTGTTCAGGGATCCTTTGCTTCTTAGGATGATCTATTCATCCCCTGGGCAATGTGTAAGGGGTGAAAAGTTGCTGAGGTTAAATTACTATAGCCTTGCATTGATGACTTAGAAGACAAAATGAGAGTTGTTAGTAGGCATCTTCCTGCTTATGAACCCATAATGGAATTTGGAAAGCTTATTATGTAACAAAAACTAGTGTCCCTGGCGTGCTGGGAGAATCCTGGTGCAATTCCCTACCCTCTTATTTCTCTAGCTTAGTTACATGGGATGGTACCCACTGTGCCTTTGGCTTTCTTGGGAAAGGAAGAGATGATGCCTCTCCCCCTGGAGTCTAATTTTGAGGGGGAAACTAGGGAAGATTGCTCTTGTTAAAATGGAAAGCATTATGGTGTGGAACAATTTTACCATGGTTCCTGGCCTTAAGAAACATGAACTTATTTTCTTCTACATGTTTTCCAGTTTACTAATATACTCTTAAAATCCTGTAAGAGTGCTGCAAGAAGAAATGTGTCGTTTCTGCAAAGAGGAAAGTATTCTCAAGTTGGCCTCTCTCTCTTGTATGATAGTTTCTGTTTTTAACATCGTTTTATTTGAATCACCCATAAAAGAGAACTCCTTGTGATAAATTCTGAACAGTAGAGGTGAGTGAGTAAATTCTTAGAAGGCAGATCTGGTATAAACTGACTGAGTTCTTAGGGTCCTGAGAATGTGAGTTCATTGCCCCAAATTTGGTCTAAGAGTTGAGCAAAGGCAGATGGCAGAGAAGCTGGCCTGTAGCTACCTAGACATGGGAAGGATTTCAGATTAGGTAATGATCACCAACAACATTGCTAACAGGATGAAAAATTATTTCAGAATATGGTAAACAAAAGATGTCCAAACCTTGCTGAATCTGCACAGATCTTCTACCTGCAGAACTCTCTGGAATCGACAGGGATGTGGAATCTGAAAATGGTGCTTAATGTCTAAGTATCAGGAGCTGAATCCATGTGGCAGGGTATTGTTTTTGTTTGATGAGTTGATTATATTATGATCAGGCTATGATCTACTGAGTTGCTTCTTAATATATAACAGTAGTATTACAGCCTTGACCTAGGAGACTTTATCATATAAGCAGATTTCTATTTCATTTGAAGGGAGAAGGATGACTGTAGGCCCTGGGTAGACCCAGAAACTTTATCATCAATCAGATAACACCCATCTAACAGAGACTAAGTGACTTTTATTGCTGGGAGCAGAAAAGAAGCCATCATGGAAGTTTATTGGAAAGAGTAGAAACAGTGGGAATCACATGGATGTTCTAAATCATATCAGGTAAGCCAGGCCAAAGAAATTATCGGACATGCCAGACCAAGGAGAGTATGTTACTCCTTTATCTGGACACCATAGGTTGATTGATAGACAACTAATGCTGCGCTGATATGACAATGGACCACTCTGTCATCTGATAACCTTTTGCATGAGTCAAGACTCACTTAACAGAGGATTCCCTAGCTCTACCTGTAGCTTTAGCTTGGCTTGGCCTTCATTATTGATGAAGCTAACTCAACTGTCTGCCCATCTACTTGTTGGCACATCTGGACCTGGACCTGCTGTTTACTGCTCTCAGACACCAGTTTGGCCTTTCACCTCACAGCTGAGCTCTGTAGCTTCACTCTTAAGCCTTGGCTTCAACAAGCACAACTGCAGTTGCCTCCTGACACTGGCCTGCTCGCTACGTTATCAACACAGGCTCATTCTTGTCTCTATTCTGAAAACTCTTGAACTCGGATGTAGCCTCTTTAACTTGTGTTCATTAACTTGCACTCTTTAACTTGTACGTAGGCACACATACATACACTGGGTGCTGTGTGATATGTCAGAGTGAATAATAGCAATTTTGAATAAAAGAACACAAGTTTACCTCAGCCAGACTTCCAAGGTAGCAGGGATTATACACCAAATTGTTATCATTGCCGCTGATACACTTTCTGTTTCTTAGTGAATTTTGACTTTGTGAAAATACAGGTGCATTCATATATGCATAGACTGCTCTAGAAAACCACACAGACTTTAAAGAATGCAGTTTGAAGATCAGTTAATAAAATTATTTTATTCAAACAATTTTAAACTCATGTATTATTTTGAATGATGGTGAAATGAATGAATGTGTGTTCCCGTTTTCCATATGTTTTGTAAGGCAGCTTTATGAAAAGCTCATTGCTGGAATAAATATTTATGCCTAAATCTAATAAAATGTATTTTCCAAATACAATCTTTAGATCTGCCTTGCTATAACTGTGATACTTTGAGTTATCAAAATGAAATATCTCATCAATTTCTTCGGATTCTAAATTGGTGGAGGTCCAATATTTTATGTGATTTGTTTCCTTAGAAATTTATATAAGCCACAAATATTTGATGGTTATCACTTTGGTAAACTTTTTAAAGTGATACATATAAAAGCTGTGTTTATACGCAAAGCTTGTAATACATCAGATATAACTTTTAAATATGTATAATTTAATTTGCCTCTTTTAAAGAGTTAATCCTACCATTATTATATTACATCCTGACTGCAATTTGCACATTCCCCCAGTATTCCCCCCCCATTTCTCTTCAGAAAAAGTCAGGCCTTCCATGGACATCAACCAAACATGGCACGTCAAGTTGCAATAAGACCAGGCACTTCCCCTTGTATTACAGCTGCAGCAGGGAATGCAGTAGGAGGCAAAGGGTCTGGATGTGTTTATATAAATCTTAAAAAAGAGAAATAATATAAAATGTATATGCTATGGTTTTGTTTCTTTTAAAATTTATTTTAAAATTATACTATGATTACATTTCTCCCTTTGTTTTCCTCCTTCCAAGCCCTTTCATATATACCTCCTTTCTCTCTTTCAAACTAATGGCCTCTTTTTAAAAATTAATTGTTACTATATGTATATTTGTGTTTGGGAATCTATCTATCTATCTATCTATATATATGATATATACATATATAATACAGACTAAGCATGTTGTATTTGGGGATATATAGTATATATTTAACATACACATCATATAATACACAACATATTTAACATATAATATAATATATAATTAATATATAGTGAACATACAATACATATTTAACATAGACATTATATATAACATATTTACTATATACAAGATGTAATATATATTTAGTATATTTTCCCAAATACAACATGCTCAGTCTGTATAATGTTACTTGTGTGCATATTTTCAGGCTGATCATTGGCATTGGATGAACAATTTGTGTGCTGTTCCTTTAGGAAGACTATATCCCACATTCTCAGAATTCCTTACTTGTCTGTAGTTCTTTGCATAGGGTTGAGGCCTCATGGGCTTTTCCCAACCTACTTAAGCATGTCTTCTGTTGTTTCCTCTGTCCAGGTCAGGTTTATGGGGTCATGTTGATGAGAGTCTTATGGGTTTAGCTTCATTAGTAGGAGACACGGTCTCACAACAACCTCCCTGATGCTCTGGTTCTCAGAAACTTTCTGCTTCTTCCATGTTCCCTGAACTTAAGGTGCAGGAGTTGTATTGTAGCTGTATCTATTGGGACTGGTCGAAAATGGAACTCTGTGTTTTGATTTGCTGTGCTTTTCTGTAGTGAGCTCCATTTTGTTGTAAAAGGAAGTTTCCTTATGAAGGGTAAAGGTGACCCTAGAAGCTGGAGGAGGATGTATAAAGCCTGGGTGGATGGAGTAGTTGGAAATTATGCAGAAAAGACATGTGGGTGATGGCAGGTAAACTTTATCTTTTGTAATCCGCTTACATCTATATTACCCACTGTTCGATTGAACCAGGACATTTCACTCCAAAATAAATCAGAGGTTGTCACTATTTCTGTATGAGTGTGTGAGTGAAAGAACAAATAATAAGTATTTTAAACTGTGGTCCATGGGGCCACAAATCTTCAGTTCCTGTGTTGGGATGCAAAAGCAGCCACAGCTAATACAAAAATGAATGGGAAGGTGAGCCACAGTAAAACCCAGCTCACAGATCCTGAAATTTGAATCTCAGATGAATTTTATGTGTTCCAAATAATACTTCTTTTGATTTTTCCTAACCTGTGCAATATGCAAACTATTTTTAGTTTGTAGACAGTATAAAAACAGGTGCTGGGTTGGATTTAGATGACTGAAATTTGCTGACTCTTGTTTTTGATAATGTAAGCAAAACAGAATTTGATACAGAGACCTGAGAACTTAAAGAATTATTGAAGGAAAGGAGAAATTATTTGGGCCGTAGCACCCAGGAGTACTTTGTAGCTTCTGGAAATACTCTGCCTTTGCTGTGAACAGGTAAGCTACTGATGTAGATGCAGGAAGATAACAAATTATGAGTCTGTTGCTAATACTGCTGACTTTGGTCCCAGCCTACCCTGCTATGAGCCAGAAATATGCCCATGCTGCTCCAGGAAGATGCTGAATCAGGATTCCACTATGGGAAGTCTCAGCTGTAGCTGCCACCTCGGCCTTGATCCTCACCAGTAAAATGGATGCCTCTCACTTGGCTTCTTCCTCTTTTGGATTCTGTTTGTAAGCACATTCGGATGAGTATGATGGAAATTAAATACTGTGATAGCCTCCAACAAGTCTGAGAAATGCAATTTTTACCTTGCAGTTTATGCATACAAGCAGTGGGTGGACAACGCAATTTGGGGTATCAGACACAGTCCAGTATACAGGAGACAGATTCCATTTACATGACTTCTTTTGACATTTCTAGACTTGTGAACTCACAGGAAACTGGAATCTTCTATATAGCCGCCACAAAATAAGGTGAGCATGCAATTAATTGTGCACACACATCCATGCCAAACAACATTTTCTCCACTGAACTGCCCTGTGAATTTCCTACAGTTATATAAAAACAATTTTTGTGATCATGTTCATGGAAGCATTGATGGAAATCACAACAAAAAGCCTATTTAGGTGAAGTTCCTGTGTACTAAAAGAGAGAAATAACTCATTTCAGAAAGTTGGGTCCAACCATCAAAATTTCAAGTTGTGAATCATTTCATAATCTATGCTTTCCCACAAAAACTATTATTTTATTAGCAGCACAATCATGGCATTTAATAAATGCAGATATATAAGATATTTGCCAGCATTAATTGAAAAATTGGTAGCAAGTCTTCTATAAAGCTTCTTTTCTCAAACTCCTGTCTGAAACCTCAAAGGCTAAGTCTTTTAGATCCAATACCTTCTTTTTCTACTGTTATGTGAAAATGGATGGAATAGGCCTAGAGGAATTCCACTCGATATTTAGTGTGTTATGAGAGCATCTCCAGTGTTGTTTAAAAACACAATGCTTATAAGTCTACCACCAGTATCCATGAAACATGCGCTAAAACATAACTCCATCTGTTCTGCTACTACCACACATTCATTTTCTCCTTGAACAAAATGAACATTTAAGGAGCTAGGGAGATAGCTAACAGCACAGGTTGTTCTTCCAGAGGACCTTGGTTCAGTCCCTAGGGCAGCTCACAACTGTCTATAACTCCATGTTACATGGATCCAATAGCCTCTGACGTTAGCAAGCACCAGTTCATGCTCACAAATGCACATACATAGATGCAGGCAAGACTCTCATAGACATCAATAAATCAGTCTCATGGCATTTAATACAAATGCGAGTCAGTTGTGTCCAGAACTGACAACAAAAGGAAGACATGTGCTAACAATCAGCCTCATGTCAATAGACTTGTAAAACAATTAATTGAATCTAAGCCCATAAGTCCAAATAAGGGCAAAAAAATGCAGCATGGAGCAAGGCTGAACTCTAGAATGCATTGAAGCAGTGGTTTCTCACTACTTTGGAAACTTCTTTACCCTCACAATAATTGAAAGTGCATGTAAAGATAAAATTTAGGATGCTCACTTAAGTGTAAATTTGAGAAACATAATGAAAAGGTTTAGTAGTATTATACACCACATATAACATGGTGTAGATGCATGCTAACAAAGAATCATACTTGTTTGAAATTCAAATTTTTCTGTACCTCCTGTTCTGGTTTCCTTAGTCTTGCAAGTTTATTTATGTTAGTTTTCTCATAGTATTTTACAGTATGCATTAAAATTGAAAATAAATCAAAGGTATGCATTACTTTGTCTTAAGGTCGTAATAGACCTATTGGATAAGCAACAAATTTATGAAAATCAACTATATATTCCTTAAATGAAATAATAAGTTTGATATGGTGTACATCTTGCCAAGTTGTAAATGTCTAACTTAATAGAAGCTAGCTGGATTCTTGTAGTTTTTTTCCTGCCCTGAATCTTTTGTTATCTACTTCTTTTTAAACATAATATAAAGAAGAGTTAGCTTCACATAGATATTTAGTAGAAGAGGAAAGCGTATTTTACTGCTCTTTTGTATAATTGTTGATTCTGGGATGGTGTGTGTGTGTGTGTGTGTGTGTGTGTGTGTGTGTGTGTGTGTATGATATGTGCACATGTGAGAGCAGGGTCATGTGTGGAAGCCAGAAGAGCATATCAGTTGTCCTATTCTGTTCCTCTCTGTCCTATTCCCTTATGGCAAGGTTTCTTCCTGAACCTGGGTGCCTTATTAAATCTAGACTGGCTTTTCAGCAAGCCTCAGTGATGCTTCTGTCTCTGCCTCCTCTCTTCGCAATGCTGGGGCTACAGAACTGGAGTGGTGTGCCCACTTGAACTCTGGCTCCTTATGTTTCTGATGCAAACACTTTGCTCACTTTGACAAATCTCCCCAGCCACTTGGATATTACTTTTGAAGTTTCACCTTAAGTCGACACATGGTAGTTTCTTAGAGGCAAGTTGTAATAAGGATTCTGAAGTCATGGCAGTGTCTTGTGTCTTGTTCACACTCTGTCAGGTGGAAATTGATTGATCATTCTTGTCCTTTGAATGCATCTTTTCATCCTGCTTGATGTCATACCTCATGGGCATCAATGGTTTGAAAAATAACTTTGATATTGAGTTGATTTATGTCCCTTTTTTTTTTTTTTACAAAAGATGTTTATACAATGTTAAAATAATCACAGTTGTTAACATCACTACTTACTTCATCAGGGGTATGTTTATCTACTGAGAAATGAATAATTTTTCCAAAATCCTAAATTTACTTGAAAGTTAAAGGCTTATCATTGACAGTAGATTTTAAAATTTGTCTTCCTTGAATCAAGAGACTCATTTAATTTTTTTTAATGACTCATCTGTCCAAAAGCCAAGTTTAAATAATCATGGTCCATTATTTTCTCAAGTATAGACCCATCCAAAGAGCTATGAGGTTAGCTTGTACCACAAACTTGATCCTTAAGAAGAGCCTGTCAGTGGCAGGAGGTATTTCATGCATTTTTCTGCTAACACAACATATAGTAAACTGCGTGTTAATAATTATAAATTAAATCCATTTATCCAAAGATCATCTAAATAAAATTTTGGGGTTATTTTTATTGGTTTATTTTGGTGTTTTCTTTTTTCCAGTGAGTGTGAGGGAGTAGTGACCATTGTGGCCACTAGTCACTGTGTCATTTCTGCAAGTGTGCCAACCCCATTGCTTTGGCCATCAGTTCACAACCCCCAATAGTGCTAACATCGAGGAGCCTCATAACAGTATCGCGGAGATAGTTTTTACTTCATGAACCCTGTGAAGACATTCTGGAAAGATCGGAGTTCTGCATACCAGGCTTCAGACCCCTGCTTTAAAAGTCAAACAACAGATGGCTGTGATGAACTACTGCCACTTTAGCACTTGGGAGGCCAAGATAGGATGGTCAAAGAATCAAGACCAGTCAAGAATACATAGCATTTGTCTCCAAAAATAACTGGATAACAATAAAGAGTATCAAGCCTCATGGACTCAAAGACTACTAGATTCTTGGCCCTTCCTTTGACAGCCATTGTTGGACTTGCTGAACCACAGCCTAGAAGCCATTCTAACAAATCCCAATGTTTATACCAACCTATGTCTCTATCTATTTCCTATCTATCTATCTATCTATCTATCTATCTATCTATCTATCTATTCATAAATCTATTATCTATCTATCTATCTATCTATCTATCTATCTCCATTCATATAGAGAAAGAATGAGAGAGTGTGTCTAGAGGTGACAGTGAAAGCTAAGAGCAGCTAGCTGAGTTATTTGGGGCACCCAGCAGGTGCCTCAGAGAGGACTTAGAGGTGAAAGATGCTTAAATGTTTCAGAGACCATCAGCCTGGGGCCAGCAGGGCCAGGTCTCTGACCTTTAGTTTCACATGTGTTTGTGGGAAAGGTTTGAGTGAAGAACACACACACACACACACACACACACACACACACACACACACACACATACACACACACACACATACACACACACACACACACACACACACACATTTTGTAAGTTCTGCTCCTCTAATAAAGGATTTATCTTGACTAAGTTCATCTTGACTAAATTCTTTATTATGCAGTAGAATGCAAGTGTTGGAGGAGTAAGGAGTTTAAAAAAAATCTTTAGTGTCCAAAATTGGCCCTTCTGTTCTTCTTGGTGGCTTTCTGTTGTTGAAATTACTAAATAAACATGTGTTTAATAGATGGATCATTTCAAATTATTTCACTCCTTGTTGCCTTTCTTCTCTGTTAATTACATTTTTCCTTTTTGTTCACATGATACCCACAGCAGTATACCATTTCTGACAGTATTTTAACCTTATGTAATTAGTTAGGTATTCTTATTTTGATCATATGTTAAAAATAGCTGTATTACTAAAGGCCATCTGTAGATTCAATGCACTCTCCATTACAATTTCAATTACATTATTCACAGAAATAAAATATCCTAAAAGTCACTTGGAAGTAGGGGTACTGCCTAGAAACTAGGTGGCCCCTCTAATTGGCCCCTCTTCTTCTGCTATTTGTCTTGCTTCCTAACTCCATCTACGAGAGAGGTTCTAATGCTGGTCAGTTGTCTTTTTTGTGGGCTCTCTTTACTCTCTAATGTCTAATTTATTAATAGGGCACAACTCTTCTTCTTAAGGAAATTCAGGAATCAGCACAATAGGAGATATTTATCTGACTTTCCTCTAACCAATGTACCTATGTCACAGAAATGCTGTTCCAGGGGATTAGTCCAGTTTCTTCAGTTAATTAGCCATGACAAAATATTTCTATGTTCTAATGGCACTGTCTACATTATAGTCAATAACAAAGTAGAGAATTTCACCCAAAGGAATATCAAAAAGTCATTCTAGGGTTGAGAAATGTAGTTACCACAAGCCCGCCAGTTGCAGGGCATTCTCTGAGGGGTGACAGTGAAAACTCTGAGCAGCTGGATGAGAGGTATTTAGGAGCCCCGCAGGCGCCTCTGGTCTCAGGGCAGGCTGAGAGGTTAAAGGTGCCTAAGAGTTCAGAGACCATCAGCCTGGGGCCAGCGTGGGCAGGTCCCTGACCTCTAGTTTCACTTGTGTCTGCAGGAAAGGTTTCAATGAAGAATGGACTGATTGGTTTCTTCTCCACCTTGATTCTGATTCTAGAAATCGGTGAACTAGTAGAAACTGGAGATGATAAAAATGGACTGCGTGCCTCACTCAACAAAGTAACTTTCATCCTCATCACAAAAGTAAATGCAGTATGGTTTGTTGGCTTTTTACTTGACAGTAATTATGTGGGTGCATATGATTGAACGTGATTTCTTACCATTGTAAACTGTAATTTGACTGGAATTGCTCATGGTTTCACAGTCTGCTGTTAATAAATGATCCTGCTTACAATCTAAAGAACAGGTGCATTGTCACTAAAACGGCCGTATTTAGTCACTTGTGCGAGATAAAAGTTTAACGTTTAATGGAAAACATTACGGTGCAAGGGGGCATGGAAGTTTATTGTAAATGCTTATATATTTTTGCATCTTTGAGTAAAAATTCCCAGGGTGAGCTTTCTCATCCTGATGCTTATAAACTTGAGTCCTTAAAAATATGAACCTTTGAAATTCCATGTGGTGTCCAAGACAGTTTCTGGAGATATAATGTTCTGTGATATAATGTTCATTATTCATCTCCAGTGTAAGAGACAAAGGCTTAAACCTGCACATAATGCAGCTACAATTAGAAAAAGATGGCATGTAGTGCCCATGCTGCAGTCACTGTGTGGTCATACTGTTTAAATGTTTATCAAGGGTAACTGGCATCTTCTCATAACTCTCGGAAGTGTTTGAAAAAGTTCACATTTTCTGGGCACAGCTTCCCAGTGCAAAATCACTCCTGGTGACACAGTGATGGTAAGTTCTATGCTGCCATGTGTTTTGACCTTCTGTCTGCAACTGCCTTCTATTTGCATATTGACAAAAAGGGTGACCTTCTGTTCTGCCCTTTAAACCCTAAGTAGCTAGCCCTGCCTTTGTTACAAAGGGGGGGAGGAAGGCAAACACAGGGCTCCTGTTCCTTCTCCCCTGTAGGAAAACAAAAACAAAATTAAGAGTACCAGCATAAGATTGCCATGTTGAGACAGCACAGATCTGAGTTTGAGATTCCATAATATCTCGTATGACAGGCTGTACTGCATGTAGTGTGCAATTAAAATCAGTTGCGAAAACCCACAAAGCATCCTTGCCTGATCAAGTCAATAAACAATAAAATGCAATGGTTATGCGGAGAGCATTGCCTTCGACTAAATCAAACAAGCTCAATTTCCCTCCATCAGCCCCATGAGACCACTGAGCCCAGACATAAGCCGACAGGAGATTTCACCTGCAGTTTGAGAATAAAAGGTAAAAATCCCTTCCATTCCTCCCTGACAGTTTAACCTTTGGGGCTGATAATCTGAAGCGCAACACAACGCCCCAGAAGAGTATTATCTGGAGGTCATCTCATCTGGAGACTGAAGGCCACTTCCAACAAACAATCAGATATCTAATAAAACTGTACGATCACATATCTGGCAAATAAGCCATCAGAATAAACCAGATAAGAGCGGAAAAGGCTCAGAATCCTTTTATCTGGAGGCAGAGAAATATAGCCAGTGAATCTTGTCGTTTCTCTAAGCATCAGTGTGGGTTTTGGCAAATGCTCATTGGGGCACATTTACCTAATAGAACATTGAGAGTCTCCAATTTCTAAAATGGGAGAGAAAATTTGTTTATGTGTTTATCCTGCCACTGAAAAAAGTATTTCCTCCCAAATGCTGTGAACATCTCCCATTATTCTAATTCATTTGACTCTGTATTTACTCTACAGAGCTTGTCTCTGCTCCAATCACAGAATAAACCACCAGCCCACTGTTAGATTTATTAACAAATACTTCTCAGGAAGGATAGTACAAGGCAGAAGAACTTTAGTTCATGCAATCCTACACTTTAACAATTGAAGCAAAGAGACATGTGACTTTTCAAAAATGACTTATGTTGTTTCAAAAATGATCTATGTTGGAGGTTATTGATAACTAAGTTCACAAACATTGGCAATTAAGTTTCTGATCTGAAATAGTTTAGGAAGTAAAGAAAATCTCTGCATAATGGATAAAGTATTTGTTTTGATATATTCATATAAACAGTCATTCTTATCCTTTCGTCAACTGCTAAACCTTTGAATCATATAAACTGGCTTTACAGCTGTGATCACTGCAACCATAAAACAAACAAATGAAGAAACCAAAAATCCCTAAGTTACTATTGCCTGTTTTTTATAGCATTCCCTTTTCTTCTGTCAAAACTCACTTACAGGTCCATTTCTGGCAAGTGTGAAACAGTAAATGTTGATTAAGACCCTGAATTTTCTTGGTGTTAATTGATGTTTATTAAAAGTTTAGTTGTAGTCACTCTTTAAGTTATTATATCTTCCCATTTATCTTAATTTCAATGAGACACCTATATGACTAAGTCTTGGAACACACTAATTTTAATGAGGTGGTTTTAGAGTCCATGTTAGCAAATTCACACTAATAAAATGGAATTTACTAACTACTTCTTAAAAGCCTCAAACCATATACTTTCATTTGAAAGAGAATGACGTTACCTTTCCATTATAAAATTCTTAAGTTATATGATACATTATTTCCACTTTAAAGTTAATGAATACCTAGTTCATCTTTATTCTGGAATTTTCTAAAAGATATGTGAGTTTCTTGAAAAGAGAATAACTTGGTAATTATGCTATATATCATAGACTCTAAGGTTTTGGGAATTAAAATGAAATCTTTTTGTAAGAATATTGTATTTGCTAAGAGGACTAATATTTGAGAAGGATACAAATCTATGAAATGAGAAATATTTAAAATGCATTCATTATTCTATTGATAATGCAAAAGAGGAGTGTCAGTTCTTCTTGCTAAAATTTTGATAGTTCTATTCAAATCCTCACTTGTTGTGCCCCCTTGCCATTATAAACTATAATTACTGAAGAAATTGAGCTTGAACCAAGTGACTTATAAACTAGATTGCAATATTTTCTCTGACTTGGATTTTGGTCCTATAACTTTGAGTATCGTACTATGTTTCAGACCACTATATTCAGAATTCCAGAGCACAGTGCCATAGGAAATAAACTATGATCATGTGAAAAAATGAGGATGTTCCAAGAATGACAAGACCAGTCACATGGCACTTTATCCAGAGCATCCAGGGAATTCTGAGAAAGAGAATAGCAGAGACCCTCTGTCTGAAGAGTCCCTGGCTCTGAGATAGAATGTAATCATTCCAAGAGCAATAACAAGGCTGGTCTTGCACAAAACTGAACCATATTCTCCAGTACAATATGGCATCTCTGTGGCTTGTTTTGCTTTTTTATTTTAAAACATTTCTTATTGACATGTAGTCATTGATCTTGGTGTTGAGTTTCATATAGACAATTTCTTCCAAATATGTCATATTCACTCCAATCCAATTCTCTGCCCTTGGCCTCTCTTCTTTTTTTTCTTGAGGTTATTTTTAAGATGAATTCCACAGGATCACAGAGAAACTGTATCTTTTTGCAAAGTCAAAAAAAATCTCACTGTAATTCAGTATTTTCAAAATTTAGAATGAGAATTTAGATTGTGCAATAATGCTTTCCATATTTAATGTGGAATTTAGAAGCTAATAAAAAAGTAGATAAAGTCATGCATTCTGGAATATATTGAAATTCAGTTTCATGTCTTAATTACAAAACATGAATATAATATTTTTGATGTGTCTATGCATGCACGTGTGTGCACACACACTCATACACACAAAACCACACGAAGGCTTAGAATAAAATCATAATCATATGGTTAAAGGTTGTCACTATGCTATTATGCTAGTATATAATTTTTGGTTTTTATCCTTTAATGCATAATATGTGTATAAACATACATTGATAATTTCAACAAAAAGGAAAGAACTGAAAATAATGTTTATTTAAAGTTATTGGGAATTACCTAGCATTAGTCTCCATTCAACAACTAGTTGTATCCTATTCAGGACACCTGCCCATTGTTGGTAGTCTTTGTGCTATAAATTAAGCTTCCTGGCTCTTCTCAAGCCAAAGGACTGGCAGCTAAATCAAGCTAGAACCAGTAACATATTTCTTCTAAGACTTTGAGTTTGAGCAAAGTGACAGAAGCTTGGGAGGGATAGGGTGGGAGATGGAAAACTTTCATAGCTCAGTTGACTTACACAGACACGATGGGAAAGAGCAGGGGTTCCTTCCTAGTTCCCATTATCTTGGCTCTTGATTCCTTTTCCTGGATTTGACCTCAACCAAAACCGTGTTTTATGCTTTCTACTGGTCAGCCCTAACTCATGCACTGAGCCCATTTTCCCCACTTATTCATTTAATGTATTTTAACTAGTATGTATTGCCACATATATAATGTATACCATAATAAATTATATATTGTATATCTTTACATGTGAACTGATGGAAAAGAGCCTGTGCACTATTTTCAAATGCTAATTTCAATGACCTGAATTTCAATGCCATGGGTATTGTTACAAAGGTTGAACCATCTCCTGTACCCATATGATGTAAAGATTGTTCCTCAATTAACCCCAGTTGTCTAATAAAGATGCTGAAACCTGTGACTGGGTAAAAAATGAGGTAGTCAGAATTTAGGCTGCCAGGCATGGGATCGGGAGCTCATGAGGGAGGAGGAGAGATGCAGAAGCAGGGGGAGATGGAGCAGAAAGGGAATCCCCATGGGGTAGGATGGACACTGAGACGCTGATCACATGGCCATGAGGAGAAATGGATGGAACAGAAGCAGCCTGGGAGTCATCAGGTTGGCCAGTGATTGTTTTTAGGTGGGTTTTTAAGGTACTAGGATTAGAATAGTTCAGAATCTGCCCAGCATAGTGCCGATAGCTTAATAATAAATCATGCTCTCTCTGTGTCAATCATTGGGGAACTATCTAGTTATAGAAAATCGCTGCTGGATTAATTTCCTGTATTAATTAATATTCAGAATAATTATTTAATTATATGGTAAACATATGCAAAATTCAGTGTTTGGCTTAATTTCTATGTATAGAAGACACTGAGTTTGTCTACTTTGAAATCCTTACTTAATTTCTTGTTTCTAACTTGAATTAGTTTTAAATTAAAGCTTCTTTTTCACTGTTGTCCATTAAAACTTTCTTTTGAGGTCATGAAAGTAGAAAGGCTATCTGGAGAAGGCATGGAGCAATATTAAGGGTTAGAGGCAAGAGAACAAAGAGAAGAGAACAGTAGGGCATGTGTGATATGAGCAAGAAGGCGGAAGAGTTGAAGGAAGGGAAAGAGACAGGCAGTAGAGAAGGCAGCAGGAGAAGACAGACATGGACAAAGTATAATGTTATGTAGGAAAATATAATCTAAAATTTAAATTTAATGTTGTGGGATTCCAAGATGGTGGCGAGCAGTGTGGACTGTGTTTGGAAGCTCCAGTGAACAAGTCAGGGAATTGCACAGATTTCTGAGCCAGGAACACCAAGGTCCCGACACCACGGCAGCAGGAGTGCTCCACGGTTTGGAAGGACCAGGGTGCGGAGGACCTGCGTGCTCCTGCACATGGGAGGAGTGCGGATTTTCTCAGATGAGAGCACCGGCGGCACAAGCAGCACTGACGGCAACAGTGGCAGCGACTGAGGTTTGCAGCTCACAGCATTCCTGTGGAGGCGGTTAGTATGGTGGCTGGTGGGAGTTGCTGCGGGAGAGGGGACACTGGACAGGATTTGGGTCGCGTGGTGCCTTGTGACCCAAACTGGACTCGGCTGACAGTTCAGCCCCAGAGTCCTGGGTACAGCTCAGTGTGCAGTGCTGTGGAGACTCTGGCTCAGCGCAGCAAGCAATTCTGCCCAAGGCAACAGCTCAGCGCAGGCACGGCTCCCCTGCAGTGACGCAGGCTGGACGGAGCGCTCAATCCCACCGAAGGCGCTATCTCAGCGCACCTGTAGTTCACCTGCTGTGACTCAGGCTGGGCAGAGAGCTCAGTCCCACCGGAGGTGCTAGCTCACATCAACGAGACACTAGCTCTCCTCAGCGGGCAGTTTTGGGGCGCTACGCAGGCTGAGGTCAGCACGCATATTCAGCCCAGAGGCCCTAGCTGGACTTGCCAGGCAGATTAGGCCCAGAAATTCTTCCTGAGCTGTGCACACAGGCTCGGTGGCCCCAAGACTCTGGCTGGACTATCCATGCAGTATAGGCCTGGAGTCCCGGGCTGAATTCAGCTTGCAGTGTGGGTCCATAGTCCCTGGCTAAGCTCGGTGCACAGTTCCGCCCCGGAGACTCGGGTGGAGCTCGGCGTGCAGTTTAGGCTAGAGTCCCTAACCTAGCTTGGCAGACACATTGGGCCCAGAGACTCTAGTAGAGCTTTTGGCACAGTCCCGGCTCTAAGACTCTGGTTGGACACAGTGTGCAGTTTGAATCCAGAATTCCTGGGTGAGCACGGCAGACATTTCAGGCCCTGAGATTCTAGCTGAGCTCAGAGGGTGGTTCGGGCCCCGTGTCCCTGGCTGGACTTGGCAGGGAACCCAGAAGGCTGTGGATACCTTGGCCTGACCCAATGCTTATCCAGAGACCCAGAATGATTGCAGGACCCACAGCACAGGGGAGCTGAGAATCACAGGCTGTGAGAGCCCAAAACGATAGGGCTAGCCTCCTGCCATCCAAAAAGTGAAGCATCAGAGCTTCCAGCCTATGGAAATCATGAGAAAACAAGTGAATCTATCATCAGACTCCCTCCATCCAACTCGGGAAGCTACCCAACAAAAACAAAGTGGGCAAGATGTCTAAAGGACAGCGTAAAAGCATACTCAAAAAAACCAAAACAACATGGCGTCTCCAGTTTCCAGCTATCCCAAAGAAAACAACCCAGAGAGCTCAAATACTACGGAAATACAAGAAAATGACCTCAAATCCTTAATAAGGAGCATATTAATGGAGGAAACAAATAAAATTCGTAATCAAATACAGGAAGACGCAGCCAAACAGGTGAGAGACATAAAAGAAGCACATAGAGCGGAACTGGAAAATTTTCAGGAAAATGCAAACAACCAGATGAAAGAAAGAAATAAAACGGTTCAAGCTCTGAAGACCTATAAAGAGGCAATGGAAGAAACTCAGGAATATACAAACAATCAGATGAAAGAAATAAAAAAATCAGTTCAAGATGTGAAGACGAAAATGGATTCAATGATAAACACACAGACAGAAGAAAAACGAGAACGTGAGACCTCAGAGAAGAAGGCGAGCAACACAAAGGTGAGCTTTTCTAACAGAATCCAAGAGATTGAAGAACGAATTTCAGGTCTAGAAGATACAATCACAGATCTTGAAGCAACCATTAAAGAAAATGTCAAATCTGGAAAACTCCTGACACAAAACATCCAAGAAATTCAGGACACCATGAAAAGAAGAAATCTGAGGATAATAGGCATTGAAGAAAGAGAAGATATCAGACTCCAAGGCCCAGAAACTATTCTCAACAAAATCATAGAAGAAAATTTCCCCAATCTAAAGAAAGAGATGCCTATAAACATACAAGAGGCCTACAGAACACCAAATAGAATTGACCAGAAAAGGAAAACTGCCCGTCACATAATAATCAAAACACAAAACATACAGAACAAAGAAAACATATTAAAAGCTGCAAGGGAAAAGGGCCAAATAATATTCAATGGCAAACCTATCAGAATTACACTCGACTTCTCAGCAAAGACCATAAAAGCCAGAAGAACCTGGACAGAGATTCTGAAAACCCTGAGAGACCACAGATGCCAGGCCAGACTACTTTACCCAGCAAAACTATCAATAACCATTGATGGAGAAAACAAAATATTCCATGACAAAAACAAATTCAAACAGTACCTATCCACAAATCCAGCTTTACAGAAGGTACTAGAAGGAAAACTCCATCCCAAAGGGCCAGGCCAATCTACAACCAAAACTACTCAGGAAATAGGTAACTATACCATGGCAAAAACACAGCTACACAAACACTCGATTGGAAACAACATCAAAATTAAGACTCTTAACAGTCACTGGTCGTTAATATCTCTCAACATCAAT
>OU015745.1:125041942-125060167 GCA_907169655.1 Acomys percivali
TAAATGTCCCTCAGTAGAAGAATGGATAAAGAAACTGTGGTACATATACACTATGGAATACTACTCAGCTATTAAAAACAAGGAATTTCCGAAATTTGTGGACAAATGGATGGAGCTAGAGATGATCATAATGAGTGAGTTAACCCAGAAGCAGAAAGACTCAAATGGTATATACTCACTTATATCTACATACTAGCCCATTGGGCATGTCCCAAGAAAGCCTTCCCTTACCTGGAAACTGGTACAGAGGGGAGTACATCCTATTGGGGCTCTAGATGAGAGAACCAAGTGTGAATAGCAATGTAGTAGGATCCAGAGGGTCCTAGAAACCTACAAGTAGAACATTATGATAGGCAGATTTGGGCCAAGGGGTCCCGCTCAAACTAATGCACTAGCCAAGGACAATACAGGCGGTAAAGTTTAAACCCCTACCCAGATCTAGCCAATGGACAGGACAGTCTCCACACTTGAGTGGAGAGTGGGATATGACTTTCTCATGTACTCTGGTGCCTAACATTTGACTATGTCCCCTGGAGGGGGAGACCTAGTGGCACTCAGAGGAAGGACAGCAGGTCACCGAGAAGAGACTTGATACCCTAAGAGCATATACAGGGGGAGGTAATCCCTCTCAGGAACAATCATAGGGTAGGGGAATAAGGGGAAAATGGGAGGAAGGGAAGAATGGGAGGATAAAAGGGATGGGATAACCATAGAGATGTAACAAGAATAAATTAATAATAATAAAAAAATAAATTTAATGTTGTAAGTTCTAAACATCCATCTAGTTTTGTGTCATTAAAATACCCTGCTAATGATATTATTTATTTTTATTTTTATTCTTATCTCATATATTACATTCCAAAAGTAATTTCTCCTCCCTCTCCTTCCCCAGCCTCCCCACACATACCTCCTCTCTCCCACAGCTCCAACCCGTCTTCCCCTCCTCTCAGAAAAGTGCAGGCATCCCAGAGACATCAACCTAACATGGCATAACAAGCTACAGTAAGCCAGGCACATATTATCACATCAAGGCTGGGCAGGGCAGGCAGCCCAGGAGGAGAAAAAGGTGTCCACAAGTTGGCAAAATAATCAAGTACAGCCCACGCTCCCACTGTTAGTATTCCCACATGAACACCAAGCTACTCAGCCATAACAGAAATGCAAAGGACCTAGTTCAGACCCATACAGGCTTCCTGATCTCTGGTAAGCTTCCTGATCTACAAGGTCACTGGTGTCCCTGACCCTGTGGTTCCTCTGTTACTTCCTCCTAATCCGCTGTAGGACTCACCTAATATTTGGCTATGGTACACTCCATCTGCTCCTATCAGTTGGTGGATGAGGTCTCTCTAGCCTCTTTGATGCTGATGCTGCTAGGCTCCCAGTCCCAACACACTTTGCAGGCAGGATAAACTGTAGATTATTCTGTGGTTGGGTTTTTCTGGTTTCTTTTCAGATCATATAAGTCATCCAGCCACATATTTTTAACCTATATTTTTCTACCACTCAATACATTTCTTCATTACTAATTGATAAAACATTTCATGTATTAAAGATATTAATCTTCAGATTTTATCATGTTCCAAATCTTTTTTTGTAATTTTTCACACAAATTCATGATTTAGGCTTTTAATCATGCAGAAATTTCATTCTTTCAAAGAGTCATATTTTATAATTTCCCCATAGCATTTCTATGTTAAGGACTAGTCATATCTCAAAATTACAATCATATTAATGTTCATATAAATAGAAACTAGGTCTTCTCATGTTAAAACTATCTTTTACTTAGCAGTGGTACTTATATTACTTGAAGCTTTATTCTTTATAAGTGGTGAACTGAATGTCTTGTTACATACGTATTGATTAAATACCAATAATACTTTTGAAGAAACATTGATTCCCCATTAATTTAAGATACTAGTTTTATCATCTGATGGCTTGTGAGAATAAGCATAGTCTAGTTGGACTCACTAGGATTGCCCAAGGGACTACAAGCACAACGCAGCACTGGCTCCTGACCTAGTGCTCAGAGTCCAGATTGAATCATAATGCCAAGGTTTGCATTTGCTAGTCAGGAAGCCCATGCTTTACCTCCCTCATTCCTACATCACTCACCAGTCAAAGAATTCCCATGTTAGTGTACCATCTTTGTTTTTTTAAATGAAACATGATAGGATTTATATTTATTTTCAATTAATGTTATATTCTTCTGTTGAAAAAAGATTTTCTTTTCAGCTATGTTAACATGACATAGACTCTTTAACATGATCAGGGAGTTTTTTGTCAATTTGTAATACATAAAACAATACAGATTGTGTGTCCTTTAAAGGTTTGAGAGATTAAGCATCCCAGAAATTCCTAGACCTGGTATAGCACTTTTGAAGTTAAGTTTGGATGTTGTAAGATAAATTTGAATACTCTTGCTAAAGGAATGTTTACTTCTTTCTTAACTTGGGGATACATGTCAATAGTTTTTAATATCATGGATAGTTATTCTACTTTCATTCAGTTTAACTTAGATTTGTATATTAAATTTTAATTTTGTCTTATTTATACATACTTGACAAAATAGTCAAGTGTATTTGTGTATACTGTGTTGATTTGATATATGTATGCATGGTGAAATACTTGCATCATTAAGTCAATTACTGGTACCACATGTAGTGAATTTGTCTTTAGTTAGAATGTTTAAGAACTCAACTGCTTAACAAATTTCAGATACTTTTAACTATGTTGTCCTGTTTATAGTCTTTAATCCGTAAGACTCAAATTCAAGCTGAAATTTTATACCCTTAGGTAAAAATTGTCTCCATTTACCTGACCTCCTAAACCCTGGGCAAATCCAGATCAACTCACTGAAATGAATTCGACAGTTACTATTTTTATTAACTTATTTATTCATTCACTTTACATCCCATAGTATCCCCTTGTTCCTCTCCCACCCCGCTCCCTATTCATCAGAAAAGGTGAGCCCTTTATAATCTTTATATAAGGTGTAGCCAATTGACATTTAATTTTTCAAAAAAAAATCCACAAAGAAGTGAAATAATAAATTATTTATTTTTCTATTCTTGGTTTATTTCACTTATCAAATAGTCCTCGAGGTTCACCCCTATTGAAATAAGTGACAGTGTTCGTTTCTTTTTGTGTGTGATTCAACAGCAATGTGCATATATACATATCATTCATATGTAGGGTATACATTTCCTCTTCAATTGATATCTTAGTCCATTTTATGCTGACATAATGGAATACTTAAAATGCAAGGGAGGAGAATGCTATGAGAACTGGCTTACCAGGTATAGACATATACTGTTCCAGGATAGACCCAAGTTGGGCTCCCAGTGCATCAGGCAGCACACGACTACCTGTAATTGCAGCTACAAAGGATCTTATATCTTCTTGTGCCTGTGTAGGCTCCTGCACACATGTGTACATACTTATATACACACACATGCACATTATTAAAATAAATATAATATGGACTACTTAAAACTGAATAATTTATACAGAAAAGGTATTTATTTTGTCTTGTTCTGGAGGCTCCAAAAGCCAAGAGGATATGTTGGCATCTAACTGGCTTTTGGGGAGTAATTACACTGCTTGATAAAATGATGAAAGATCAAAAGGCCAGGCAAGTGCATGTGAAATGGGAACAGAAAAAGGGTCTGGATGAATAGTTTGCTATTGTGATAACTAATTCACTCTCATGGAAATTACATCAATCAGTTTTCAAGGGCAATGTTACCATGACCTAAAATGCTTCCTATTAGGCCTTATTTCCTAACACTGCCACATTGAGGGCCAGGCTTCCAACCCATGAACTTTCCTAGGTCACACTCAAATCATGTTAATGGGCTCTTATTTGTTTTGATAGCTCAGCTGTGCAAAATGCAGGCATGATCATATGAGTGCAGACCCATCTTTTGGTATTGCCTCCATTTCCTTTGGATAGGTACCCAAGATTTCTGGATGAGGAGTTAATTCAACCTTTAATTTTTTTTAGTAACTTCCATACAATTTTCCATAGAAACTGGACTCACATTGCCACAGACAACATGGAAGGTCTCCTTTTTTTTTTTCTACTTTTTTTCCAAGGTTTAATTCCTCAAAAAATGTTATTGAAAATGTGCATATGCACAGACAGAAGAATGAAATTACATTTCTTTACTTGTTGTGTTCACAAAAGTCACCTCAAAATGGACCAAAAGCTTAAATGAATATAGAAAATTTGAAAGTTCTAGAAGAAAATAAAGGAAGTCCATGATATTTGTTTGTCATTGATCATTTGAATATGACTCCAAAAGTAAGATAGCACAAATGAAAACAGGCAAAAAGTCTACACAGTGAAAAGACTATCTACAGAAAATAATTAATTGCATCTCAAAAATAACTTCAATAACTTTAAGACTCCAAACTGCAAAAAACTGATTATCAAACATTCAAAGGGATGAATGAATTTCCTCAAATGATCACATGAAATATGGCCAGCAAATATATGAGTAAAGTTTATTGTCAGTAATCACTGAAGACATAAAATTAAGGCCCTAGAAAGAAATCATCACCAACCTGTTATAGTGGCTGTTATCAAAAATGGGAAGGTAGTGTGTGACCTGGTGAAGAAAGAAAGTAGTTGAATGATATTGGTAACAGAGAGCAGAATTTCTTCAAAGAAGAAAGAAGAAAGAAAGAAAGAGAGAGAGAGAGAGAGAGAGAGAGAGAGAGAGAGAGAGAGAGAGAGAGAAATAAAATAATTCCACTACTGAGGATGAATCCAATGGGATGTAACCCACTGTGAAAATTAGTGCTGCCTGCTTCCTGTTGGAATGTTATCTCATTTGTCAACTCGACCTTGTGTAGATCTAGTACAAGTAATCATAGCTACTGTGACTTCATGAGTGCAACAGCTGCATCATGTCCAAAAGACAGGATTTCAATAACAATTATAAGCCACTCAACCTCTTTCACCATAAGTTTTTTTAAAAATATCAATATCTATCTACCCTCTATCTGTCATCTGTACCCACACATGCAAGTGTGCAGAGATTAAGAGAAAAGTTACAACCAAAAGGTACTAATGAGAGCTACTCAAGGAATATTCTACTCAAAAAATATTCGGCAAGGGGGAAGTAACACACACAAGACACATCTCTTGGTTGTGAAAGCAAAATATATAGTGTCTTTAGGCAGGTAAGAAGAACTTCTGTGGCCATCACCTAAGTGTTGTGAAGTATTCAAGGAAATATAGAGGTAGGAGAGAGAGATGTAAGTGTGTGAGTACAGATTCACACAAACCTGGTGTACATGTGAAGGTCAGAGCACAGCCTCACCTATTGGTCCTCACCTTCTCAGAGTTATTTTCTAAGTAATTACACCCTGGTGTTTGTAATGAGTTTTTATTATCTGTGTTTGTTACCTCAGGCACTACTAAGGAAGTAAGAAGACTCATTTTATTTTTCCTCATTTGGTTAAGAAACAGATTTATTATGTTGAAATAGACACTGCAAAAATATTCACCTAAGAAAAGGTTTTAAATTATTAAGACGAGAGGGATAAATGGTCCATTAGTAATAATAATTGAACTTGACTCATTTTTAGCTAATAGCAGTCTCTTATTTAGCAATAACTGAATATGAGGAAGCAAAGTGTAGAAGCAAATAAAATGGAGATCAAGTCTTAGCCCAAAGGCACTTTCTTGTCTAGAATCAAATTTTTTAAAATTTAGATATATTTTATTTATTAAATCAATGTGAAGATTCAAATACCTTAATTTAATCTTTTAATTGATTTTAGACAGATGCTTAGCACATTTCTGAAGCTGTCTGTAGTTTCCCATGATGATGATGATGGTGGTGCTGGTGATGATGATGATGTTGATGGTGATGATGATGATGGTGGTGGTGGTGGTGATGATGATGATGATGGTGGTAAGAGTGATGAGACTACTGTCTCGAGTCCTTCTCAGAGCATACATTAAAGATTTATTATTCAAGATGACACAGTGCAAAAACATAGAAAAAGTACCTTGGAGATTTGAAAAATAAACAAACAAAAGCAGCAGCCAATCCTATGAACAACCCAGGATCCTGTGTTCTCTAGATATGCTCAACAGCATTAGCAGGAGTCCTCTGAGTGCACTCACACTTCCTCTCAATACATTGTGGTGACCAGTTCTCTGTCATCTTGACACAAGCTAGTGTCATTTCAGAAGAGGGAACCTCAAATGAAGAATCTGCCTCCATCAGGTTGGCATGTGATAAAGCCAGTGGGGCATTTTCTTCTTAATTGGTGGTTGATATGGGAGAGTCCAGCTCACTATGGGTGGTATCATCCTTATGCTAGAGGTCCTTTGTGCTATGATAAAGCTGGCCGAGAAAGCCATGAAGAGGAAGCCAGTATGGAAAATTCTTCCATGATCTCTGTTTTAGTTTTTTGTCTCCAGGTTTCTGTCTTGCTTTTCTTCCTTGACTTCCCTTCATGATGTACTGTGATTAGAATGTTTATGCCAAATAAACCCTTTCATCCCAAGTTGCTTTAGGTCTTGATCCTTTACCACAGCAATAGAAACCTTGATTAGAAATCCGACTATGTAAGATTATCTTCAAAGCTCATCAAGAAAATTAAATTCTCTTGCTTTGGAATTGATAAGGCAGGGGACAGGGATGTATGCTGATGAAGAAATGTATAAATGAGAGCAGTGGATGAGCACTTGGCAGTGTCAGGAAGGGTCTAAAATGAGAATCAAACAGCTCCCATCAGAGGGAGCACATTGTGAAAGAGTACGTATTAACCACATATGAATCAAAACCACTTTGAATGTTTACAGCAGAACTTCTCAACCTTCCTAAACTGAGGTATAATACACTTCCTCAGGTTGTGCTGGCCCTCAACCATAACACTATTTCATTGCCTCATTGATTTAGCGACTTCAGCTTATGGTTTCTTGGCCTCATGACCTTGAGAGAACACCATGAGGGTGTTGTGGGTGATAGAAGTTTCTTTACCTCATGGAGGACAGGAAAGAAAGGAAGTGTGAAGGGTCAAGGATAAGGTACTAGCAAAGTCATGTGCCTTTGTGATTTTTTTCAATTAGATCCCCCTCTTAAAGGTCCAAGAACCCCTCAGAATAGTGTCACCAGTGGGGACCTACTTTTTGACACATGAGCCTAGAGGGGACATTTTTCATTGTAACCATCAGAACAGACATTATAGCAATCTGCAAAAGGAAAGAAATATACCTCTAAAGAAATTGACATTATGCCAGATGAGACACTTACATACTGGCAAATTTTAAGCAACCTAGGTTAGAACAAATCTGGACATATCTCAGAGCTAAAAACAGGTTTTATGGTTTAAGGTTGAAATGATGTAGCTTTTATTCCTTATTATACTTGCATATTTTAGCTATGTACCAGTGAACAAGAGTAATGGTGTGCCCACTTAGACACATGTTTAGCTGGTCAATTTCAGGCATATTTGGGGGATATGGTAGTAGGGATTTAAAATAGCATAAAAATTTATTCATAGACATTGAAATATCCTAGTAAAAAAAGCTAACAGCATTTTGTTAATTTCCAAATAATGAACATTTTGACATTTTCTGAGCAATGCTATGTGAGTTTTAACTATTTGATTTATTTAATTGATGCATTAAATTATTCAAAATTATGTGACATATGCATATATTGTGTAATATTCAAATTAGGATAAGTGTATCTGTGTCCCCAAACATTTATTATTTCATTGTCATAAAAGCATTCAAAATCATTTCTTATAGCTGTTTTGAGATCTATCGCTTATACTATTCTATAGTCACTTTACTAAGCAACAGATCTTATTTCTATTCTATTACCAGAACTTAGTACCAGTAAAGTACTCTGTTTATCATCACTTTATGTTCATCTTCTTTGAAATCAACTTATTAGATATACCTATGCATGCTGTTAAACAACGTTTGTCTTTCTGCACCTGCCTCATTTCATAATTCAACATAATCCTGTAAGAGGCTCTAGGTGTTGAAGCAGGTGGGAGAGATGGCTTGGTGGGTGAAGGTGACTGCTACAAAGTGTAACTACCTACCAATTCCAGGGACCTACATAGTGGGGCTGCTCCAACTTGTTCCGTGGATTCTACACATGAGCAATGAGGGGAACCCCTCATTAGAAGGCTACTGTGGGAGACAGGATCCATCATCTGAGGATGAAAGCTGAAGATAAATAAACAGTCCTTCTGCTTGATCCATAGCTATTAAACTGTGGATCAGGCTTGTGAATCAGGCCAGCTACATTTTTTTTTTTTTTTTTAACTATTGAGACATAAAGATAGGAGAGTAGCCTTTGTGTTCATCTATAGTGGCTACAGCAGAACCCTCAATTTCCTCCTGTGGGGCAACTCTGCCTCTGTTCTTAATAGGATCATTTTCCTTTATTCTTGCCACCATCCCAAGGACAGCTTCCTAATTTACCATTAGTTCTGTTAGATTCCTCATAGTTTGCCAATAATTTCTATTCCAGCTTTAGGTGTTCCGAACAAGCAAACAAAAACCAGTATGATACTTTCGATTTACTCCCTTAAAAATTTTAAGTAGCACATATTAATTTGACAAACAATAATATGTTGTTTTTGAAGCCTCTTGCTGTCTGAATCTCAATCATTTCATCCATCCAAGCCTAACATATAACTTAATTTTCCTAAGACAAAGCAACTTTTCCCTAACTTTCCTGCTATTCCCGTGCTGGTCTTTTAAAGAGATCATCTTCTTTGCTGTAATTGAGAAGTGCCCCTAAGAAACATGATCATTTTATCCCATTTAAGTCCAACAAAGGCTTCTTAATCTTTAGACAGAAACTAAACCCTCAAATTGCCTATTTCCTTGTTGATTTAACACTTTGCTTTCTGTTCTCCAACTTCACTTATTTAAAATGTTCCAGTCTATCACGCTGTCTGTGGTTGTGTTATCATTTATTCAACAGCTATTATTTGAAAGTCACTTTTATCAGAGTAATGTCAATTCAACTAAACATGGAAGTTTGCACAGTGTCTGAGTTCTCTCAGTAAGCAAGGACCTGTCAAGCTGGACCCATTTTCTTTTCTTAAGAAGCCTGTAGGTGTGGGGTGTAATTTCACACTCACTGTCATTCCATTGCTATCTTTCACCCTCACTAGTCTATAAGCTCCAGGTGACTGGAAACTACATACATCTTTTCCTTGCTGTTTCCTAGCATAGTGCCTGGAAATTAATAAGTATTCTATTACTACTTCTTAAATAAAATATGCATGAGATAATTCACAGAATGTAACTTAGATTTAGAGAACCATTATTACCCACACATTTCTAAAGTTAAATATTTATAGTGTAATTCCACCTTGTTCAACTTTGTGGTTTATCAATACGAAGTAAATTCTTCCTGTCATTTGTGTCCTCATTCATGCCTTTCTTTACCACATAATCTTTTGCACTGTCCTAAGGAAATCAATGCTTTAAGATAATGTATCTCAATTTTATTGAATTGCTCAATTTAAAGTTAATCATCTTCCATCTTTCTAAATATTCCCAGAGTGACCTCCACTAAAGAAAAGAAAACGCTTCTCTGAAGAAAAAAAAAATGCCAGCCTCCCTATTGAAGATCTTTAATGCAAATTTGACCTACAGCCATTTTCTTTTTCTTCCTGACTGCTACTTAGCCATAAGTTTTTAGCACAAATTTCAATTATAAAAGCTGACAAACACTTAATACTGAAGAGGGGGAAGAAAAGAATGGTTTCTTCCAAATAACACATTGTTCCTTTTTAAAGACATGGCTTAAAATATAAAATTCATTTCAGTTCAATTATCAGTCTCCTTTGGGTCATTTCTCTCTGGAGCCATTATTTTGATTCATCTACTGGCATTTAGAAAGGTGGGACTGATGGACACTAACTTTAAAAAATTATAAAAATGCATCCATTATACACCTACTGAAATATTTATGATGAGAGAACCAATTTCGATGCGTTCATTTTTAAATAACTTTAAAGAATTCATGTTTAATTAAAAGTGATGTATAAATCATGTTGTTTGCTACCACTATTGACTGTGTCGTTCTCATTCTGCTAAACTTAATATAAAATTAATTGTTAATTTCAGGCCAGTTGTCTGCTATACACCAAGACATATACTTACTGTTTAGACATGCGTCAGTGAGATATTAAACTTTAGAACTGAAGGCTGTCTTTCGTGATTTCTTAAAGTCATTTTCTGCTGACACTCTTCTCCATGTAGAGCTTTGCTCCTTGTATTCTCTGAAAAAATATTTTATAACTTTCCAGACATGTCTGTGTTTCAAGTCTATTTTGCATTCCACTGCATGGTTACTATTTCAGTCAAGTGCACTTAGCTTTAAGAGTAGAGTGACCTTGTAGGGTGGCAGAGAATGACTTATCTTTTGCACAATCACACACACACACACATACACACAATGATGGACTCATCTAAACTTTTCCCATTTAGCAGTACTTAAAGACCTCTAGGTTAGTCTGACCTTACATAAACAAATACTGCATTTCAGCAGCCGTTCATATGCCTGTTCTGAACAAAACAGTTACCAATTCCAAAGTAAGTGATGATTAACTTACAAGGGAGTATTTGGGTCCACCGTGAAGAAGGTCAGCATGACCTTGAGTGACAAAGCCATGTACCTCACTTATATTGTATGCATTTCATGTGCCTTCTCACTCTTTGGAGGCTCATCTGAAAAGCCTTGACCAGTAAATGTTTCTTTGGTTTTTGTCCTCTTTGAACAAGATTCCCAGCCTTATTAAATAGCTTTTCATTTCTATGTCTTTTTGACCAGTGGTAAGGCACACTGACCCATGAAATAGAAATTACTATCTTTCTTCCAGGGGAAGGAAATGCTTGTTTCCCAATGTCTTCATTCCTTAAATGAAAGTCATGGGACCTCATTTTTCCATGTGTTGATAGCATTCTTCAAAGCATTCCATCCTATCCCACTAAGCCAGTACGTGTTATCACTCAGTCCAAACTCATCCCAACCTCTGCTTTTTCATATCAGCTCCATGAGCAGGGACCACTTCCTTCACTTAGAAGCTTTCTTTGCCAAATCTCTGGATTCTTAATCCATTTCCTGTTTTCTCTATAACACGTTATCTCAAGGGTAAATCTCACACTTGGAGACATCACCAGAACTGCTTGCAATTAGGATCTCTTGTGTTTCTTGGAAATACCACTTCAATTTGTCATTTATTTTTCATTCAGAAAATCAAGTTGGAATATAAGTGAGAATGTCATGACTCAATCTACCCTTTCAACAAAACAATTTGGGGGATTTAAAAAAACTATATCAGCAGCAAATTACTTATAATATATTCAGCAAGTAGAGTGTGTGACATTGGTTGAATAGCACTAACCCTGGCAAGTTGAATACTGTAAAATCTACTGCAATTCAGGCTAAATTCATTCATTTTTTAAAATTCATTCACTCAACATTTATTTATTTCCTTGACTAGACATTGCATGTGGGATTCAGAATACAAAGACATATAGTATTACATTTTTAATAGTTTACTGCATATTTTAAAATTAATATTACAGTTGTTCTTTTACACATTGTTTTAACATTCTTCAATTAGCCAAGTTATCAAACATATCCTATTCAGTATTTTAATTATGAATACCACCACATATTCAGCTTGCCAAACTAGGAATTTAGGACCAAACTTCAACTTTAAGCTGGCTTTCAAATTTGTTATTTCTTATTCTTATAGACATATTTGTATATGTAGTGCTCATGTTGTGTTGGTCAGCTTCTCATGCTCATGATAAAACATATGAGCAAATAATGTAAGAACAGAGATTCATGTTGCCTCTAAGGCCTAAAGTTTTGGTCCATGGCTAGCTATCTCCACAGCATTGGGTCTGAGGCCAGAAAAAAACATATAGGAGAAAGCAGCCAAAGGAAAATGCTATCTTCAAAACCATGTCCCCAGTGACCTACTCCCTCTAAACAAGCCAAACTTCCTAAATTAAACTATGAACCTTTCCATGAATTAGTCCACTTAAGAAGTTAGAACTTTCTTTATCTGGTTACCTCCAAAAAGCTGTTCAACTAACAACTATGCCTTTAACATATGAGCTTATAATTCAGCTTACCTAAATAATAACATGTGAGTTCCTCTTTTTCATATGAACCAAGTTAACATCAGTTGGGTGGTAGCATTAATTCTTAACTACTTAACACTTTTTGGTCAAATCTTACTATTTTCTCAAAAACTTAATTGTTACTATTATATTTTTAATCCATGTGCTGTTTCTTACCACCCTCTTATGATAAAAATAATTTCCATGTTGCATTTAGTTTTGTTATCTTTAAAGCTTACACTAGTACAACTTATGTAACCCTCCTCCATTAAATATTTACCTTTCCCTTCTCCAAGTTCCAATGCTGTTTCATTGGTGCTACTAGAAAAATATCTTTGAAAATACTCACTACCAAAAATGCTTCTTTATACACCACAAATCCTTTTAGTGCAACACATATACAATGCACGCATACACACATACACACATTATTTTCCATGTATGTGTGTATGTTATTTTCCATATAAAATATATCCCAGGTTGTTCTCAAATTCACTGTTTAGTCAAATGTATTTGTCAGTCATGATCTTTTTGTCACCTTTTTCTGAATGCTGGGGTTATAGGTATTCATGATATTATTTGTCTCATTTATATACCTTTGAAATATAAATTAGTGACTGATGCATAAAATTATTCAATGAATTAAATTTTAGAGAAATTAACATTTACTCCTATTACTCATCATGTATGAGTTGAATATCTAAACCACATACAAACACACACACACATATGATTCTTATACAAGTAGCAAACATATTGTATTGCAACATACTTGGTAGTTATATTTATAGATTGAATGGCAATTTGACAAGAAGACAAAATGTGCTTTGAGTTCTTGAAACTTAGAATTGTCCATATACTCTGAAGTGATTTGAGGTAGTATTTACTGTGTTAGTATAGTACTCTTTCCTTTGTTTGTTTGTCTTGTCAACGTGTTAGAGAATGAATCCATGTCCTGGCACATTTTAGGAAAGTGTTGTATCACTAAGCCATGAGGTAGATGTCATAAATAGTAGGGTTTTATACCTATAATATGAACTCTAATTTATTCTGTAAGCATAGGGAAGCCATAAAGGAGAAGGCAAATATGGAACCAAGAACATATAGGAGCCATTGCAATAATCCAGGTGAGAGATGATGAGGACTTGCGTCATGGAAATAGTGAGCATGGCAGTGAGAGAAGAGCTCTCATGAGTGTGAGAAATGAAGCTCTCATCGACTACTTATGTTGATTGTGAGAGAGAAGATTACCAAGGATGGAAGATTTCAGTTAGGAGAGAACAGAAATAACAGAGTCACCATTGGGTATGAATGGTTCTCATAGGCTCATACATTTGAATGCTAATGTTAGTCACCAGGGAGAAGAACTACTTGAAAAGGTTAGACGGATTAAGAAATGTGGTCTTATTAGAGAAAAGGTGTCAATGGGGGTAGGCTTTGAGGTTTCAAAAGCCTGTTCCAGGTCCAGATAATCTCTCTCTAAGAATAGTAAACAGTTCTGATCCACAGCAGATTAATACACACTTTAAAAGAGTCTAAATAGTTTGGTCAAAATATCCTGAACATAATCTGATTTAAAAGCTGGGAACATTTAAAGTGTCCATTTCTTAATCAATACACTTTCATAAGGGAATTAAATGGGGGACTGAGGAAAGTCATAGAAATGTCCATGTGTGTTCTAAAAATAAGGTCAAAATTGCAAAGGTATATTCTTGTAAGGGACAAACAGCTCTTATAAAATTCTACCTCTTTGAGACATTATGATAGTCATTTCCACAGATGTCTATATCCTGTTCTCAGAATCTGTGAATAGAGTGATGCCATATGAGGCAAAAGTGATTATGGACTTGGAGAGTAAGACAATTCTTTGTAAAATGATTATTAATATGACTATAAACTCATAATATAGTACAGCAGAAGTTACCATTTAACCAGCTATTTCCCCAAATAACCACACAGAGAGACTATAATTTATTAAATTAGCCTTGAGTATAACACTGAGCAATTATTACTCCATCCTAAACCTCCTAGCTAGTCTAGATTCTTCCCAGTCAATATCTCTATAATACTCCCTTTTTTTTTTTTTTTTTTTTTTTTTTTTTTTTGGTCCTTTTGGTCTTTTCTTTGTCGAGTTCTTTTTTCCTGAAGATCTTGAACCTTTCCTTGTAGATAAATTTCGGTTTCCTTTCCTTTCTCCTCCATTTGAGTAGTACAAGGGGAAACTATACCCAGTGCACAATAACACTATGCCAACAAAACTGAGTTAACCAGATGAGCTCAGTATAATCACATGGGTTCTTTGAAACACAAAACTTCCCCGGTTATGGTCAAGCAATACAACCTACTGACTTTGGCTTTGAAGAAAGAAAACCTAAGAAACATGGATGACCTATCGATGCAGAAAAAGGTAAGGAACAGACCAGCCTCCAGCTCCTCCAGGACGTGATGTAGGTCTGCGTATGCTTTGACTTAAGACCGTGAGATTGAGGTCAAACTTCTGTCCTAGTGAAGCTTAACATACTTAGTTTGTGTGCCTTCAAACTATAGTTTGTGGCCAGTCATTATAGCTAATAGTTATAGTTTTTTAGAATGATCACTTAATTAGAATTAAGGAAGCAAAAACAATGAATATGAATATTTTAAATAAGAAGCATTTCCTTCTCTCATATATAAGTATTATATATACATATATGTGTGTGTACACATGCACACATATGTCTTTATCTATATATCTATATATCAATAGCTCTCAATCTGTAGGTCACAACCCCTTTGGCATGACTCTATTTCCAAAAATATTTAAATTATGATTTTTAACAGTAGCACAATTGTAATTGTGAAATAGCAATAACAGTAATTTCATGGTTGGGCGTAACTACAACATGAGAAACTGTATTAAAGGGTCATGACATTAGGACTGTGGAGAACCACTGGAAGGAACATGGACATTTCTTACTGCAACACCCTCAAGTCCTGAGAGAGTCCCTAGTTGCAGATAAATGACGGGAATCTGGGAGAGATGGAAAGCGTTCTTATATCCAAATCATCAACATTAAAGTCACCTTTATTTTCTATTAGCTTATGACCCTCAAGAACTTCCTGTCCACCTCTTACATACACATGCTAATGAACTCCAGTAAATTTGGGAACCAAATGACGAAACAGTTTCCTTCTGGATGCTTGAGTTCCTTTCTAGCCATGAGCGTGCACCCATTTCCTAAACGCATGGTTATATCACAGGAAAGAGACAAAGGAATACAGTCTAAGTCATGACAAAGTGGGTGGGTCTCTGAGAAACTAGGCATTTTATGTATTGGAGCTAAAACACAGCAATTTACGTTCTTTAAAGATGCACACCGGCAACATTGGAGTGTAATCATCAGTGCCCGCATCTTTTTTTTTTTTTTTTTCCTGCTCTTTAACTGATTTTGAACTGGTAAATGAGAGAAAATGAGGCATCAATTCACTCAACGTGTGTTGGGTTGGGGGCGGGGAGGGGGCTTTGCAAGCCTCCCTGTATTTTTTTTCAGTTACAGACTGGAAATTGGTTTCAAGTGATTTGCTTGTATTGTAACCTTGTCAAAGACAGTTAGAGGTTGGCTTCCTTATGGATCCTTGGGACCCACTTGCTCAGCCTTGCAGCCCAGCTTTCTCATTTCCGTTCAGCACAGCGTATCTGGTCAATGGCTGGGGCAGTGCACAGCAACTCCGTGCACTCCCAAGTTCACACTCAGTGAGCGGCAGCACATCCTGCTTTGTTTTTGTTGAATGAAGCTCAGCTTGCTTCTATTAAATTATAGTTGCTATAGGCAGGAGATATCTGAGGCCTTGCAAGGTCTGGCCTAAGCTGAGTGCTATCCTTGGTGGCCGTGGTGTGTATTTCATCACAGGCAAAAGAGCACAGAGCTTGTTTATTTCCTGTGTTTGCACAGTAGGAAAAAGTTCAGTGAAGCAAGTAGTTGGGGTTGAGGCTCTTGATGGAAAGGATAGGAGAATATTTGTTTGTCTGGGCTAGAAGGCAAGTTCAGGGATGAACACTTTTGTGCTCTGAACCCATAGTGAGCAGCTCGGGTTTCATGTCAAACATCAGGGTTTCAGGCAGGATGTAAACAGTTCCTGCTGGCCGAGACTGTTTCTATAATGGTAACCCCGTAGAGCCTGTGCAACTTGCGTTGCAATTGTGCCAAGAGTTCCTGTATTCAACAAGGGAGGGTAAAAGTCAGTCTGGTTTCGCAGCTGTTTTGGGTTAAAAAACTGGCTTTCCTAGCAGCCTGAGAAGCTCACAGTTTCAGTCCTCAGCAGACGTTCATCCGGGGCTTTCATTACACAACAGCACAGGAAGGCTGTCTGGAATACAGCTGGAACTTGGCCTCTGCACGTGTGCATTGTGCTAGGTGTGCGTGGAGGAGGGGCATGGAGGGCTGTTCCTCAGGATGGTCACTTCTGGAGGGCTACTGGTAAATGTAGGTCATTCCTGGGCTTCACTTCATGGTTTGTTCAGCACAAGATAAGCTGCAAATGAACAGAGCCTAAGGCCTAAACAGTGGATGCTGAATTCCCTTTTTGGCTTACAGTCACTTTAAAGATGCCTTATCTCCTTTTTTGATTAATCTCAATTTGGCAAAGGTTCCTACTACTTTGGTTTGCACCCACCCGCTTAGGTCTTCAGGTCAAGTAATTATTGATTGGTAAGCAAATGTGTAGGTACAAGTAGGTGAAGAGACTGAGTTTAAGCAATCCTGTGGTTAAAAAGGAAAAAAAAATCATTGTAAGATGTGGAGAAACCCCCTCTAATGGATCTAATTATAGCAAAGCTTTCCCAGTTCACATACTCCTGAGCTGGGGCCTCTCCGAGTTCCCTCCCAGTTTTCCCAATGTGCATTCTAAAAGATGGTATGAGCTGCCTTTGATAAGCCCAGTTTAATGCAGACTCTGATCTAGATCACAAAGTTGACATAGGGAATTATGTTCTTCCCTTTGATAAAGGTAGCCAGAAACAGCAGAACAGACAGAGGAGACTTTCAAAGTGGTTGAAAGAGAGGACATCCCACAGGCTTTCTGACTAATAAGGTGTGCTGTGCACATCTCCTCTCAGAGGGGAGATTTAAAAGGAGGATTGGGTACAGATATCACAAATATTTTAGAGACTATAAAATTCTAAAAACAGCCAAAGCTGTAGATTTTTTAAAAAATCATAATGGAAAATACCAATCAAAAATTAGGAAAGCTTCATTTTTTAAAATCTCAGCATAAGTTGTCCACACGCTTTATTTACTTATTTATTTATTTATAATAACTAATGTGCAATTTCAGGTCCAGGAGGCAAACTGGAAAAGTCAGATTATTTGTTCTCTGATACAGCTTCCATCTCCACCAAATAAGTGTCATCCATGCGAATGAAGGTGCTCAAGTTTTTTTTTTTTTTTAAACAAGGTAGGATAAGATAAAATTCCCATCAGAACTAATATTCAAATGGGCAGTGGCTCAATGTATGTCACTGTTATTGGTGATAATGGCTCCTTTGACCTACAGTGTATAGTTGGCTTGTTTAGAAGTGAGGTTGGGCAGGAAAATGTTTATGTCCTTTGCATAGGTGTAAGGCTTGTCAACTGATGGTATGGGCGTCTCTGGCCACATGTGACTAGCCTAAATGCAAAGCACTATGAAATGTGAAGAATGTGTGGAATTTCAAATACCAAAAAAAACAAAAAACAAAACAAAAAAAAACCTCACATTAAAATTAGTTGATCTCACATTTTAACCCAGTCATTTGTGTTAGATAATTTCACAGTAGAAACTTAATCCAAAGTCATACCATGAGCATTATGCTCGTTTGAGCAGCATCAATCCAATGATGAGCCAGATGGTTCTACTTTGAATATGTGGAGAGAGAAGTCAGGGAGGAGGGAGGAGAGGAGAGGAGAGGAGAGGAGAGACAATGGAGTGGAAGAAATCCACAGAAGAAAGATCAAGTGGAGAAACAAAACACACCATAACGGAATACACACACACACACACACACACACACACACACACACGAGAGAGAGAGAGAGAGAGAGAGAGAGAGAGAGAGAGAGAGAGAGAGAGAGAGA
>OU015745.1:125060177-125076647 GCA_907169655.1 Acomys percivali
AGAGAGAGAGAGAGAGAGAGAGAGAGAGAGAGAGAGAGAGAGAGAGAAAGGGAGCATGTCCATGTTCATGATGGTTGGTCACTGAGATCTAAGAGTCTTGCTTAGCTGATTTTCACTCTTGCTCACAAAACTCTCATAACCTCAGATGGACTCCCTTGAATGCATGCACAAGTTGTTATTATTAAGTATACCTTCAGCATCTTCTATTTAGTAAGAGTTTATTGCCCTTTTTTGTTATTGCTGATATTCTTCTCTGTTGCCATCTTCCATGCACTAACATCAGCCAAAAGTCTGGGTTTGAAATGCCACAGTGATTTGATAGATATTAAGGCTTAGGTCTTGTCCCAGTCTGAACCTTCAATGTTCTATGGAAGAAATATGATAAAAATTGATTTCATAAACAAACCATTTTTTAGATGGTCAGGACAATGAAAAGATATGCAGCATAGAAAATTTAATCTGCTCTGCTCCCTTGGCCTTGGAAGAATAGAAAAAAAAAACTGTAGTTTTTAGTTTTATGGATCTCTTAGCTTTCACTAACACCAATGTTGAAGAAATTAAACAATTAATCTTTCTTTTAATTGTATAGGAATGTCATTCAGTGATGTAAACTCAACTCATTGCACTCTTGCTCAATGAAAGTTATCTCACGTGAAGGATTAGCTGCCATGCTCAACATTAACGAAGCTCTTGTTTTCCAATAAAGAGGTTAATTGGCTTCGGAGAAAATACACGTACAGAGTACATAGGCCTAATATTGGTTTTGCAAAGGCCCTGTGTGAGGGAAGTTAATGTTTCCTGTTTATTAGCTGTTTTACAACAATCTGCCCTTGACCAATAATTATGCTTACAGAGCTGATGCTAATATGTGTCAACACAACAGCCACTTAATGTGTCCTCTGCACCTGTACGCAATTGAGTTTGTCATCATTCCTCTCACACACCGTTTTCTGCCATCCAATGGATGATAGTGTAAGTGCATGGTAGAAATCCCATAGTCAAATACAGGCTCACCAGGTGCCTAGGTCTCTCTCTCTCTCCCTCTGCAACAGATGGAGACCATTACAAAAACCAGAACCAAAACCAACCAACCAACCAACCAACCAACCAACCAACAAAAAATCAAACAAAATGCAGAGTTGTGGAGTTCAGTCCCAAATAAGGTTTCTATAATACAAGTCTTTCACATAGGCTAGGGAAATTTGCTATGAGATTCTATCTCCTAGGAATGTAAAAAGCTACACGCATTAAGTTTCAGCAACATTGCTACCTAAACATGAGCTGAACAAGGATGAAATCTAATATGGAAGAGAGAAAGCTCACACGGCCTTACCCACAGAGAAAGAATTAGAGGCAACTAAGTTCTCCTGAAAACTTAGAAATCCAGAAAGGGGGGGGGGGGGGGAATCTTACCAAAGGAAGAGAACACCAAATGGTTATCTAATTCCAAATGGTCAGCTTTGAAAGCACATTTACAAGTACTATTATATGAATTGACAAGGTTATCTTTATGTGTTTAAGAACACACACACATACAGACACACCTACACCCATACATACACACACAGAGAGGCATAAGGTTATTGTGTAATTCAAATGCTGATTTCTGTACCCTTCCCGTGATCTGGTTGCAATCCTTATTCTAAGAATTTTCTATCTCAAAGTTGTATAAATACTGCTTCTCAATTGTCCCCTGATATGCCAATAAAGCAGCTTACAACCAATCTCTGAGCAGGGGAGATAATAGGGCTGGATTTCCTGCAAGCCAGGGGAGGAGGAAGTATGGGATTCAGGCACAGGGAGAGGTCCAGGTGATATCAGGAGAGTAGCTGGAGCAGGGAAAGCTACAAAGTCCAAGTATCTCTGGGATGTACACTGGGAGGAAATTAGTTTAGAAGGTTAAGATTAGATAAATAACTGTTCAGTTCTTATGCTATGAAGCTTGTTAAAATAATATAATAGAGTCTCAATTATTTCTGTGATAGCCAGATTAAGAAAGAAACTGAGAGACATGATTATATAAAAATAACAACCAGATGGTGGTGCATGCTTTTTTAATCCCAGCACTCGGGAGGCAGAGGCAGGAGGACCTATGTGAGTTCAAGAGCAGCGTTGTCTACACAGTGAATCCAGGACAGCCAAGGCTACACAGAGAAACCCTGTCTCAAAAAAAAAAAAAGAAAAAAACAAAAAAAAAACAAAATATAAAATAAACTAAATAACATTAACGGGGAGAGAGAGAGAGAGAGAACAAGCCTAAAATAAGGTGAAAAGAGATACTCCCCAAAGTGTCCTCTGACCTCACTATGTTCACTGTAATATGTGTTTGCCCAGTCACTCAGAAATAAACAGGCATACACCCCAGAAATGTTACAAGAGCTCCAGTAACAAGAGCAGAAGGGATTATTTTCTAATCTGAGGTGTGAAAAAAAGTTCCCATAGATGCCCACAGGTGCCTAAGAAAGCAGGTGTCTCTGGGGGTTCTAATGACATAACTATCATGGGGGATTTTGATAAATTGCAAACTTGGTCCCATCAAATAGAGGCAAGGCCTGCTAATCTACTCTTCCCCTGGCTTCCAGGCAATACAGCTGATACCAGCTCACAGAGCAAATACCTAGCCACAGACAGTGCTGCGCTTTATGACCGGTCATGATTACTTTTCAATGCTGTTTACTAAATAGAGCAAGTTATTGTTTTCTAGTCCATTTGAAAGGCCTTTATCTTTCCACAGTGTAGCTACAGACACAGACAATGCTTGATAGATTTGCAATCAATAAAAGTCAACTCACTGAGGCCTATTTTGTCACAAAGTTGCTTGAAGCCACATATTTATTGAATAGAAGTTTGAAAGAAATGACCTAAGGGAGAAGGCAGTGAGAGTTTTCATTAGAGCATTGCTTTTCAACCTGTGGCTTGCGACCCCTTTTGGGGGTCAGATGACCCTTTCATAGGGGCCTCATAGCAGATACCCTGCAAACCAGATATTTACATTCCAATTCTTAACAGTGGCCAAATTACAGTTCTGAAGTAGCAATGAAATAATTGTATGTCTTTGGGTCACCACAACATGAGGAATTTTATTAAAGGGTCCCAGCATTAGGAAGGTCAAGAACCACAGCAGTGGAGGCAATTAGAATCGGCAACCCTTTGATGTCCAGACTCTTAAGACTCTTACGGTATTTTCTTGCAGTGCCCCTTCTCGCCCACAGAATTCTATCTCGCTCTGCCTTCCTCATTCTGATCACCCTTACTAGGTTTCCCAGAGCCCTGTGGGGAGTATCTTCTGTTTGATGGAATGAAGTTGTCTGTGTTGCTTGTCTGTTGGTGTGATAAAGCACTCTGATCAAAAGCCAGTTGGGAGAGGAAAGGATTTCTTTGGTGTACACTTCCAGCTCAGTTAATTCATCACGGTGGAAAGCCATGGCAGGAACTTCCGGTAGGAACCTGATCTAGCTGGTTTTCTGACTCTTCTCAGGCTTGGATTTACCAACACTCTCTTACTTAGCCCAGGCCCACCTGGCTAGGCATGGCACCGCCCACTGTGGCTGACCCTCTTGCAGAAATCAGCATCCAAGACAATTGACCACAGACATTCCCGCCCATAGGCTAATTGAGTCTAGGCAATTCCTCAATTGAGATTATCCCGTCCCAGGTGACTCTAGACTGAGTTGACAATAAAGACTAGCCAATGAAAACATACTTTGAAATTTTAGAATAAAAATAATGATGATTATGCTCTTGCAGCTAACAATAAAAACAATTTTATGTCATAAACAGGGCAATTAAGTTCATTGGTGACAAAAAGATAAAGAGAAAATGTAAACGGTCTCTGAGACTTTGAACCTTTTCATATGAAAGAGAGTCCTCCCCACTTTTAGTGTATTTTTGATGGCTTTGGGAAATATACTAGTTTTTTTTTTACAAAATGATGGCCAGGGTAAAGAAACTGTGCAAAAATAGACTGAAGGACAGTCACCAAGCTGATTTTATTTCACTCCAACAGTTTTCGGTAACAGCTCTAAACTAGCAACTTTTCAATTAAATCCAATCTGTCACGGCAGGAAAAAACAGTGTGGCCAACCAGCCCCGAAAAGAGACTTGGCAGAAAGTGGGCACGTTAGCATTTTAAGCCCAACGTGTGTTTTGTTTGTTTAAAGCGTTGCTTGCACAGCTCTACTTATTTTCCTTTCTTTGTAGGCATTCATTCCATTAACATCCACAGTCCGCAGTCCGGTGCAGGGTGCTCAAGACAGGATCTCTTCCTGGGTTGCTGGGCTGTCTTGGTGGCAGTAAAACAGACTCATAAAGCCTTTCTCCTATCTGCTGGTTTAGGAGAATTTTCATCCTTGAAACATTGTATCCAAATTATCTCAGAGCCCAGTTCATGGCCAGCACTTGAAGAGTACAGCTTGAGACTGCAGGAGCCTCTTAAACCATCCCACCACACATCTATTAGGATATAAAAAGACGGGAAATAATGCATCCATCCATGCTTCAAATTGTAGTGACATGGCACCATTATTGTAGATTAAAGTACTTTCTTTTCAAGGCCGTTCTTAAGAGCTGGGGAATTGTACATTTCAAGAGAGTCTACATTATTAACAAGGCTTGGATTATAAAAGACACAGGTTCATAAGTTAATGTCAGCAATATCCCCTGGGATTAGCTGTGCATAGTTAGAAACTTTCTTTTTATATTAAAAATTTATTTATTTATTTATTTATTTATTTGTGTGTGTGTGTGTGTGTGTGTGTGTGTGTGTATGTGTGTGTATGTATGTCTGTGATACGCCAGGTATGTGTAAACTACATGTGGCGGTTAGAGGACAATGCATGGGAATTGATTATCTCTGTGTGTGTTCTGGGGACGAACTCTGGTCATCGGGTTTGGCAGCAAATACTTTTATCCACTGAGCCATCTTGCTGGCCCCAAGAAACATACTTGTTCATCTTGGTCTAACGCCTTTCTCATGTCACCACATTTCAGCCATTTGCACTGGCTTTATCATAAGGTCTGTACACAGAGTGCTGGGGAAAGCTGTACATCAGTAATCTCACGTTGTTCACTTTCCTACTTTTTCTGTTGTCTCGTCTCTCATTCTTTTCTCTCTCACTTGCCTTGTGTTTGAATGTAATAGAGAGAGCTAAACATTTTGGGAAAAGAAGGCCGCCCACATCTCTAAGCCGGCAGGTAGAATGTCACTTCTTTTCTTTGTCCTGTATTCTGTGAGACTTGATGAAACTTAGGAATGAAGACAGCTTAGGGATGTGAATACTCTATGAGCACAGCTGTCTCACGTTCTCCAACCTACTGAGTGTCCCAGATTTAATCCAGAACAAACCTAAGACATATTTAATTTTCATGCATGGTCTCTTGGCTTCTGGAATTATTTTTTTTTCTAGAAGTCAATAAATGATCTTACTGTTCATACGCTGGATAAGTAGGAGACTGTATCCATCCAGAGGAGAATGCATCCTTGCTTAAGTTGTAAGCTTCTTTTTCTTTCTTGAAAGTCTCCCATGCATTCCTTTCAGTTAACTGCAAATTTTATAAACAAAACACTAAGGCTGACACATGTGGCTGAACTCTGCTCCACGGGGACATCATGTGACTCATAAGATGTGTACCTGAGAAGTGCAGAACGGAAAGCAATAAGTCTACCTTGATGATGCTGAGTTTTGTTGGAGAACAAACTGGTCACCTCACACATTCTGAAGCACTCCACTCCAACAGGCCCAGTGAGGAAACTGCGCGCCTTTGAAACACACCATAAGGTCTATTCCAAGAAACGAACATAACAGTGGGTGATGCTAAATGCTACTGAGGAACTTGCAATATTTTGCACATATGGACTGACTGTGTGACAGCATATATAAATATTTCATTCGATAAACATAGTTATCAGATCGTAACGAACAGACCGAGAGCGGCACAGGACCAGTTCCAAGAACACTGTGTAATAGGACATACAGCTGAAATTTAGTTTCCTCATACTTGGCAAGCTTTGAGCTCAGCAAACACCACTTTTCTTTATTCATTAATTAAGATTAGGATATTTTAGCATCATCAAATTGAGAACATTATATTGTCATGTTCAAGGATCAATGCCAAAAGAGAAGTTGGAAGATGGAGTGTAAACGCCACCAGCTTCACAAGTTACTTCATGCTATTTAGAATCTGTTGACAGTTTAATATCTAGTTTCCCTAAAATTAAATGCCCAGTACATCTCTTTTGCATCATGGAGATTAACTGATGAGACAAAAAGAAACAACAGCAAAAAGCACAATGACAATTAAAAAAAAAAACTTCTTACAATTGAATTCAGAAGTGACTGTTTATAGTTTCAAGGCAAAAATGAGAAATTAGAAATGTTTAAAACTGATGAAAACAAAGAACCTTTATAGTGATTTGAGATGGTCCATGTTGTAGAGGAATTTTCAAGTCAAGTCTCCAGGTGTAGTGGCCAAAGACAATAAGTCTCTATTATCAGGAGAAAACTAGGTGTCCCATCTTAGACAAACCTGCTTTTCCCACATTTTTTTGTTATACTTCTCTGACCTGTATTAGACTTTTTAGTTTCATCTCTGAAACACGGTTGGAGAGACAGAGTGGCTAAGTGCAAGGAGCCTGAATTTTCCAGTTCCTAATATTTGGGTTCAAATCTTGATTAATAAATCATTTTGAAAATAAGAATAATTAGATTTTCTAGAAATGATCTAAGAGCCAGAAAGAAAGTGTATGCAGTGCCCTTAAGCCTATGAAGTTCAGAAAGTCATATGTTTAATGAAAACCCATTGAAAGCCATCTTTGCGTCCTCAAATTATTTATGCTTACCCAGAATGTACTCAATGAACAAGTGAAGAAATGAATCAATGAATGACAGATACCAAAAGTAAATACAGGACAATGATGAGCATCACCACTAAGCACTAAATGAAGAAGAAGAAGAAGAAGAAGAAGAAGAAGAAGAAGAAGAAGAAGACAAATATCTTATTGAGGGTCCTCAACTTGTTAGTAGTATTTTATTTCCCTTTGGATTGCAACTCATTCATCAAGTTTGCTCTTTCAGTCTCTGTAGTATTTGAAAATATGACCCAGAAAATTAGAAAATCAGAATGTACACTGAATCGTTCAAAAAATGCATATCAGCTCAAGAATGCCTAAATGGGAAAATGTAACTGAATACCTATCCAAACAGAGTGCTTTACTTGCAGGACCTCCTCACAGCAAGGCAGAAAACCTATCCTAGGAATAGGTGATTTAATTAAATTTACTAAGAAGTGAGGGTCGAATGGCCTTGCACCTTGGTATTTTTGTTATTTTTTTTTTAATTAACGTGCACAAAATTACCCCCCCCTACCCCGTAGCACTTCAACAAGTTGGTTAATCAGACTTTGAGACTCTTCAATATTAATTTTGGTAAGATGTCCTTAAAGCAGAGGACAAGGAGAGTACAACTGTAACCTGTGGAAATACTGGAGAAAAAAAAAAAATAAAAATAAAACAACAACAACAAAACCCACTGTTCTTTGTCTCCCAAAGAAGCTGAGTCTCTAGTTGCCAGACGTCAAGATGTGCCAAGTGGAGTGGTCCAAAACAACAGCTCTATGAGGTCTTCAGTTCATATAATTTGCCAGCAAATAAAACACAGAGAAGACCTTGAATAGAGTGATACTTATTTTTAAATGTTCTGGCCTGGAAAAGGGAAAAAAGTTATGTCTCTTTAGAGTTTCTTACTGACACCATTTTCAAAAATACAAAGAAGTAACAAAGGCAAGATACAATGTAACACAACAGCATAGAAACTTTTAGAAAAAAGCTTCTAAAAATATGGTGCTTTTCTATCCCAGAAAAGTAATTGTGCATTATTTAAGAAAAAAATGGATGAAAAGAATATAGCACTACCCACACTGCGTAGAACCCTGCCACGTCAATCATTAATCAGGACAAAACTCCACAGATTGCCAAGCTGATCTGCCGAGGACATCTTGCCAGTTGATGGTCCCTCTTCCCAAATGGCTCTGTCTTGGTCATGATGACACAAAACTAGTCAGTATAGAGTTGATCTTGGGTTTTGTCATCTTGGAAATAGCAACTTATCTGAGGAAAATAAAGTATATGCGTTCTAGTATAAGGTTCCATGCCTTTTGACAAACACACCCTCCAATTAACCACTTCAAGGCTCTGCATCCTTTCTGTTCCTAGTGACAGTACTTGCCATTCTTGATCTCAGACCATCACCAAAACACTTTCTACCACTGTGAATCAGTTTCTCCTCTGTAGAAATTCATACAAGTGAGCAATACAATGTACATTGTTTTATGCACACCCCTTTTTACTCAGCCCGTTTGTACTTGTTAAAATATATATTGTGCCTGTCAGAAATTTGCCTCATTTTGACACCAATATGAATTCCATTGGAAGGATGTACCACAATTAGTTTTCTGTTCACCATTTCATCAACTTTGGCGGTCCATCTTTTTTTTTATTGTTATGAACACAGGTGCTATGGGCATCCGTTTCAAGTCAGGATGTGGTGTGTTTTCATTTGTCTCGGGCAAACACCTGGAAGTGAAAATGGTAGGCTACCTGATAAATGGACATTTAACATCATGCCAGAAGATGCCAGAATCTGTCATGAAGCAGATGTGCAGATTTACGCTTTCAGTAGGTGTCATCTTCTTCATTCTTCCAGGTTCTTTAAACACTGCTGAATACTGTTTCAACTTTAGTTGTTATCTGTGTATGAATAGTGTATCTTCGCTTTTGATTTGTAGCTCTCTGATGAGTAATGATACTGAGCCTTTTTTTTTTTTTTTTTTTTGATTCTCTGGAGTCATTTGTATATTTTCTTTTGTGAACTTTTTATTTGGATCATTGGGCTACATTTTAAATTTTACTGAGTTTTAACAATTCCTAATATTTTTTGGTGTGGAAATACAAATTCCCAATAGTTTCCCTGTATTAGTAGCTTGCGTTTTAATTTCTAAATCTCTTTCAATGAGTAGAAAACTTTTAGAGGGTGAATATAAATAATAATGCCCTATACATTTCAACAACTAGAAGAAATTCTTTTGAAAGTTGTTATACAAAGAAATGATAAATATTTTAGGAAACAGATATGCTTCATATGATTTAATTATTGTTCAGTATATATATCATGTGGTATATAAATAGTGCATGGTGTTCCATTAATATGCAAACTTTCTTGTTTATATATCAAAAATGAATTTAATTTAAATTTTAAGGAATTAAGGCTTTAACTTCGATGAAGTAGTCTACCCATGGATATGCTTGAAGACTTACAATTTTTGTAGCTTAAGCGGTTTTGCTTACTCAGTCATAGATTGATAAATATTTTATCCTATATTTCCTTAGAAAGTAATGGAAAAAGTTCTAAGCAACATTTTCATCTTATTTATTACGTTTTAGTATATTTTTATTTTCATTTGTATTCAATTTATACTTTATAGTTCAGTTTGATTTCTTATATGACTCATGTCTTATTTAGTGCAATGGATTTAGGTCCCCAAACATTTGAGTACTTTCTAGATAGCTTTTTCAGACAGATTTCTTCTTTAATTTTTTAAAGTCATAAATCATTGGAATACTTGGAAACAGGGTAGTCTTCTGTGTTCCTACAGATGAACTATCTTTGTGTACACTATATTAGAAAAAGCAGCGAGATCTCAAAATCTTTTTGCTTAACTTTCCAGCAGGTGAAATCATTTATAAAATCACAGGGCATGAAATTGACATTTCTTCAGGAAAAGACACAATACATCTAAGAATAAGGAATCAATCTTTAAATAGTATAAAATAAATGAATATTTGGGAATTTAGCTCATCATACTTTCAAGAAATCAGCAAAATGAACTTTGCCAAGTCAATTTCACATTCAAATTTATGGTTGTTTTGTAGGATAATTTCATTCTTACATCTTTCAGTGACAATTTTATTTTGCCAAGTAACCTGTCTTCCACATAGCTCTATCTTTGGATTTGTGAACAGTGACAGAAAAATCTAAACACATGAGTCCAACAGGGAGCTTACCAGAGGAGTTGGTCATTATATTTATTTCATATAATCTGCACTGTGCTGGCTAGTTATATGCCAACTTGATACAAGGTAGAGTTATCTGAAAGGAGGGAACCTCAACTGAGAAAATACCTCCATAAGATCTATAGGGCATTTTCTGAACGAGTAATTGATGAGGGTCCCAGTACATTGTGGGTTATACCATGGTGGTCCTGGGTTCTCTAAGAGAGCAGGGTAAGCAAGCCGTATGGAGGAAGCCAAAATGTAGCACCCCTCCATGACCTCTGCATCAGTTTCTGCCTCTGGGTTCTGCACCACTTGAGTTCCTGTCCTGACTTCCTCCAATGATGAACTCCAATGTGGAAGTGTAATCCAACTAAATACTTTCCTCGCCAACTTGCTTTTGGTCATGGATTTCAGAGGATTCCATTTCATGCATATGAAACGTCTAATCTCTCATTAATAGCTCTCCACCTCTCCATCCCTCCCTCCCCCTCCCACCCATCCCCGGTGTGTGTGTGTGTGTGTGTGTGTGTGTGTGTGTGTGTGTGTATGTGTGTGTGTGTGTGTATGCATGTGTGTATATATCTTTCCGTGCATATTGAGTCTGCTCAATGTCAACTTCAGGTGCTGTTTCTCAAGAGTCATCTCTCCACCTTGGTTTTTGAGGCAGCATCACTCACTGGAACCGGTAGCTTGCTAACCATGACAGATTGGCCAGTGACACTCATTCATGTCTCCACCCTCAACTTCCATGTATAGGCCATGACACTCAGATATTTTTTGCCATTTATTTTACTGAAAATTTCACACATAAATTAATACAATGTGTGGATGTAGTTAAAATCCACCCACCATGCCTTCCCCTGGAGGTCTTTCCTTAGACCCCATCACTTCTTGTCATTTTTTAAGTTGACTAATTTAATTCAGTGTGGCTTGTATCTCTTTGAGTATAGGACCATCCAATGGAGTATGTATTGCCTACCCAGAGTCAAGTTTCTGAAGAAAATCAACTCTCCCTTGCATACCTAGCATTTTTATGTATGTTCTGGATACCCAGCTTGCTTCCTCATGCTTGTCAGCAAGCACAGAACTTATAGACCTGTCTCCCTAGCTACCAGTGTACTACCTCTCTGGATCCCCCATCATATTAACTTGAAAGCAATGCCACCCTGAGGTTCAGAGAACATTGTACCACTCTTTGAAACACCAGGAACCAAATGAGAGGATTCGTAGTGTCTAGTTGGAAAGGAAGTGTTCTCTGGCCCCTGGAAGGCTGGAAGATTGTTGCTGGGAATTGGAGCTGGTCTTCCTGTTATTGTAGCCACAGGCATGTTCACAGACAGAAACTCTCAGTGAATTTTGAAGGACTCTGCCAAATCAGTGTGTTAACCCAGACACAGGTGACCAACACAGCCTGGGGCAGGCAGCAGAGAAAACAAAAAAACAAACCAAACACTTGCATGGGGTGATGGCACCAGACTTTCCACAGTGCTTTTTCACCAGTGATGTTCCTTTGAGTGCTATGTAGATGGCATGCAGTTGTTGGATCTGTTTGGAGTCAGTCAGCAACAGAGACTCTTGACTGGAAAGAAGACAATTGAAAAGAAATTTTGTTTTCCTCTAAATTCAAATTAATTTCCTTCAGCTACAGTTGGAATAGATTATTTTCGACTTTCAACTCATAATTTGTTTCTTTGCAAGTTCCCGTTATCAAAGTTTTTAAAACAGAAAAAAGATACATACATGCTTTCTGTGTAGTGGAAGGAGAGCTAGCTTGCAATACTTTTTTTTTTTAAGCTGTCAAACTGATGACAATTATAAACAGCTGGTGGGTTTGCTTTGGTTTTGTTCTCTTCTACTCTTTCCTGACTGCTTGTGACCAACCTGGTTTTTATATAAAATAATACCTTCAAGTGACTAGCTTGTTTTTCAGTGCTGTCTCTTTTCCAGGCATGATTTTCTGCACTATATCTTCATAACACATTGATGATAGAAAACAGAATCATAAAGTTATCGAGTGACTGCAGGCAGCACAGGACACATGAACGAATCAAATTCTAGACTCACAGCTTTGTCACCAATTTAACAAGATGTGGCTAATTCAGTCATCTATTTACTTAGTTCCTTATCCATTCATTTGTTTACCTGAAACACTTGATAGGTGTTTGCTATCACTCACAATATTCAAGAAATTAAATGTAAAAAAAAAAAAAAAAAAAAAAAAAGCAAAGAAAATGCCTGTTCTATTGAGGAAATAGCTCAGTGATACAGGACTGGCCTAGCTTGCTCAAAGAAAGTTTTGGGTTCAATTTCCAGTAAAATAGTAGCACAAACACACACATACACACACACTTTTTAAAATTAGTGATTTCAGACTTTTCTGTGTGATAAAATTGCCCTCTGCAGTTTAATATTCCTAGTTAAATTCATCTAAATGTATCTATTTGAGTTGTACTCTATTTTAGCTTAACTTTGCACCTAAAAAGAGAACAAGCACAGTTTAAAATTAGAGGATGATTGCATCTACCTGTGTGGATAGTGACTAGGGGAATGACTTCTTATAAAATTTAGTCAGATATATACTGATAAGTGTTCTCTCTCTCCCTCTCTCTCTCTCTATCTCTCTCTCTCTCTCTCTCTGTCTGTCTGTCTCTCTCTCTCTCTCTGTCTCTCTCTCTCTCTCTGTGTATATAATATGCACACACTTTGCTATTGACTTATGTTCCCTTATTTTATTTTATTTTATTTACATTTTGAGATAATATCTTGCTAAGTTGATCAAACTGCCCTTGTTCTCTACATGTAGCCCAAGTTGGCCTTATGTTTCTGGCTGTCTGTGTGCCTCAGTCTCACAAGTATTGAGATTAAAGTTGTAAACCACCACATGAAGCTTGTGAAGGAATTCCAGTTTCAATAAAACACCAGTCAAATGGCCTAGAGTTGATGTCATGAGTGGCTGTGTGGGACAAGGCCATAAAAGAGTCAATACAAGGACTTGTTTTGACAGCACGCGTACTATGTGTGTAAAGATACAGTGAAGTGAAGTGTTAACATACAATTTCATAATTGTTACACACTAAGAAAGACGAATATACTCACTAATGAGTGGAAGACTCAAAAGTTGCTTTCACAGAAGTAGAAGGCAGGAGAGTGATCTCTAGAACTGAGGAGGGTTATTGAGGTGAAAGAAGAGGGAGGGTGGATAACAGCTACCAGAGAGAGTTATAAAAGAATATGTTTTCATATAGGGGGGTACAAACAGTTCATGAGAACTTATCAAGTATTTTATAAAGTACCAAGGGAAAAAAAAAGAGAAATTAGAAGGAACACAGAGCAATGAGAAATGTTAACAATTATATTTATTATAAATTGATCGTTATTCATTAAATGCCTGAACCACATTCTCACACAGTTTCCCAGAAATGTGCACAGTGGCTATATGTCAGCTAAAAACCCAGATGGAAAGGTAGAAATTAAAGTAGAATTACCACTGAACAAATTTTGGTCCCTTTTGTATGTAGAAACTATTTCCTTCCATATAAAGTCTTTATATTGGTAAGATGTTGGAATCTCTGTTCCCCGATTGTTCAAAAGCATCTCTCCTAAACTTTAATCCTCCATCAAACCCATCATCACAACACCTTGAGGTTATTTATGATTCATCATTGATGGGCATTTGAGTAGTTTTTACCTTGGGGTATTATGAACATCTGTGTCTACGTCTTTGCATGCACATATATTTTACTTCTCTTGCATACTTAACGAGGAGTGGGATTCCAGGATCATATGCTCGGGCTATGTTTGAGCACTTGAGAATTGAAACTGCCAGACTCTTTTCCAAAGTGGCTATACTGTGGCACTTAGCAAATGCTTTATATACATTACCCCATGTCAGGTTTTTGAAGAATTGCCTGGAAAAATAATTTTTGAAATATTGAATAGTATTTCATATTCTGCTTTCTCTATTCTGATACTATCTCCAGGAAATAAGTGACTAAAATATGGAATGGAAATTTGTGCCTTCATATGCCAGTCCCATTGCCAACAGAAATAAGTATATCTGATACCGGGCTTCTCCTTAATGCAATTTATGCATCTGTCAGATGAGAATAATGCTTCACTCTACCCATATTGCAGGGTTATCTTAGTAATAATGCAGGAGGTTTGAAATATAAATGTTTGTGCAATTGTCTGGTTCCCCTGTTATTGTTGCATCTAGTTAATGAAACCTACAGAACTTTTACTTATGTTTGATATTCTTCATTGCTTGTTCTCTTATGTTTTGGGGGAGTGGGGTGGAGTTTCCCCTATCACATTACCAAAACCTCAATGTGAGCATTTGTAACTAATTAAACACAATAATGGGAGCATTCTTGGATAAAAATAACATTAAGTGAAGTGAGAGTCATCCAGCAATCTGAACTGTCTTCTGGGAAAGATTTCTACGTACCCTCTGCTTGACAGCTCTGTTTCTGGATCCTCACTGACTCCCTTCCCTTAGGGACAGCTGAGAGTGGTTGAAGGAAGCTGACATGGAGTAAGACAGTGGACAACGTGGTGTGGCCAAGAGTTGACATATGGAAGCCAGGGTACCTGCTGACACGCCGTCTTTTCACATTCTCTGGAGAAACCAGGTTGAGGCAAAAATTGAGGCGAAAGCATGAGCCATTTTGGGAGGGTTGGGCTTTTTAACCTGGATACATTCCTTGTTGTGATGGCAAATAAGAGAGAATGCATCCTGGAGGGCATGTTATTTCTGTGATTTAAAAAAAAAAAAAAGAAGAAGAAGAATCAAAAGAGAAGAGCCATTGTTCAGCCCGGTTTGAGTTACAGTACACCTTTAATTATCAGCCTTTCTTCCTATTTATTTTAATATTTTATTAATCCTGTTCCTCAAAGTATCTTTTTTCATTTGCAACCACTAGACAAATAAAATGGGACAATTTGTTTCCTTTTGTGCTTAGTAGACAGTGTTCCCTTAACACCGTGGGTCAACATGACCTTAACTTTCATTTTATTATGATTTATACAATGGCATTTTATAAGTTCCTCCTATTCCTTTGTGTTTATATAACTTTAATAATCATTCACTGTAGCTCAGTGGACCTTAACTCCTGTTTGCATAGGATCGAATTAAGAATCTTTAGCAATTATTTTGTTATGTTTCTTAGGAACTGAAATTACAAAAAAAAATTGGGGTGGAAAGTGAAAGAGTTAATTCTTAACTAGAAGCATCAGGGTGGACTCACAAGTTATCTTAACTCTAAATAACCAAGCTGTGCATGTTATAATGTTGCTGAGGAATAAAATGGGCTGTATTAAACCAAGGCTCAGGTATATGGAAACACATACTGAGGAGAGTAACCCGTGACAGGAATATGTTTCATTTGAATTTTACTTTGGTGGTTCTCAAGCTCAGTCCCTGAGGATCGGTAGCACCCTAACTTAAGAGATTGGTAGATGTGTACACTCTCAGCTTCCACTCACACCTCTGGGATTGTCCTTGAGGCTATGGCTCAGCCACCTCTGTACTACCTATTCCATTGGGAATTTGGTGTTTGGCCACCAGTGTTCAGCTCATTGCTTCTTAAACTGGCTTTAACTAACAATCATCTGGAGAACATTTAAAAGGACCAGTTCATAGGTTCATCTGGCTACCACTTTAATGACAGTGTTTGGGAAGATATGTGCACACATTGGTGCTTTTATAGGCCCCTTGGGTGACCCTAGCAATCAGTCAAGACAGGTTACGGAAGGCTATGTCTCAATGTTGTTTGCACACTATAGGCACCCAGGCTGACTTCAGAGCACATTAGTGTCAAGAAACACTCCACCCTCACCCCTGTTGAATGAGAACATCTGGTCACGGGATCTTGGAGTTAGTATCTTTGGGAGCACTGTCCCATGTATTCTCTTAGGCATTTGAATCGACCATTCATTCATTCATTCATTCATTCATTTTTCAGCCAAATCCATTTGAATGGACTAACTGATCTTTCAGCTCTTTGGTTTTTGGTAACATAATTCTTTCATTAACAGTTAGGCAAAAAACGTGAACCACTTCCCATTCAGCACATTTTCAATTTAGTTCAGTCCCCACCTAGCACTTAATTTTCATAGTTTGCTCTTAAGGGTGGTGATTTGAATGTGTGCCTGTTGTTAACAAAGGTGAAGTTAATACATAAGCCACTGTTTAAGGATGGAAAAGAGTGGGTCAGATTAGCACAAGCCAACCACAGGGGAAATCCAGATAACACAAAAACTGGCCTGATGGAAGGCATCCTTTCTTGCCTGCAGAAGCCATGTCCACATTCCTAGGAGACTAAGCTTATCTACAAACGCTTCAGAGACTAAAACTTTGGTCCAAAGGTAAAAATAACACACACACACACACACACACACACACACACACACACACACACACA
>OU015745.1:125076657-125087683 GCA_907169655.1 Acomys percivali
ACACACACACACACACACACACACACACACACACACACACACACACACACACACACAATGTATGTCTTTTTGAGCCCATAGCTCTGTTTAGGCAAAGCAGACTAACAAAAATGTCCACTTGTCTCTTGTCATAACCTTGGCCACGCAGGTGATACCTAGAAAATAATTTCATCTTTCTCATTCATCACACAGATTTCAATGAATTTAGCACCCCAGGGAGTTTGTAGCACTTGGGGGGCGGGACAAGTGGAAAGTCATCCTGAGTCTGAGACATAAACATTTTCATTTAGTCATCCCTGTCTTTTTGACTTCCTGTCTGGAGTCTCCATGGTTGGTTTGCTTCTGGAGGAGGATTGCAGCTTTGCTACTGACACTGTCTTCACAACTGCCACTACTTCAAGTCCCCAAGTTCTACTGTTTTCATTCCCATCAACTCTTAAAAACACTCTATGCCCCCAATTTCTGTGTCTGATGCTACCCCACATAGGCAGCAGCCACAGGATATAGATTGAAGGACTGTGTCACATTGTCACTCTGCAGAAAAAGCTTTAAATTTCTTTTAAAACTATCTTCTTGTATTTGAAATTTTTTCTCAGATGGATCCAACTGTCTCCTGCCTTTGCAGCTCCATCCCTAGTCAGCTGAAATCACCTAATCACCTCATGGTTCACATCTTTTAAAAACCCTGTTACAACGTACGGCTACCCATCAAGCTAAGTGGAGTCCATAATCCAGAGTTCAGATGATTCCTCAACTCTGCCTTGCAGTGTTCATTACTCTTAAAGGTTCTCTGAGACCTGGTGTTCTCTGGTCCTGTGCTCTTGAGCCTTTCTTCCCCTGCCTGCCTGAAACATGTAAGATGCTTATTGTAAAAACTCCTCTGACTGCTGTGATCATACTTTCTCTGGATAAAGCTGTGGCCTTGGGCTCCAATACCCAGTGCTACAAATGTGTCTATGCATCACCTCCTGTCACTTACATGATGACAAGTGTTCACAGTCTCCTCCAGTCCTAGCTTGCGTTTTTGTAATTCCAGGATACAATTATTATTGTTATCTGAATGTAACACTTCAGTGAGGGAGAGGTTTAGCCAAGCCAGATTTCCCAAATTAAAGTTAACAAGCTGGATTCAGCTCCTCATTCAATGCAGAATCCATAATCTTTCCTTGAAAATTGGAATTTTCTAATACATAAAAAAAAACCTTTTAGCTAAATATAACCTATTGACAGTAAAAACAAGACACTACCTTCATAATTGGGTTTCATACTCTTCTTGAGCAGAGAGCAGCAGCAATCAAGAGAGAAAAACATGTAGATTTTATTAATAGAATAATTTTCTGCACAATAGAAATAGCTTATATTAATGACTGTGGCAAGCTGCCTGGGTATAAGGAGTCTAAAATAATCAAAATCCTAGAAGCCGAATCAAGACAACACCATGGGCTGGCTAAATGATACATTTTAGAGACACAGGAAGAGAAAATAACAAAAGGTAGAAGCTTATTGAGGTTAATTACAGAACAATTGCTTAAGAATGAGGTAATGAGAAGAAAGATGGCTGGAAGATGTCATGTATTGGGAGCTGGACTGAACAGAGGGAAGACAACCTTCAAGCACAGTTCGTGATTTTTTAATTTAATTAATTTATTCAGATTACAGCTCAGTTGTTTCCCCCTCACTTGTATCCTCCCGTTCCTCCCTCCCTCTCACATTCACTCTATTCCCCTCCTCTAGATCTGTGACCTAAGGGGACCTCCTCTCCCACCATATGGTCACAGCCTATCAAGTCTCATCTTGGTAGCCTGCTTATCCTTTTTCTGAGTGCCATCAGGCCTGCCACCAAGGAGAAGTGGTCAAATATGAGGCACCAGAGTTCAGAGTCAGTCTCTGCTCTCTACACAACTGTGGAGAATGTCCTGTCCATTGGCTAGATCGGAGTAGGGGTTCAATGTTTACTGTATGTATTGTCCTTGGTTGGTGCAGTAGTTTGATCTACTCATCATGATGTTCTTCTTATAGGTTTCTAGGACCCTCAGGATCCTTCTATTTCCCAATTCTCCCATACTTCTCTCACCTAGAGTCCTATTAAGAAGTCCTCACATCTATCCCAATCTCCTGGTAAGTAAAGACTTTCATGGGACATCCCTTTTGGGCTAGTGTCCAATTATAAGTGAGTATATACCCTGTGACTCTTTCTGTGTCTGGGTTAACTCACTCAGTATGATCATTTCTAGTTCCATGTTTTGTCCCCAGATTTTGGGATTTCCTTTTTTTTTTATAGCTGAGTATTCCAAAGTGACAGCCTACAGCCTGGGAAAAGATCTTCACCAACCGTACATCTGACAAAGGCCTAATATTCAAAATATGTAAAGAGCTCAAGAAACTAAGCACCACCAAACCAAATAACCCAACTAAGAAAACAGAGAATTCTCAACAGAGGAATTTCGAATGACTGAGAAACACTTAAAGAAATGCTCAATGTTCTTAGTCATCAGAGAAATGCAAATCAAAATGACTCTGAGATTCCATCTTACACCCATCAGAATAGCTATTATCAAAAATTCAAGTGATAACACCTGCTGGACAGGATTTGAAGAGAGAGGAACACTCCTCCATTGCTGGTGGGAATGCAAACTTGTACAACCACCTGGGAAATAATCTGGTGCTTTCTCAGAAAACTTGGAATAGGGCTTCCTCAAGACCCAGCTTTTCCACTCCTTGGAATATACCAAGAAGATGCTCTACCACACAATAAGGATATATGCCCAAGTATGTTCATAGCGGCCTTATTCGTAATAGTCATAACGTGGGTACAACCTAAATGTGCCTCAGTCGACAATGGATACAGTTCATATATATATATATATATATATATATATATATATATATATATATATATTTTTTTTTATATATCTTTTTTCTTTTGTTTATTTTTCCGAGGCAGGGTCTCTCTGTGTGTCCTTGGCTGTCCTGGACTCACTTTGTAGACCAGGCTGGCCTCGAACTCACAGTGATCCTCCTGCCTCTGCCTCCCGAGTGCTGGGATTAAAGGCGTGCGCCACCACGCCTGGCCCAGTTCATGTTTTAAGAGCCCATTATCCTTGAATTCTTTGAACGTCAGCGTCAACTGTGGATGCAGACATGTTGAGTACCTTGCTAAGAGCAGGTAGTAGTGGCACCCTTGTCATGGTAAGGACACTGGGAGGTATGACTTTTCAGATTTCAACAGCTATGCTGCTGTGAAGTGGCAAGGCCAGCATTTTTAATTTAGGTCTGTCTTAGCTAAGGATAGAGTAGGTTATGTGTGGTAACAAATACTCCCCCATTTTAGTAGCAATGTAAGTTAATTTCTCCTCCATACAAAGCTCTTGTGTGGGGGAAAATCTCTAAGGCAGAGATTCTCAGTGTGGTGGCTCAGCATTTCAGACTGCTTTTCCCTAGGAGCACTCTTTGTTTACAGGGACTTCCACAGTGAAGACAATGTAAGCTCCTGCGCATCAACTGATTTATGCATCATCCTGGAAGTGACATGCAAACGTCATGTCCTGTCATACTTTTCTGTTTATTAAGTCATGTTTTCACCATTAACTCAAGGATATATTTTATTCAATGAAGAAGTGAACCATATACGAAGGAAAAGTCACTATATTATTTTTTTAATGCACACTGTTTCAATTTGATGGTTATGTAGTCTTTACTTAAAATATTTTTCAAAGAGAAAGATGTTGGAACTTTATTCTAAATACGGAATAGACTCTTTGTAGAAAAGGTGAATTCTATATATTAAAAAAAGAAGAAGAAAAACCGTTAACCTCACCTTTGGCAATGGCAGAGGGACCCCTTAGTGGTGTTATTCTTATATCAGTCAGGAGCAGAGCAGATGGCAGTCTTTTGTTCATCCTAGCTTGATGTCTGGGTTGGTGGCCAAAGCTGTCTTATACCTAGGACTCATCAAATCAAATCAAGTCAAATCAAATTAAATCCACATAGCTGTAACACAAGAAGAGGAAGACAGAGACCTGCCGACCACCATGCCATGCACAGACCTGTCTTCCAGTGCGAACGACATGGATGGAGAATGTCACCTAGGACCCTGCCAACCGCATGGTCAGCCTACAGTGGGAGCCACCACAATGTGTGAGTGTGTGGTGGACAGATGGGAGAGAAAGAAGTGGAGCAACTTGAGCATTAGGAAGAGGGGTGGAGCTGGAGAGGTATAGGCTGTTGTGAGAGGTGAGTCCTGACACCTGAGGCCATGGTGAGGTTCTAGCCTTAGCTACTGCTGATCTCATGTCTGAGTCTGGTGACTGTGACACAGCAGGGGTCTGGGTAACTGTCCATGGCTCATATTACTGCCGGAGAACATGAGGATGTCCAGGGGCCATATGAATATCCAGGGGCTATGTATAACTGAATCTGCCCATCACTGAATGCACATGTGGAAGGTGGGGCGGGATGGGAGAGGGTGTACTGGAGAGACTGACCCATCTCTCACCAGTGGTAGCAATCAGAAGAACAGGCCCTGCTCCTCAACCAGGCAGCACAGTGGAGCTGGCTCTGGCCAGGGGAGGGGGCGGGTTGGCAGGTAAGCCAGATCTGAGGACAGAGGGAGGTAAGGCTGGCCCTGCTATTCATCTGCTGGGAGGTGGAATGGTGTCCCTGCACACCTTCTCCCCTCTCCTCGCCACTTGCAGCATTCTGAATAATTGGCCCTAGGGTCATAAGGCAGAGGTTGGGGAGTGGGAGGTGGGAGGGGATGACATGAAAGGACACATTGGCCCTGCCCCTCATTGGCTACAGCACTCTCTTTCTCAGTGCTCCCCAGCAAAGTAGACCTGGCCCTGTTAAGGGCATGTAGGATAGCTAGCCTCAAGGGTAATTGCATGAAAGACCTGGCCTGACCACTCCTCTGGAATGCTATGGTGTGGGTGTGATCACCCCCTCCCCCTTTCGCTCAACCCCTTCCCACCATAGGTGGGAGAGCTGACTCTAGGGTCATGAGAGTGACTGCCCCTCACTTGCTGTAGCATGCTGGAGAGCAGACCCTGCACCTTGCATGTGCAACACAGTGGAGCTGGCTCCAGAGGCATGGGTGCAGGTGGGTCTGCCTGAGGGCATGAGAGCAGGAGAGATGACCCTGACTCCTGCCGATGGTGGCTTCGAGTGTCCTAGCTGTAGTAGTGCTGAGAACTGAATATGGTAGTGTAGATAAGGGAGAGACTGTGAGCTGACCAGCTCAGCTAAAACCCAGGCCATATGCAGTGATCTGAATTGCCCACCTCAAAATCTATAGCATCTGTGAACAGTTGTGATACATGAAAGGGGAAATCCTACTGTTTCAAAGCTACAGGATCTCTATGACACATGGCAACAACAAGATAACAAGGAGGAGTCCCATTGAGGATCGAATATTGATGTCACAGAAGCCAGAGATCTTGAACCAGACCAATGACTTATTGCAATGAACATTTGCAAGATAGATATATTGTAGGGCACACTGTGACTTATTATAGCCTCCATGATGAGATGTTTTCTATGATTTGTTGTTGTTGTTTGTGCATGTGTATTTTATTGGGGGGAGTTTGCAGGGCAAATATGAGGGAAATGAGTTGAACTGGGGTGCATGATGTGAAACTCACAAAGAATCAATAAAACGTTTTTTTTTTTAAATTAACAGAGAGGGGCAAAGAACATTTGAACAAAACCAAGAAAAAGGAAAATTTTGTCTGGGAAAATTATAAAAGGCATTAAGCATTCATATTTTATTTTTTTTAGGAGATTGGGGTACATTTCACTAGAAGATGTAAAGATGAAAGTTCTAGGTGAAAAAAAAAACAGGCATGAATGGTAATTAAGACATTCTGGGTCAGGTTACTGAAGAGATTGTCCCTCTGACCACAGGCAAACCAAGTATCCCCTTAGTGGTAGTGGGAAGGGACAGCTGTTCTAGTGGCTGGTGAAGCAGTGAGCTTTGAGAGGTCCCTGCCCTGGAATTTCTTGCTCTGTGTGATTCTTGCTCTCACAGTGAGTCCATTGAGTGTATATGTATATATATTAGTGAGTGAGTATATATATAAAATAGTGAGTGAGTGAATATATTAGTGAGTGAGTATATATATACATATATAATATGTATGTGTATGTATGTATGTATATATATACTGACTTGAGAGGCATCTTTTAAAAAGGAACATTCTGGTCAGATATAAAAACAATAAAAGAGAAACATGCATATTCACATTCATGTGGCACCAGTGTCCGGAAGCATCAGGTAGAAGAGCAAGGTAGAGCCACCTCAGACAGCTCAAGTAGACATCAAATTGTAGGGAGCACGCCAAAGACTTTGGCTTTTGCTCAGGATAGAAGGGAGGCTTCTAAGATACTCCAAATCAGGCAGGAATATGAAATGAGTAGCCCTGTCTCATAACAAGTATATAGTGTCCCTAATAGGCTATAGGAAGGCTGCAGTAAAATCACAGGGACCACTGTGGAGCTGAGGTAGAGATAACGCCACTGTGGTCCTGAGAGGTGAAGTGTGGAGGGGATCAGAGAGTGAGTGTGGGGGAGCCAGGCAGAGCACAAAGGGGAGGATTATTATCTGGAACTGTCAAGGGGACATTCCAAGTGCACAGCTACATATGTTCAAAGGAGGGCTGTTGAGCTAGAACGGTACAGTCCAGGGTCATCAGGAAATGGCGAGGAGACTTACATCCTGATCATAGATTATTTCACCACAGAGTCCATGTAGCTGAAAGGATCAAAGAGCGAACTCCAAACCACCCTATATGTAGATGCCCCTTCTATGCCTGAATGTTGGCCCAGGTGAGCAGGTAAAATGCTAGGCTTATAGCTTGAAACAAGTTAAGGTCCTAAGCAATGACAGTAATATTTTTCAAGCCTTCCCTGTGCTCCTGACTTAAGTGAGTTTGACTTGCCTTATAATGATCCAGACCCCACAGTCACCATAGAATTCCAGAACACACACCTGCATATGGGTTTAGTGCCTGTCATGACTTTATTCTATGTATATCTTTGAATCAGAAGAAACATGTCAAAGAATAACTTTATTTAACTATCTTTATTTTGTGGTTTTCAGCCAGGCCCCCTTTTTTTCATGAGTGTCAGCACTGTTGGCTTTTTCCTTCTCAGTAAACTCTTTACTGTCATTGGCACTATTCCACCAATTTGTCCTGAACTCGAGTGCCCTTGTTTTCACAGCAAATGCTCTGACCCACTGAGCCATCTCCTCACCCTCCCAGTATTGTTTCATGGTACCACATTGGCAGGAATTCAGAACTTCATTCTGATAAGTGACAGTTTTGGACCTTACAAATAATATATATATCTGCTATTTCCTGAAAATATAAGACAAAAGTAGTTATGTAAAAAATGTCTAGCTTTGTTTTGGTAGTGCAGCTTTAGTGTTTGATTTAGCATAAACATGGTTTTGTTTATGAAACACTGATCTTAAAAACAAATAAGGAAAATAACAAATAGCCTGTCTTAAAAGCAGCTCAGGCTAAAATAATGTAATTACTTGTGGTTAATGGCAGTGCATATTTGTACACACTGTAAGATTTTGGAAGACAGCTTCTCAGAAGTCAATGGCCTCCTGCCATTTCTGCCTCATCTCTCCCTGGCTTTATTAATGTTTTAGGGTTCTAGCTTGTTACAAACCTTAAATCGTTGAGACTGTCATTCTTTATTTGACAGAGATGATAATCACATTGCTATTTCTGCAGCCATGTATCTATAAACCTGATCCACTTTAAAAAAAAAAAACAAAAAACAACAAAATCGTGCTTTTTAGTGTCAAAGGATCAAGGAAGGAGGTGGGGCAAAGAAAAGGTAAAAGCAGTTGTAACAAACTATTATTTAATTTAGTTTGGTTCAAATTTTGGTTCAAATAGACCCTCGAACTTTAAATCACCATTAATAGAATCATACCAGAGAAAACTATTTCATTATTTCAAATTCAGGGAATGAAATCTCGGAGAAATATTTACCATAGAAATGATACTAACCATGCTTTGTATAAAAATAGTAAAAGCAAAACCATTCCATCTAATACAAAATTGTCTAAGAATATTTACTTATTTGTCAGTTCCCTCCTGGATTCTGGAAAAAGAAGGCTCTCTAAATGTAATACTGTTTCTGATGGCAAATATCTAAATTGGCTGCATGTGTTAATCAGAAGTGGTGGGCAGCCTCAGTCAAGAGCATGGACTGGCTTTACGGAGATCTATATTCCAAACCCCGCCTCTCTCACTCGCTTGTCCTTTTGAACACATTATCAAAACCTGTAATCTCTATCAACACATCTGCAAAGCTGTAATAATTATTTCTCCTTAAGGTTACTGACAGCATCCAGGTGGGTAATAAATACTTTGAAATGCCTAAGCAGAGTTCTTAGCACACACAAGAGAATCAAGCCATAAATATGTATAAATGAATGCACGAATAGTACAGATGAAGTTTGCTCTAATTTTAGAAGGCAGTTTGAAAAGGAACATAAAATGTGACATACGCATTTTGTAGCTTTCTCTTTTGTTTTATTATTTGGCAAATTTATATGTGTATGCAATATGAACTTCATATGGTGAGAATTTTCCTTGTATGGATGTTAAGTAACAGTGAGGTTGACCTTCTGTTGGTCTCTATGTTAGCATCCCCTTGACTCCTATAAGAATTTACCACAAACTAGATGACTTAAACATGACTGAAACCTACTGTATGGTCCTGATGGCAGAGGTCCCAAATCAGGCTGTGACCAGGTTTCTCTCCTCTGGGGGCTCAAGGGAAGTGTGCACTCCTGGCCTCTTCCAGGTTTGGGAAGCTGCTGGCATCCCTTGACTTGTGCCCACATTGGCGTATTCACTTCTGCCATAGACACATTGGCACTTCTCTTCATTTTCTATCAATTTTCCTTATGCCTCTGTCTTCTAAGGACCCTTGAATTTAGGACCCACTCATATAGGATCATGTCATTTAAAGATCCTTAATTTAATTACATGTATAAAAATACTTTTTATCCACCCCTCCCCCATGGGTAATGAGGATTGAACCTAGTGCCTGGTACATACATGCTGGGCAAGTACTCTGTCACTAAGCTATAACCCTGACACTTTTTGACTTTTTCCACTTTGGGGCAAAGTTTCCCAAAGTTGGCCAGACTAAGTATAATTCTCTTTGTAGCCCAGGCTGGCCTTAAATGTTGCATCTTATTACCTCAGCCTTCTCAGTAGCTAGGATTTCAGGACTGTGACATCAGACCCAGCTACATTTTTTTTTCTCTAACATTCACATACCTAGAAACTTGGACATGGACATAGTCTTTCCAATGTGGTGGCCACTATCCCAAGCACTACAGTCTTCAAATTGTAGATATAGGCAGTTGACCACCAGAATCATGGATTCAATCTGACTTCAACCTCACAGTCTACTGGTGACTATGAAAGCATAATTACCATACAATCTGTGCTTAGTAGAATAGTCTGCAACATCTCTAGGGAGGAGAAATGATAAACTGATAAGTTTAATCAGGAGAGCCCAGAAGATTAGATTGATGGAAAAGAACACTTAAATGGAACCCTGATGCTTAAGAGTTTGCCTAAAAGGAATAGGATGACCATCCAAGTCTCAGGAAGTACCAAAAAGTACTAGAATTTTAAAAAAGATGCACCATATTGTATGATGTTTAAAATGCTTGATACAATAGAGGACTTTAATGGGATGGGGTTTTGGGTAGCCAAGTAAATGTTGTAAGTATGGCGCTGGGTAGGTGGTTAGCCAGCAGAGTAAACATGAGCAGGGAGTGTAGATCCCATACACTCTCATAGACACTGGATGTGGTGCTGTACATTTATAACCTCATCACTAGGGTGTGGACAAACATATCCCAGCTCAGCAAATGGGGGATCTCTGTATTTAGAGAATGGACCTGTCTCCAAGAATAAGATGGTGGGGAGACAGTGTAAGACAGCCAGTGCCAACTTCTTGCTTCCATTTGCACACACACATACTTGCATGTGTACCTTCACTTGTAAAGAGTCTTAAATAAATCAGTAGTCAACTGAAAACTGAGGATACTTATGGGTAATATATGCAGCAAAGGAGTGATATTACATATACCTACAGAGAATAGATTGGTCTCAGGGCAGGACGCATACTAGTGACCAGGCAAAGGCTTTTGTATTAGTTCCGGGAGATGTGAGACTTTGACAGTGAAAACAGAGAGAAAGCTATACCAGACAGGCATTTCTGGCTTTGTAACCCTATACATATGTTTGTAAAAGGAGGTCTGTGTTTTGGGCAACTGGTTAACCACTAATATAGGAGAAACAAAAAGGATGTTGGCTGGGTGTGGTGGCACATGATTGAAATTCAGGAACCTGTGAGGCAGAGGCCAAAGGTGTGACTTCAGCCTAGTCCATTTATCAAGTTCCAATGCAGTCGGGGCTACATAGCAATGCCCTGTCTCAAAAAGAGGGGGGTGGGGTGGGGGAGGGAGAGAGGAAGAGGGGGTAGAGGGAAGGAAAGAGAGGTAAGGGGAGATGGAGGAAGGGGGAGAAGGAGAGAGAGAGAGGGAGGGAGGGAGGGAGGGAGGGAAAGGGACAGGGGAGGGGAGGGGGGGAGGGACAGGGACAGGGGCAGGGGCAGGACAGGGACAGGGACAGGGACATGGAAGGATCTAATGAGTGCCCAAAGTACACACTGCTTGCTATTTATTACTAAGTTAATTATGCTCTTAGAGACTTCCACCTCATGACACCTGATGGCTTTTTCTTCTTTTTTTCTTTCTTTTTCTTTTTCTTTTCACTTGAATACTCCTTTTACCTCTGCTCCTGAATTATTTTGCTAATGAATCATCTGTCCACTTCATGATATTGCCTTTTACAGAATCTTATGCTAGCTACACTGCATGTTTCCTCATGTGGGTGTACATGTGCTTGTGGGTGGTGTGTGTGTGTGTGTGTGAGAGAGAGAGAGAGAGAGAGAGAGAGAGAGAGAGAGAGAGAGAGAGAGA
>OU015745.1:125087693-125135715 GCA_907169655.1 Acomys percivali
AGAGAGAGAGAGAGAGAGAGAGAGAGAGAGAGAGAGAGAGAGAGAGAAGAGAGATCATGTGTCTTTCTTCATGTTCTCTTTACCTTGTTTTTACATTTTTTAAAAGAAATATTTATATTTATCTGTATATAGAAGAGGCGTGGACCAAAATGAAAGTTAGCTAAATCTGGAGAATCTCTTCATGCCATTCAGTACTAATAAATATCCATGAATCTACAGTCTCCTACACCCCAGATTCCCATTTCCTTTTCACATTTGTGCCCCTGACTGTCAAAGTCTACAGCAGCTGTCTTAGTCAGCAAGTCCATGTTCTTATACTGTGACGAGAAACCATGACCATGGCAACTCTTTTTTTCCCCCTTGAGATAGGGTTTCCCTGTGTAACCTTAGCTGTCCTAGACTTATTTTATAGACCAGGCTGGCCTCAAACTCACAGAGCTCCACCTGCCTCTGCCTCCCTGAGTGTTTGGATTAAAGGTGTGTGCCACCACACCTGGCTTATAATAGAAAGGCTTGCTTACAGTTTCAGAAGGTTTGTCCATTATCATCATGATGGGTAGCACGGCTGCAGACAGTCAGACATTGTGCTGAAGAAGTAGATGAGAGTTAGACATCCAGATCTATGGGCTCTGAAAGTATCTTTTACTCTACTGGCTCAACTGTTGTCTGGGAGGCTAGCTGCCTCCTTCTGCTAACCTAGGCCTAGTCCTGGAAGCATCTAGCCCCTGTACAATCTAATCTAGGCCTAGAATGTTTTAAGCCTCTGAGACTTATTGCTTAATGAACTCACCCCTACTTGCTTTTTCTGAGCTCTGGGCTGGCTGGGTTAAACTCAGCTGTTCTGGCTCAAATTCTTCTCCCAGCTGACTTACTTACTTGATCTGGCTTCTCTCTCAGCCTGGAACTGCTTTGCTTTGCCTCACTAACTCAGAAATCTGCTCTAATATTCTGGCTTCTTCTCATTTTCTGGCTCATTCCATCTTCATCTGAGTTCTCTCTCTGCAACCCATCTCTCTATCACTGTCCTGGTAAAACTGCCTCTTAAGTAGCTTCCCTTTCCTCTCTCTTTTCATGAGAGTTGAGCGTATCCTGTTCTATCAAATCTTCTCTGATTCATCACCTTTTCTGCCACTCATTTAGACATCACTTTCAAATATGGGTGCTTCTTTCTATATTCTAACTTTGCCTTCATTGATTGGCATTAAAGGCATATGCCACCATGCCTGGACCCAAGCTTTTCTTTATCTTATATTTGTTCTATACCAGGGTGGCCTTGAAATCAGACATTTTTGCCTCTTTTTCCTGGATTCACGGCCAGTTTGTGTTCCACCCGGGTCACATAGACCTAGAAGATCTTTGGGTGTGATCTCTTGCCAGAACACCCATGTTCTGAGTTAACATTCCTTTACAACAGGCTGCAAGAAGAGAAAGATTCTGGGCTTGGAATGGGCTTCTTGAAACCTCAAAGCCCCGCCCCCTCACATACACTTTTCTACCCCAACGTAGTTCCTCCAAGGCCACACCTCCTAAGCTTTTCAAAGAGTTCTACTCTCTGGTGAGCAAGCAATCAAATCTATGAGTTTAAGGGGCTATTCTCATCCAGACCACCAGCTCCTATTTTATACCAATTCCTGGGCCTATAGTCAACAAATTGTCTTTTTGTTTCAGAGGGACAGAAAAAACTTAACAGGTTGAGAACATTTAGATGCTTTGAACTTAAGATTTGTTGGTCCCATTTTTTTTCCATCAACATCCCTTGGACAGCATTTCCTTTGGATTTACAAATAAATTCCTGCCTCTAAGAAACCAGATAAAATCCTGGGGTCACCTCACATGTAAAGATGTGTGAGACAGGTTTAATTGGAAAATAAAGAGCCCGTGAAGTGGTAAAAAATAATATCCCCCAACCATTTTGTCATAGGTAACAGGAAGTGAGAACAGCTGCAAAATATGCATCACATGCAAGAGAGAAGTCACAAGCAGAACTCTATGTGGTTGAAGAAAACTCTGGCTATAAGGTTACTTCGCTGGTGTTCCTAGATGCCAGCCCTTAGGAAATCACTTTTAAAAACTTATTATGTTTCTTTTTAACATATACATTTATACTATTAAACATGAGTAAAACAAACTACATATAGCAGGAAGAACTATGAGACAATCAGGAATTATATATATGTTATCTGGCCATTTGTATTTGGCAAACTTGAAGTAAACATCTTTCCCATCTTGTTGGGTTTAAATTTCTGAATGGAGATTAATATCTATCATATCTCATCTCTATTAACTTAAATCATCTATCTTTATTTAAGAACATCTTTTTTTATTTACTTTATTTATTCAGATTACATCTCAATTGTTATCCCATCCCTTATATCCTCCTGTTCCTCCCTCCCGCTTTCACCCTATTCCCCTCCCCTATGTCTGTGACTAAAGGGGACCTCCTCTCTTTCTATATGATCATAGGGTATCATGTCTCATCTTGGTAGCCTGATATCCTTCCTCTGAGTGTCACTGGGCATCCTCATCGAGGGGATGATCACCATGGTCTTAGGCTATTTAAGAACATCTTAACCCCTAACCTACTAAGCTTAATTGAATGACTAAACTATCTGGTCTTCAAACTCATCAGAGACTTGAGAAGGGATAAAACTTAAATACCTGAGTGAACCCAGAATGCATATTAGCAGCTTCCAAAGTGAAAAAAAAACAAAAAACAAAAAACAAAAAAACCAAAAACCAATGGAGACAGTTAAATAAGAACAAGTAGATAGGAGGAAATCAGTTTCAAGATGTAAATGCATGACATTTAGCATCTGCATTTTTTCATGTGTGAGGATTATGTGTCACTATGTTCTGTTAATACAGTTATGTAGATTAGACCTAGAGATGGAAAGAAATAAGTCATAGCTTGAGGAGATAAATTACAATACAATTAAGACAAACTGTGAGGCTTAGCCTATGATGCCCACTGCACCCAGGCTTGTTCTTGCAGAAAAAAAGAAAAAGGTCCAGGTGAATGAGATTTTGCTTTTCATCAATTATAAGACATTGATCAAGTAACATCAAACTTAATAAATAAAATATTCAGAGCTTGATTTTTAAAGCAAACTAAAATCAATCTGAAAACCATATTAGAATTATAAAGTAGCCTTGATCTTCAGGTGTTTCAACTAAGTATTTGAAGCCCTAAGTTTTTTTTTTTTTTTTGAAGCCCTAAGTTTTATATTCAGTTTCCATCACCAGGCTACCAGTTAGGAAGCCGGACTGTATGCTTCAGAAGAATTATGCTTTCCTTTCCGTCTTTCATGCATGCTCTTTCCCAATAAATGAAGCCATTATTTAATCGTCTTGCAGTGCAATCTGAAAGTGTGGTCAGAAGTCATGTTTTCTGGATCATAAAGCTAGAAAAAGACAGTCTTGATGAAACCCTAGGAGATTCTGAAAGATGCTCCTGCCATAGGCCATTTGCAACAGTTGAGTAGTCCTCTGATGAAATTAGGCATTTGAGATTCAAGTTAAGATCCATGGGGGCTGCAGTGGGAATTTTCTCTTGAGACTTTAGACATCTTGGAGCATACATAATGATAAGAAGGTAAGTTAAGTAGGCATCTTCCTGTCTTGTTCCATCTTATGAAAGAATTGAAGAAGATAAATATGGTTCCTTTAAAGAAGAGCTGGCTCCGTGAAAACATGGTGCTATGTACAACTATTTGTGTAGTGCTCAGAAGTAAAGCATATAATCTCATATGGGAGATAATAACTTCATCATTTGGAAAGTAAGTAAGCATGTTCTAGTTTCCCATATATTGGATATTTAAGAAAGGCTTATTCAAGCCCTTTGAGGATGGGGCAGATTATTTTATTGATGACTTTTAAAAACTTTTCTAATTGTGATAGTCAATATTACTTTGAAGGTTTAAACGTAGTGCAGAAAACTCAAGGACTGGTAGACACTGAGTTTTGAACCACCCCAAAAGGAATGAGTTCAGTAAATATCTAGGACACTCAGTACAGATCTTAAAAAAAGAATTTATTAAATACAGAATTTTTTAAATACAGAATTAAACCAGACACTTAGCAAAAATATTCTGGATATGAAATAATAAATCATATTTTTTAAAGATTTGTTTTATCTTATTTGTGTGTGGGAGTCATCTGTGTGCATGTACTCCAGGGGGTCAGAAAAGAGTATCAGATCTCTAAAGCCAGAAGTTCCAGGAATCCTGGAAACTGAACTACAGTCCTCTGCAAGAACAATACAGGCGGTAAACTTTAAACACCTACCCAGATCTAGCCAATGGTCAGAACAGTCTCCACACTTGAGTGGAGAGAGGGATATGACTTTCTCATGTACTCTGGTGCCTCACATTTGATATGTCCTCTGGAGGGGGAGACCTGGTGGCACTCAGAGGAAAGACAGCAGGTTACGGAAAAGAGACTTGATACCCTATGAGCATATACAGGGGGAGGAAGTCCCTCTCAGGAAGTCCCCTCTCAGGAGGGGAGTAAGGGGAAAATGGGAGGGAGGGAAGAATGGGAGGATACAAGGGATGGGATAACCATTGAGATGTAACAAGAATAAATTAAAAACAAAAAACAAAAAAAAACAAACAACGAACTCTCTTAACCGCCGAGCCATCTCTACATCCTCAAATGATAAAATATTTTTAAAAGCTTGCAAACATGAAGCCAATCTGCAAGTGAAGGAATTGCCTACTGTGGTTAAAATAGGGCTTCTACATATAATTAAAAATTTAGAGGAAACCAAGACACAAATGGAATCACACATTTAAAAGTGTAGAATGTGTGTTTTACATTTGTAAAATCTGAAAGACATAGTTATCTGAAGTGAAAATATTCCTAAATAGGCTTAAAAATGGAAAGGAGTCTCTAAGTTAGAAGGTGGGGTAACTTTGTAATGCCACAATGGAAAGTGATCTGAGCAAACGGAGAGTAAGGTGAAATAAACAGAAACAGAGTAGAGCTGGCCTGGATTAGGAGGAAATAGGAAGCTCTACCAAATAGGCCCTGTGAAAGACAAAAGTGTGGAATCACATATGAAGAAATACTAGATAAACACTTAATTAAAATATTACTAGCCATATCCAAGCTCAATGTATGCTAAGAAAAATTCACAAATTCCATGATGTTTCAATAAGGATACAGATAAAAGTCTTGAAAGCATACAGACAGAAAAAAAATCACCCAGAAAAAACTAAAAGTAAGATGTCTCCTCATCAATACAAGCCAGAAGACAATGGAATGACATTTTGAAAGCGTTAAAGGGAGAAAAGATTGTTCCAATTGAATTCCATGTTCAGCAAAAATATTTTTCAAAACATAAACGTTTTAAAAGAATGTTTTCAGAAAAAAAAATACCTAAGTGAATCATAAGCAACTAATGAATCCTTGAAAAAAATCACAAGTAAAATTAGACAAAATCTTAATAGTGTAATGACAGGAATAGAACATACAATTTTTTGGAGTGTCAAGTAAAAGTTCATAAAGATAATGTTACTGCATTTCTCAAACTCAGTTCTGAAAAAAAAAAAGTATGCAACCTTGAGATAGAGAGGCCCCAAACAGCAAATTCATTAGGGCCCAAAAGGAAGAGAAGCCCCCACTGATCAGAAGGGGCTCCAAATGTGGTCTGAGTGTCTTTCAGGAGTAATGGCGGACTTAAAAACCGACAACTGACTTCTTTCTAGTATCTGACTCCTGGACAGAGTAGATTATTAAGTTCCTAAAAAGTTCACCAACTCCTTACATGAAGGACTATGATGGAAGGCTATCTGTGGCTAATTGTGTCTCGGGTATTTGTGTCGATGTTTGTGTCAGCAGGGTCTTTCCCTAGCTGCCTAGGTCCCCTTGGCTTCCTGTGTTGAGCCACCTTTTATAGTAGGTGGCTCTAATTGCCAGCAGTGTCTTTCAAGGTGATAACTGCTCACACTACAATCAATCGAAAGAAGGACAAAGAATTGGTAGCAGTTAGTCTTCCCTCCCCACCCTCAGCACCACTCCCACGCAGAGGTCTTGTTTAGAGGTGTGTGGTCGAAATCAGGTGAAATGTCCATGTCTCCTTTATGGTGTAGGGACTATGTGGGGTTTGAGAAACTCCAAGAAAGGAGACATGAAATGAAATGGAAGATTAAACAGCAACCAAAGATGCAGATTAAATCCTACAAGATTAAGATGGATAATATGAATGGTGAGAATAATGATCAGCGCCATTTTATTCCTGTCATTTGACCCAGGTCTTGTGATCCTGACGAGGCAAGTGCCTGAAGCTAGAGGATTACAAATTCAAGGCCAGCCTAGCAACCCAGAGAGACCTGCCCGGAATTAAATAATAATAACATTGTAACACCTGTAGTTTAGGAATAAAATCAATAACCTCAGAGACACAGACAGTAAACAACTGAGAAGTTCTGTGAGAAAGCCCTCCTTATGAGTTCTGACACATTTCTCCCAAGAATTAAGAGTAAGATATAAGCAAAGTGTATATGATTTTAAAAACTGGATACAAATTTCAACAACAGAAAATTTAGATACGTGGAAGATTCCTTCCATGATGGAATGCCATAAAATGTCCATTTTCTTTAATTTAGCCTATACATTTATTATATAACAAGCTCTTTTGGGTTTTATTATATTAGAAAAAGACAAATTATTTTTGAAAACCTCATGGAAAAAAACATTCAACATACAAGCGAAGCTTGAAATTTCTAGAGGAGGATTTAAAAAAAAAAAAAAAGTCCTCCCAGAATTGATAATTTACTGTTAAGCTTCTACTTAGGCTGTGTGATGTCAGCACACAGACAAATTTATGCAGAGATTAAGACCAAGTATGTATGAAAACTGGGCATAGGAATAAAAGGAAGGAAGGAAGGAAGGAAGGAAGACAAGGGGAGGAGGGGAAGGGAGAGAGGGAAAGAGAGAGAAAAGAGTCTAGAAATATAGCTCAGCTGGCATTGTGCTTTCCTTGAATACTTCAATCCCCTGTTCTACCAAAACAAATATTTTATAAAGACAGGTATGACAGAGCTACAGATCATAGAGCAGGGAGATTAGTAATACAAAGAGACTCACCAGTATCAAACCTAGTTTGCTGTATCTATTTCCAAATCTCCATCCCTGAAACTCTTTTGCTTAATTTGCTATTATTTTGTGACTGAGTCTCAGGTTGCTACTTGACTGGATTCCCAGTTTGTGGATGATGATCACAAAATGGTAGTCTTCTTAAAATGTCTACTGACTGAACCAAAATAATGTCCTCTTTCAATATGCCCACAATATGCCTTCTTTCAATATGCGTGGAGAAGAAAGTAAGGCAGAAAGGGCTTGGAAGATATGATGCTGCCTCCTGTCTGGATTTCATGATGGAAATAATGGCCACGGCCCAGGGATTGCAAGTGATTCTAGAGGCAGATGTTGGGAGTCATGAGAAGGAATCAGCTTTGTGGACACTTTAAAGCTAGACTAGGCAGACTGCTGATCTCCTACTCACAAGACAATAAATGTACATTATGTTTCAGAACCCTGAATGTATGCCATTTTTAATGGCAGTAATAGGACACCAAAACAGGGGCAGATATGGCTTTTCATAATCAAACTAGTACATATTAGGATTCTCCAGAAAAATGTAACGTGTGTGTGTGTGTGTGTGTGTGTGTGTGTGAGAGAGAGAGAGAGAGAGAGAGAGAGAGAGAGAGAGAGAGAGAGAGAGAGAGAGAGAGAGACACACACAGACAGAGACAGAGACAGAGACAGAGACAGAGACAGAGACAGAGGGACAGAGTGTGAGCTATATTAAGCATTGGGTTGTATAATTGTGGAGGCTTATAGGTTCAAATTATTCAGAATAAACCATCAAGCTAAAGACTCTGGAAGGGCTTGATGCCATAATCTAAGTCCAAAGACAGTGTGTAACTAGCCTTCCTTCTTCCTTAGAGACCTCAGTCTTTTCCTACTAAGATTTTAAGGTAATTGGAAAGAACCCGCCCACACTGTAGAGGATAATTTTTTTCTTTAAAATCTACAAATTTGAACATTATTTTCCTCTTAAAAATGCCTTCAGGCAACTTCTAGATGGTTGGTTGACCATATATTTTGATACTATGGCCTAATCAATTTGACTTTTTTCAAATTTGTCACCACAGCATATTTCAGGGTTCCTGTATAGCGATTAAAACTCCAGTCTTGTTGTTGACTTAAGGTAATTTTTTTTCTCTCCTAGATTGTCAGGGACAAACAGTATTCATAGAAAAAAAATCCATCAATTCAAAATATTTAGACAATCTGTTTTCTACACTCACTACCTTTGGGGCTATAAGATCCAAATTAAACTATAAATTTCATATCTATGACTCAGTATCCTACATAAAGGATATGTGCTTACAGGTGTAGCTTCTAAGAGAGAAGGTGAAGAAATGCCAGGAGTCTTCGGGTTTCGCTCAAATGATAAATATTCTAGCATGGCTACTTTTAGGGGTTGCTTATGTACTTTATGCTATGTGTGGTTAGTGTACTTTTCATTGCAACGTTATCTCAATTTGATTCAGAGGCACAAGAGTCCTATAGCATTATTCTGCTATGTGCTTGAAGATGATTGTTGTCATCATATGGAATCTGAAAATAGCATTACCATAAAGGAAGTAGATGGATAGATGAATTGTACTGCATATCCAACACTAAATATGACTTGAAGCCAAGTCTATTCCCAAGCGTCTCCATTATCCACATGAAAGAATTCACTGTTTTGACTAAGTCAGGTTGATTTGAGCTTTTCATTAATTTTAAGTAAAAAAGGACTAAATTTATTGGGGTTATTTTCTGGACTGGTATATTGAAAAATCTTGATCTTATAATATGAGATTCACTGAGGTGAAAAGATGAATTAAGAAGGGATTCTGGATCAAATGAGTAGTTCCAAAAGAGGAGCAGCTCTCTGAAAGTGTACCCTCTTGAGTATCTGCATCTCAACCAAGGCATTGCACAGGAGTGGTCCTTCTGCAGACCAGAGGGAGAAGCAGTGTGTGTAGTGGGGTAGTGGTGGTGATGGCAATCATCTCAGAGAACACAGACAAGGTCAGATGGGCTGATTGAACAAAGGCACTTGCCCGGCCAAGGCAGTGAGTCATCAGAGTCCCAGCCTAGGAGGGTACGATACACATTCTGAAAAGGGGTTCAGTGTCCACTGTTTTCAAACATCCTCCCCTCATCTGTTCTATATCAATCTATTCATTATTGTGAGGGGATTCTTCCCCTGCCATTGCACAGTGGAAATGCTGCAATGAGCAGGCTTACACAGTAGACACAGGTTGAAAGACTCTAAGCACTTGTACCCTCGTCTGCTCAGGAGCACATCCCTTCAAGGCTTTAGATTTGGAAATAGATATGTTAATTGAATGCGACTTTATACTGTCTCGCTTTGAGGCTTCCACACACCTTGGATCTAATAGGCTGAGAGCATCTGTTGTTCCTGACAGTTGCCATCTATGTGTCCCACTTATGGACACAATGTCCTGATCTCCCCACGTTCCCTCATGTTCTTGGCATTGTGTGAGCAAGGTTAAATTAACCTGTTCATTCCACTTCCTGGTCACAGGCAGGCATGCAAGCCAAGTCTATCCAATCAGGACAATGGGACTCAATTCTGGACCTATTGAATGCGGAAGCAGATTCTTGTCTTTTGTGTTGCTATAGGACTGAACCTCCTGGTTCACCTACAGGGCCTGAAAGGAAAGCCAACTCAGGAGAAACAGAATCAAGAAATCAATCTGATGACATCATTTGAACCAGGAAACAAGCTCTTATCCAAACAACTCCCTCTCCAAACAAATCTATCTCTAGATACATCAGTCATGCTTTACTTAAGTCCGTTTGGCTTAAGTTGTCAATTACTTGCAAACAAAAATATTGCAACTAATAGAACCTTTATGCTATGGGAGTGACTTCTACTGAATAGTTAAGAGAATAAAATACTATTCAACAAAAAAACTCTTCAGCATTCAAACGGCTATTCTCTGTAGTTGCAATTTTAGAGTCTGCTGCTGTCAGCATCTTTAACTGATGGGGGGCTTACTCATTGCAGTTCCTGATAAGACTGATTCCCAGTCACTCTCACTTCCTGGCCTTCCCCTAGTGGAGAGAGCCCTGAAGTATGCTCAAAGCTAAGTTCTCAGCACAGAGGAAATTTATTTGCCCCAGAGGGACAAAGGACAGGGAGAAAGGGACAAAGACAGGCTATAGAGGACTAGGGAAATAGGAAAGGGAACAACCGAGAGCAAAGGGACATTTGTCCCACATAGCTGTAGGGGGAACAAAGAGCTGCCTCTGTATACAGTAGGACAGACATGGCCCATAGGAAAATGGTGGCTTATAAAGGTACAGGGGGAAAACTCTGTGTTAGAATGAGGTGCTTAATCTTAATTGGGCACGTTAATTAGGTGAGCCAAAGGGGGCTTTTGATTGTTGCACTTCAAAACTTTGGTAGCTGGACGGTTAGACTAAGGAATGTAATCTAATGGCTTTTAGGAAGGCAGAGGGAAATGGTGGAGAAGGCCACGGCCTGCCAGAGCCATGTCTGCCATGCTCAAGCTGGCCAGAGTCCCTTCACCTATGACAGCTTCTGATAGTTGTGTGGAAATGAATGCTACAGTACCACGAGGCTTTTTGCAAAGAACACATTTTACTTATATTTTCAGCCTCTAGGTTGTTCTTTAAGGGCACTAAAAAGTAGTATAATGAGTATTGGAATTTTTCTGCCAAGGATAATTTAGCATTTATCCAGCCATTTAAATTTATGACCTACAGAGAAAATATTCATTGAATAAATTATACAGAGAATAATCTGTTAACATTAAGCTATAAATAATACAGATCCCAAAAGTAGTGGGTTAACTCAATCATAAAACATATGAAAACTGGCAATACTGGTATAGAATACTTTTCTTCTTCTATTATTGTAAAGTTATTGGATTGTCCAGCTGTACTATACCTCTCAGGTTCCCAGCAATCAAGAGTGACCAAAAGAGTATGGGAGCATCAAAATGATGTGAACAGTAGAGATGTGCAGCCATCAGACATGTCTTCCTTGTATTCTCTTGGTCCTCCCTGGATTAATTATAATCCATCTGAAGCATCCTACTAATAGACCCTTTGCTAATAAGAGAAATTGACCATTACCACAATAAACATTATAACCAAAACTGGACCTGTTGTTCTATGGCATCTGAAATCTAAATCCTTCAGCACTATTGCTTTTCTTAGGTTCTGTCAAAGGCATTTTATAGATCAATATGCCTATGGAATCTTTTGCTATCTGATGTGCATTTCTAGAATCAGAAAGACTGAAAAAAAGACTCTTTTCCATGAAGACTGTCCTGAAGCAACATAAAGTGTTCTTTTTGTTCTCGTTGTCAAAATCATAGTCAGATGGCCTTGGTTTTACTGCAACTGTATACCTTTAACTGGGCAACTATGTGCCTGTGGATTAAAACCAAGGTTTTCTTGCTAACAATAAGAATGATAACAGGGAATAAAAGAGCAATTTCTTACATGAAGAGGAAGCTCTTCTTCAATGTCTTCTCAATGGAGAAATGAAACCAACAAATAAAGCAGTTGAGACAACAGCTAAATGGGAGAAGTTCTGCTATACCTGTTTTAGCCGGAGTCATCAGAGGGTCAAGAATCTTCAGTGAGTCTTTGACTGCTAGACGTCTCAATGTCTACATTATTGTAGAGTGAACATGAATGGGCTGTAACTCAGGAAAAGCCCACTCGGAGCGTACAGAAACCTGAGTCCATCTCCTCATGGACAGTGAAAATTAGGAGGTGGTTTTTGTTGTTGTTGTTGGTGTTTTTTTTTTAATGTAACCTCAGGGAATGACAGCATGTACCCAGGCCATCTCAGACTCACCCATCTTGTGGGCCTCAGAATATCTTGTCTCGTTCTAGTGAAGATTCATGCCCAAATTTAGGGCTCAGTTCAGTTCCCCTGCTGCCCCCCATTTCTTCACAAAGATATTCTCTTCAACTTTTTTTTACATGAATCTGGAATGCTAAATAAGGTCTGTTACCAAATCAGGGTGCAAGCAAACATAGTACATCCTCCTCTTGGTGGATGCAAAGCAAGTGGTATGATAGGAAAGATTTAGTACCTGCAGCATGTAAGGCAATGCACGAAATTATTCTAAAAGCTCCAAACAGGGAAATATGAGGTTTTATTAGCAGAGACTAAACATACTCGTAGAGGACAGCACTTTAGAGGCAGGCACGTTCTTAAGCATGCTTAGTTTAAGACGAACCTTACAGAGTATGTCAGCTTAAAGTCATGGTTCAAGAAGAAGAGATGGCAGGCACGTGTTTTGGCATGGTTGGCTGCTGGCCATGTGCTCAAAATATGAGATAGCAACACTTCCCAGATAAGCTCATGTGCCACACAGACAGGACAGAAGTACTTCTGAGTAGGTTAAGCTTTCTTTCTCCCCCATATTTGAAGCTAGAATCACAGAAAGGTTTACTATAAAGGTGAGCTATTACAGGAGCTTGCACTTAGCGTACCTGTCACCTTTCTGTGAACAAACAATAGTTAAGGTCTTTGAACTGCCACCTTTCCCAAAACATGACTTCAAATTTTAGGTTCAGTTTGCACTTGTATCAGTTTTTATAGTTGAATAAGAGAATTCTGATTTATTCTCTTACCAATAGGACTTACTACATCTTAACATGAAGCCAAATGTTGTCATAGTCTTTGTTTTAATAGAAAATCTCTTTTATGTGAGATCCCCTTTGTTTATATATGTGTGTAATATTGTTATATATGTTTCATAAAATTATATTTTTAGTAATTTCTTAATAATATCTAATTGACTTATATTAATTTTATCCTTAGAATGTCCTTTTAATAATTAAGTAATACCATAACATAAAACCAATAATATTTTATACAGAATTATTGCAAATGTCAAATGCTATTTTGACATTTTCACCTTATTTAATTTTAACATCTATACTACCTTTATTTATTTATTTTGCATCTGAATACTATTTAATTATTTGTAAATGGTACATTTTTATACTCAAAATATCAAATATCCTAACTGAGAAGATTATTTCAATGTTATATAAATTATTAGTGATAATTTGATGTGTCCATAGCATCTCAGATACACATATGCTTAAGAAATAAAGAAGCCTTTGTGTTCCATCATTTACTTTTTCAATTCTAAATTATGATATACTACCTTTATATAAGCTACGTGTAATGTTTTCTGCTTTTAATGAGAAAATAGAATGAGTATTATGGGACGTTGTGCTCCAGAATGGCACAGCTATGCCTCTTGAATGAAGAGCAGCTGTGGTCACCTAGAAAACACCTATACAAGATTGGTGCCATTAACTTTCCATCAAGGAAGAGGGGAGGCTCATAAGACCTGCACCTTTTCAGGAACTTACAAAAGACAATTCAAAGAAGCTCCAAAGACAAATATTTTTTTTTCTCATAAGTTGCCAGCATGTACACATAGATACAGATATATGAAAAACTGCAATAAAAATTAAAACAGAAGCATCCATACAACAGTCAGGAAGAAAAGACATTGGAATGAAGCCAATGTTACTCAAGTCCAAGGTGCTCCTGTAGATTTGTCAATTTTTCAGGTGATAAGATGGCTTAACCTGCTCCACCTGATTGCTCCAGCTGCCTATCTGTGCCTCTCAGCCCACGAAGGCTCACGAAATACAAGCCTACAGCCAATGTCCAGCTCTCAACTTAAGGAAACTGCTAATTTGAAACTCAGTTCCACTTTGCTTCATACTGCTCACAACAGTCATCTATTTTCTGAGAAAATAGTAGGGGGAAATCCTTACCTGACGGAACCCTTCTACCACATGACGGGTATTATCTCATAGGAGCAAGAGGAGAGCAGCTGGCAATGCCACTGCCTTCCTGGCCATGTTCCAATGTTGATAAACTTTCCTCCTCACAGGAGAAATGCTACTACCATGGACAGTCCACGAAAGCTTGTTAAGCACGCTGGGAATTAACATTTTCATTCCATTTATTCTCCCTTTGGAGATGTTTTATGACTGGTTTGGGCATTTCCCTTGGCAACCTGTTCTGTCTTTATTTTTGGAAATGGAAGTAGAATATTTGACATTTAATTCATAAGAAAACTCAGAATAATTTTAAGGAAATTATGAGTGATTTCTCAGACTATTGCAAACCTCATACACCCACAAGCCAACTCATGATCTATCCCACCCTGTCTGGACTACTCCATCTCCCCCTATCTTTGTAAATTCTTTACCATCTATCTGTATGTATATTCAGATGGCTGAAGGCTCTAACAATAGCATTTTCATCAGCATCTCAAGTACTGACTTTGAATGTCTCTGAGGTTTCTGTACCTTTCTTATCTCCGAGGTGGTCCACTGGATTTCTGTGCTAGCCTTCTATCACTTACCCTTGAAATAACCAGTGCGGAAAACAAACGCCATTCATTATAATTGAACTTACATGGTAAACCAAGTGCATTTCAAAGACACTTGCAAAACAAAAACCCAGCTGTTCAGAACATGTATAATATTCATTATCATTATTCACTAAACAATATAGTTTAATAATTATTTGCATAGCATGTATATTGCTTTTGTATTAAAAGCAAACTAGAGATAATTTATAGATGGTGATATGCATATATTATGTGAAAATGTCATGCAGTTTTACATAAAAGACTTATTGGAGAAATGTCCTACAACCAATCCTCCAAGCATAGTAAAGGACAACAATATATATTTTCTTGCTTAAAATCTGTCAGAGATTTCCCAGTGTTCTTACAACAAATGCCAAAGGCCTGTTATAGTGTTAAGGTCCAGAGAGCACAGAACCCACTAAATTCTAAGGTCTTCTCTTGTTATAGTTTTCTATTATCTGTTAGAGTGTTGTTTATATGCATTTGTGCAATGGGGTATACTGCTCTGTGTGTGTGTGTGTGTGTGTGTGTGTGTGTGTGTGTGTGTTTGTTTGTTTACTTTATAATAGGGGTATATAAGTGTATTTTTTTTTCAAACTACATCTATGTTGTTGTCCCACTGGCTTGTACCTCTATTCCAGAGAAGTCTTTATGTCACTGAGAATTAAACAGAGGTGCCCTGGTGCCCTGCCAGGATCCTGCAGGTCAACAATCCAGCAACACAAAGATCCATCCCAGTGGCACACAAGTCATTTTACCTTCCACTGTCCACTGCCCACTTCCTAAGGAGAGCAAGCTCCCTGCCTGGAGTGTCCGCTTCAGGAAAGTCATATTAATCACCACAGTTGCAGGTCCCAGACTTGTTCTCAGGCTGGGTGCTGAGAGCGCTGTCTCAAGTGTAATGGCCCTCAACCTGTTAAGGGATTCCCCTCCCCCCTTTAATATCCTGCCATAAGATTAATAGTTCTAACGTGATGCCACATGCAAACACCCTGATAAGATCTTACTTAATGAGAAGCAAGCAGAGCCTTTCTTCTGAGAACATATGTCTTTGGAGAAATTCAAAGCAAATTGGAGAGAACGTGTAAAATGTCTCCAGGAACGGAAAAGTTCTAAATGAGACCATTTATCATCATCATAGATTCATGTGCACTGTCAAGACACAATAAAGATTCTAACTCGTTTTGTGTCAGGCAGCCTTTTCCACGAGGACCTTCATTAACAGTATGCTCTGCTTGACCTGGCTCTGGCCAGCACGTCTCCCACTGTGGAGGACAGGGTGTCAAATAGATCTTTTCAAATGGATGTCATTGATTTTAATATACCTTTAATAATATTGCTGCTCAGTGTTTTAATTACTCATACTTTTCGGGTTCTTCCGCCCTCAGGTGATTTTATCTAATAAATCTGATAAGTGAAGTAGACTGTGACACCCAGATATTAGACAGATAACATATGGCAATGGAGCCCATTTCCTCTGTGGTTCCATCTGAGATGGATGCAGAATTTGCTTGAAAGAATTCTAGCAAGACAGAGCTTCTGTGTGCTGGTCATCAGCAGGCCTCCCTCTCTGTTCAGTGAGGAAATATTCATGGCAATGCTGTTTGTGGTTGTCTGGATAAAGCTGTCTCCCAGAGGCTTGAGTGTTTAAACATTTGGTCCTGGGTTAGTTGTGCTGTTTGGAGACGATTGTGAGATGGTCTGCCAGGATGGAGGAAGGTCATCACTGGGAACAGACTGTGAGAGTTTATGGCCCCATCAGCTCACCTTCTTTGATTCATGTTTGTGGTTGAGGATGTGAGCACAGTTCTTGGAGGGGGTCAACTCTGCTGATGTCCTTTTATTACTTAATTTTTATTCTTCAACAGATTCACTCATTATGAATTTTAGTCCTTTTAAAAAAGATTTATTTATTTATTGTGTACACAGTGTTCTGTCTGCATGTATGTACACCTGCATGCCAGAAGAGGGCATCAGATCACATTATAGATGGTTGTGAGCCAACGTGTGGTTGCTGGGAATTGAACTCATGACCTCTGGAAGAAGAGGCAGCACTCTTAACCTCTGAGCCATCTCTCCAGCCCAAATTTTAGTCCTTTTTATCCCCCCATTATTCTGTCTTATTCCTCCTTCTTCTCCAACTGAAACCCTTTTTCCCAACCAGTTCCCTTTTCTCCTTTTATGTCTCTGTATGTGTCCATCTCTCTCTCTCTCTCTCTCTCTCTCTCTCTCTCTCTCTCTCTCTCTCTCTCTCTCTCTGTGTGTGTGTGTGTGTGTGTGTGTGTGTGTGTGTCTGTGCATGTGCCTGCATGCATGTGAATTTGGGTAGGTTGGTATGGGTAGAAGGCTACCTACTGGAGTATGGGCAATTTATAGATGAGTATATCACTGCAGAAAATGGCGCCTGCCTCCTTCTTCCAGCTGTCATTTGCTGTCAGGGAGGTTCAGGGGCTCTAAAGAGTTCATGCCATTTCATGATGAAGTGGCAATGGTTACAATCATGTTCAGGTAATAAGGGGTGCAGTGAAGTTATTAATACAACCACTACCTCATGTCCAGAAAACACTGTTTCAAAACATGTCTCCAAAATCTCTGGCTCTTACATTCTATCCACTGCCCCTTCAAGAATGTTCCCTGAGACTTGCTGAGTAAGGAATGATATAGATGTCTGATTTAAGGCTGAGGACTTCAGAGCCATTTATTCTCTGCCTTTTGACTAGTGGTGAGTCTCAGTATTAATTGCCATAAATTGCAAAAGGAAGTCTAAGAACCCCTGCTGATTTCTACATTTTGTTTTCCAACCTCTGATCACCAACACTATGGGGCAATAAATACATGCTGTTCTGGGAGACATTTTTTTGTATTCTGTTATGAAAGCCATTGTATAACTAAAATAAGGCCAACGTAAGATACCCAGTTAAGTATACACTGGACTTAATTTCATGAGTGCTTAAAAACTGGAAAGACAAAAGCTTGTAAGGGAGACAGTAAAATGATGAACTCTTTTTTTACCGGGAGAGAAGAATTGGGAAGAAAGGATCTGCAATGGGTGGTATTTTAGCAGGGAAGGGACAAGTGACAGAAATCAAGTTAGCAGCTATAAACAGAAAGTATATGCCAAGCATGCCTACACGGTTTGCTTAACAATGTCATAGAAGCTGGTAACTAGGCTCAAAGAAATCAAGTCATGTTGAGTATTAGGTGCTATGGGAAATTCTTTTCTGAAGAGATGAGAATAAACATCTATTCATTAGAGCCTTGGAATCAATGACAGAAACAAAGAAATGATCCTACCCAGGTATAATTTGTTGAGTTCAACTAGAGAGTGAAAAACTTAAAGGTGGCTACACCACTGAAGAAAGAAATCCTGTCCCAGCTGCTGTTCACTGCTTAGATATCAACAGGGAGGTTTCTGGTATTGTGAATCCCTCTAGACGATGGAAATAGATTTAATATTGTGCAGGTCTGTTGCTGCAAATGACAGATCTCGAGAGTTCAAGAGGGCAACATCTATGCCATGTTCAGAGGACAGCTTCCCAGGTGCCCCAGTTTAAATTTATGAAGCTAACATATGATGAAACAATGAGCTCAGAAGCATGGCAGCATGCTTTAGGGGAAACAGTGCTCTGTAAAGATAAGCTAATGTAAACAATACAAAGAAAGTTATAGGGAAGGCTATAGGACATAAAAGATGGAATTTCTGTTGCACGGCCAGGAGTCTTCACAGTGTCTTGGATGCATGAGACAAATATAGGAGCTGTTAGGGACTGTCCTGTGTGGTGAGAGTGTTGGAAGTCTGCTTATGGATAGAGTTGTGCTGAGATGAACCTTTAAGAGCACTACTTTTGATGTAGAATTATAGTAGCATGGCACACTTTGGTATAAATACCCAACACAGTGTTTCTATTTTGGTGTCAGTTCAGATCCAACTGAAGTGACTAACTACAACTGTAAACTGGAGGCTGACTCAAGCAGACATTGAAAGACGATAGATACTCATACTCTGAAAGTAGCCTATAGGTTTTCCTCTAGGATTCAACATTTGACCCATATTCCATTTCTTAAAAAAGCTTGAGAGGGGTTTTTAAAACATCACCACTGAGAAACACTCATCAAAGTGCTGTATCTTTCATTCCTGAAGTGGCCTGAACCCTATCGACATTTTTGTTTCTGGTCTGAGACTTAAAGTGTGGCATGGAACAAACTGATTAAGCCCCAGTTTTCCTTAACACTTCAAATATTCTTTCAAAGTAGGATATAGAATGTTGTTGGCCTAAATTGTTTTAATTTACATATATCTAAATGCAAATTCTAGGATTAGATTCTAGAGAAATCATAGCTGTCCCACTTGTAACAAACATGTGCAGTATAAAAATGTCTGGATGAAAATAAAGCATGAACTGAGCCAGATGGACAGTAAAATGATATAACTAATAGGTATTTAAATAAAGTCATTGGCTTTATGATTCCATAAGTAACAAAATGAGAGTTACAGAAAACTTGGAAGTGCATAGGAAAGCCACCTACAGTTCTTACATCTGAGAACAGCTGTGGAGGACTGTCTGTCTGTCCGTCTTTGGTTTTTGTGAAAAGCTGCATTCCTTCTGTCTTTAAATCTGACTAAATTCAGCCACCAAGAGCAGGTTGGGGGGAAATATCTGTAACCAATAATGTCTATACTGGGTGGAAGCAGAGTAAAGATATGTCTTCCAAAAAGTTTCATGGGATGTTTTGAAGTCCAGAACATTCTAGAAAGGGATTTTTTTCTTCATCATACACTAGTGGAACTTCAAGTATCCAACTTTTCAATGACAGATGTATGGGTGTTATGTGGGCTCCTCCGGTCACAGTTATTAATCACTCACATTTAGAATAATAGTGCAAGGAAATAATCATCCTTATATGTCTCTTCCTAAGACCTGATGAGATGCTTGTCACAATGAATGTACAAATTGTTCTCCCTAAGCCAAGGAACCCAGGACACAGTACCAGGCACCAGTAATGTTGGGAGTTCCCTAACTTCTTACTAGTTCTGCTTTCACCTCCCCTCCCAAACTATCTATCTCCTAGTCATTTCCACCTGAATCTAGCACAGTGTAAAGCTCTTCCAAAACAAAACAAAACAAAACAAAACAAAACAAAACAAAAAAAAGACAACAACAACAAAAAAACTCCAACTTTATTTAGACAAAAAAACACGAAGAATTGGGTAAGCTTCTTAAAACACTAAGAAAAATTAACTCATGGCAATCAGAACCAAAGGAAATGAATTTCTTATGAAAAAATACCTGCCATACATAGTGTATATACTTAGGATCACACTCAATGTACAATTTGCAATTTGTTATCACATTGACATTATAACTAAGCAATTTCAGTGTTATTGAAGACGCTTAGCAAACACAATTAAGACTTTAATGGTGTTTTAGCACAAGTGTGCATTGCGTACATAATCATGGAATGCAGCATGCCAGAGAAGACTCCATAGACCTACAATTCCTATCCCAGCTCTGCACCCGGGCCTACATCTCCTCATCTCTAAGATGGGGAAATCACTGTCTGTTTTCATAGTTATGAAAATTAAGCAAGCCAGTGTGGATTTATCTGTATAAATCCCCGAGGTGAGAGGCAAGTTAGATAAAAGCTGTTATTTTAGGGCAGGGTCTTTTGATGCATTGACAGTCTGTGCTCTAGACAATCTGCCCTTGATTTGAATCTGAACATTTCCCGAGCTCATCTTGGTGACCTTGGAGTAACTGTTTACCTTCTCTGGAATTCAGTCCTCTCATCTACAAAATTAAAATGTGACAGTTTTTAGGGTTGCCATTCCATTCAAGTACAATACCAGAAGTGAACACCATTTCTGACATACACTGTCTTCACTGTATTTAAGTAAATTGTGACACAATCTTTTCACACTGTGTCCTTGAGTACTTTGCTCAAAAACTTTGATTAAATATGTACTCATTGACTGAAGATCTGGCTCACAATGAGCTAATATGACTTAAAATGTTTATAGACTACCTCAGAAGAAGCACACAAAATTGGGAGCAGAAAATGTCTACACAAACTGGGATTAGACAGAGTTAAGCGGATTTCCTCTCCTAAATTTAAAGTGTGCAATGAAAAATTTCATGTCACTTTTGTATTTAAAATATTTTAAACTATTTTTAAAAAGTAGTCTAGAATGAAGTCTTCCAGATATCTCGACCTCCTGAGCAGTCACACGGATATAGGTCACAGGAAAGAGGAAAGGGGAGGCATATGTATTTCAGAGCTATCCAATACCTTTATCTTCCCCTTGAAAGAAATATATAGCTAACCAAAACCAGTTTTTAATGAGTATTTTAAAAACATATATGGACCTTTATAATATATTGAGCCAAATAAAGAAAAAGTCTATTTTATAGCACTGATATACAGCTCCAACATTGTGGATTATCTTCACTGCAACTCACTGATCCCCAACTATTTCTATTTTAAGGTATTCCATTCAAGGGTCTTTATTCACTAATAAAACAAAAATGGAAAAAAATCTTAATTTTTGTGTGGAAACACAAAAGACCTCGGATAACCATTCTAATTCCGAGTAAAAACAGCAATACTAGAGGTTTCATCATATCTGAACTCGAGTTTTACTAGAGAACCACAGTAACAAAAAACAAAACAAAACAAAACAAAACAAAACAAAAAAAAACCACCAACACAGGTACAAAACCAGCTATGTATACCAAAAGACTAGAAGACTCAAATATAATCCCATAGAGGTACATGTACTTGATTTTGAAAAAAATCTCAAAATATCCATTGTAGAAAAGACAACCTCTTCAACAAATGGCTATACATCTACACAAAGAAGAAAATGGTGGATGTCTGTTTTTCTTACTAAATTCAACTCAAATAAACCAAAGTAATGCTTATTTACTTTAAACCTATATATCAAAATTTTAAAGAATAAACAAGAATAATACATTTAATTTTTAAAAATACCTTAATGTAAGAACTAAAAATTTGAAAGAGCTAGAAGACTACACAAGAAAAACACTTCAAGATATAAACACAAACATTTCCTGTAAATGAATTCATTTGTCCTGTAATTAAAAATAAGAACTGATAAATGGTATTGCATGAAATTAAGAAGCTTTCCATAGCGAAGGAAGCAATTAACCAGTAAGAGGACAATTTTGTGAGTTTGACATCTGACAAACTGACAGAGGACTAATATTTAAACCATATAAAGAACACAAAAGAAAATAAATATTCTAAATCCAAGTGATTTAATCAATGCATATGCTGAAAAAATAAAGTTTCCAGAAGAGGAAGTACCACATATAGAATATAGTCGATGTGAATGATACGAAAATGTAAATTGCATGAAAATGATGTATGAATTCTAATACTATGTACAGTGAGTTCAAGCCAATAAACCATGAAAAAAACCTGCCAACCTTGGAGCAAAGATGTGAAAGTGTATTGTCTTGTGCAGATATTTGCCTGGGTCATGTGAAAAGTGTGATTGCAGGTTGATCTGGTGAGGAAAATGATTGGTTAGCTCTGCAATAGCTCAAGGGTGGGATAGACCACACAGAAACTTGTTTTAGTAACATTTATTCACAAACAAGGACATTTTGTCTACACCAGGACAAGAGGTCTGATATTCATTCTATTTGTGAGATCACACATAGACAGTCTGTCCACTGATGTTGGTGCTTTTCTTCTATTGACAACTTCCAATTAAGACTATCTGGGAAGGCAGTATGTTTCTTCTGCATTGTAACTCATCGCATTCTGTGGATGGCTTTCAATGTATATGCCACTGTATTGTGATACTTGGTGCAGACACAGGTCCCAGAAAAAGGAGATATCCCCAGAGTCCATACTGATGAGAAAGCCCATGCTCATTGACATTGTATATGTGAAATACTGTATTTCTGAGAAGATATTCCATATCTTCCATAATATAAAATCCAAAATAAGAGGCCCTCACTTAGAGTTTGCCAAGGGAAGAAGAAGAGAACATGTCCAGAGCTCTATATGACTTTGTGTTCAAATCAGGGCATTGGCATTTATTAAAAGTTTGACATTGGCTATGTCCTCTATTCTAGAGGACCCTGAATATCTTTATCTTTAAAATAGGGATGAAATACCCAGTCTCAGGGTCTTGAACTCAGTGATAGAATCTTTGCCCAATGCAAATGAGGCTCTGAGTTATATCCCTAGCACAGAATTTTGGAGGAAGAATCATGGCATAAGGAGATTAGCCTATGGTAACCATGCAATACTAGTAGCCGTCATTTTGAGTAGCATACATGTACATTCAGAGGATAAAGATTACTCAGTCCCTGATTACCCACAACTTTATGCTACCTTGCTAATTTCATTAAAAAAAAAAAATGGAAGCGATAATTGTCACAGATGCTACGGTTTGCCAAACATTTTTGACAGATTTACCTATTGATTCCAAATAGGTCAGCCTAATAAGACACTGCTTCCAGTCTCCGTGAAAGAGCTGTATTCACAAATGAACACAGCTACCGTGGAAGACAATGTCATATTTCCTCAAAATGTAAAACATGGAAGTACCTTACAATGCAGCAATTATGCTTCCTGCATGCATGGTCAAAATGGTTGAAAACAAGACTAAGTGTATATATATATATATATATATATATATATATATATATACACACACACACATATATATATATATATATATATGTGTGTGTGTGTGTGTGTGTGTGTACACTAGTGTTCAAGGAATAATAGTCACTACAGAGCAAATCCTGGAAAACCCACATGTTCATCAACAGATGAATAGATTATTTAAAAATCTACACACAAATCAGCATCAAATACTTGCTTACACAATGAGATGATATTCTGGTACATACTACAATCTGGACATGAGCCAGGCACAAGTGAGTAAATACTATGTAATTCACTGGACACAGAGTGTCTAAAATAAGAAGATTCATAGACTCACAAAGCACATTAGAAATTACTAAGAGATGACAAGGACAACAGAAAGTTGTTGCTTGAAGGACAGAGAGTTTTTGTTTAAGATAATGCAAGTTCAGCAATTTCTAGTAGTACAGATTATACAACACCGTGAATGCTATAAGTGCTGTTGACTTGGACGTTTAAGAAGACCTGGGGCTGAGGTTGGTACAAGGTAATAAAGTGTATGCCCTGCAAGCATGAAGATTTGAGTAGAGAAATCCCGATCCCATGTTTTAAAAAGCAGCTGGGTGCGATGGCATCTACCTACAATACCAAATCTGGGTGATTCAGAGAAGGAATCCCTAGGACTCTCTGACCAGCCAGCCAGTAAGCTCCAAGTTAAGTAACAGAGTCTGTCTCAAAAAAATAAGGTAGGACGTAATTGAGTAAAACATGCTGTATCAACTGCTGGTGGATACACATGCACACACACAAAGACATATGGATGAGCATATAGACACAAATATACACAAACACACAGATGAAAGGATAGCACAAATTATATTTTTATTTTTTTATTTAAGTAATTTATTCAGATTAAATCTCAATTGTTATCCTCTCACTTATATCTTCCCATTCTAGCCCCCTCCTTCTTTTACCCCATTCCCTTCCTCTTGGTCTGTGACAGAAGGGGACCTCCTCCCTCACCATATGACCACAGCCTATCAGGTCTCATTCTGGTAGTCTGCTTACCCTTCTTCTGAGTGCCACCAGACCTCGCTACCAAGGGAAAGTGGTCAAATATGGGGCACTAGAGTTCATTTCAGAGTCAGTCCCACTATCCACACAGCTGTGAAGAACGTGCTGTCCATTGGCTAGATCTGAATAGGGGTACTAGGTTTACTGCATGCATTGTCCTTGGTTGGTACAGTAGTGTGAGCTCATCCCTCTGGGTCCAGATCTGGTAGCCTTAATGGTCTTCTTGTAGGTTTCTAGGACCCTCTGGATCCTTTTATTTCCCCATGCTCCCTTATCTCTCTCCCCTGGAGTCTCAGAAGGAAGTCCCAGTATCTTTCAGTTTGTTTATATGGTAGATTACATTGATAGATTTCTGTATATTGAACCATCCCTGCATGCCTAGAATGAAGCCTTCTTGGTCATGGTGAATGATATATTTGATGTGTTCTTGGATTTGGTTTGCACGTGTTTTATTGAGTATTTTTGCATCAATATTCATAAGAGAGATTGGTCTAAAATTCTCTTTCTTTGCTGGATCTTTGTGAGGTTTAGGTATCAAAGTGACTCGCTCATAGAATGAGTTTGGGAATATCCCATCCATTTCTATTTTTGTGAAGTAGCTTGAAAAGTATCGGTATTAGCTCTTCTTTGAAGGTCTGGTAGAATTTTGCACTGAAACCATCTGGCCCTGGGTTATTTGAGTTGAGAGACTTTTAATGACTGTTTCTGTTTTTGTAGGAAAAATAGGACTATTAATTTGCTTATCTGATCTTGATTCAACTTTGACAAGTGGAATCATCAAGAAAATTGTCCATTTCACTTAGATTCTCAAATTTTGTGGCATATAAGCCTTTGAAGTAGGACCTAATTATTCTTTATATTTCTTCAGTGTCTGTTGTTATGTCTCCCTTTTCATTTCTGATTTTGTTGAGTTGGATAGTGTCTCTCTGCCTTTTAGTTAATTTGGCTAATGGTTTGTTTATCATGTTGATTTTCTTAAGGAACCACCTCTGGTTTTGTTGATTTTTTGAATTGTTCTCTTTGTTTCTAATTTCTTGATTTCAGCCATGAGTTTGATTATTCATAGCTGTCTACTCCTCTTGGGTGTTTCTGCTTTTTTTCCCCCTAGGGCTTCCAGATGTGTCATTAAGTTTCCTATATGATATATTTCCAATTTCTTTATGAAGGCACTTAGTGCCATGAATTTTCATCTTAGCACTGCTTTCAATGCGCCCCACAAATTTGAGTATGTTGTACCTTCATTTTCATTGAACTTTAGGAAGTCCTTTCTTTCTCTCTTTCTTTCTTTCTTTCTTTCTTTCTTTCTTTCTTTCTTTCTTTCTTTCTCTCTTTCTTTCTTTCTTTCCTTCCTTCCTTCCTTCCTGACCCCGTTGTCATTAAATAGAGAGTTGTTTAGTTTCCATGTGTGTGTAGGCTTTTTGTTATTTCTGTTGTTATTGAACTCCAGCTTTAGTCCGTGGTGATCTGATAGGATACAAGGTGTTATTTCAATCTTCTTGGATCTGTTGAGGCTTCCTTTGTGACCTATTATATAATCAATTTTGGAGAAGGCTCTATCAGGTGCTGAGAAGAAGGTATAATCTTTTGTGTTTGGATGAAAAGTTCTATAGATATCTGTTTGATCCATTTGATTCATGATATCGGTTAGTGTCATTATTTCTTGGTTTAGTTTCTGTTTCGTTGTCCTATCCTTTAGTGAAAGTGAGATTTGAAGTTGCCCACTATCAATGTGTGGAGATCTATGTGTGGTTTAAGCTTTGTTAATATTTATTTTACAAATGTGGGTGCCCTAGTATTGAGGGCACAGAGATTCAGAATTGTGATGCCATCTTGGTTGAATTTACCTTTGATGAGTATGAAATGTTCTCCCTCATCTCTTTGGATTAATTTTGGTTGAAAGTCTACTTTATTATATATTAAAATGGACACACCAGCTTGTTTCTTGTGTCTGTTTTCTTGGAATACCTTTTTTAGAGCCTTTTATCTTGAGGTAATGCCTATCCTTGTGGCTGAGATGTGTTTCTTGAATGCAGAAAAAAGTTAGGTCTTGTTTATACATCCATTCTGATAGTCTATGTCTTCTATTGGAGAATTGGGACCATTGATGTTGAGAGATATTAATGACCAGTGACTGTTAGGTCCTTTGATTTTGATGCAGTAGAGTCTTTGTGTGGTTATGCTTTTCAACAGTGAAGTTATGTATTTCCCGTTTTATCTTGGCTATAGTTTGTCACTTTGGGTTGGAGTTTTCCTTTTAGTAACTTCTGTAAAGCCAGATTTGTGGAAAGGAACAGTTTGAATTTGTTTTTGTCACAGAATAATCTTCTTTTCTTCATCAATGGTTATTGAAAGTTTCACTGGGTGTAGTAGTCTGTGATCTCTTAGGGTTTGCAGGACCTCTGCCCAGGCCCTTCTGGCTTTTAAGTCTCTGCTGAAATGTCAGGTTTAATTCTAGTAGGTTTGCCATTATATGTTGTTGTTGTTGTTTTTTTTTTTTTTTTTTTGGTTTTTCGAGACAGGGTCTCTCTGTGTATCCTTGGCTGTCCTAGACTCACTTTGTAGTCCAGGCTGGCCTCGAACTCACAGCGATCCGTCTGCCTCTGCCTCCCGAGTGCTGGGATTAAAGGCGTGCGCCACCATTGCCCGGCTTGCCATTATATGTTAATTGGCCTTTTTCCCTTTCCTCTTTTAATATTTTTTCTTTGTTCAGTACATTTTGTGTTTTGATTATAATGTTGCAGGAAGATTTTCTTTTCTGGTCTATTCTATTTGGTGTTCTGTAGGTCTCTTGTAGGTTTGTATGCATCTCCTTCTTTAAATTTGGGAAATTTTCTTCTATGATTTTGTTGAAAGTATTTTCTGGGCCTTGGAGCAAGTTTTCTCTTTCCTCAATTCCTACTATTCTCAGGTTTCATCTTTCCATGGTATCCTTGATTTCTTGGATGTTTTCTTCATTTGCTCTCTATAGGCCTCTTTAATATCCTCAATCTGCTTGGCTGCATCTTCCTGCATTTGTTTATGGATTTTATTTGTTTCCTCCATTATCATCTTCATTACTAAGGATTAGAGGTAATTTTCTTGTGCTTCAGTTGTGTTTGAGTTCCCAGGATTGAATTCTTTGGGATAGCTTGGATATGGAGATGCTGTATTGTTTTGGTTTTTGTTGTTTGTGTTTTTACACTGGCCTTTAATCATCTTGCTGTCTCTGATGTTGGGAGGTAGTTTCTGGTCTCCTTCACTGGTTGTTGAGAGCAGTTTGTTGGTGAGTGTCTATAGGTCAAGAACTCTCACCTGTTGGCATCAGGAACCCTTCCCTGGATCAAGCAAGTGACCTGGTTTCAGCTCCAGGAGACATTGCTCCAAATCTTGGGCTCCTCCCTGGTTCAGCAGAGGACATTGCTGGTGCTCTACAGCCCAAGGATCAGTTTGAGGTAGTATAGATAATGCCAGTTATCCTGCCTTTGGCTGGGCTATGAAAACCCTGCCCTTGGGCACTGGGTCTTTGGGGGCCTAGGCTCAGTCTACCCTACAATGCCAGAACCCTACTGGCTTGTCATAGTTGACTAGGCTTCTGCCTGAAAGAGCAGATACTGCCCTCTGCCTTGTGGCAGTTGGCTAGGCTTCTGCCTGATCCCCTCGGGCAGGTTCAGTCCCTCCTGAATGTGTGGGAGCCCCGCTTGGGCTTAATTGGCTGGCTTGGTTTCTGCCCCATCAGTTCAGGCCATGCCATCTTAGCTCAGTCAACCTGAGATGGAGCCGGAGAACATGTCCACAGCTGCCTGGGCCCATGCATGGGTCCTGGGTCCTTCCGTGGACTGGTGGGATGATCTGAGTTCAGATCTACCCCAGATCCACACTTTAGGCTCACCCTGAGCCAGCAGACACTCAAGATGTTTCTCTGTAGCCCACCAATTAGTCAGAGATGGAGAAAGAAAGAGTACAGGCATAGCACAATAAACTGCTCTGGGTTTTGGATACCTTGCCCAAGTGGTCGCTAGCCCCTGGGGCTTTCTGTGGACCGGTGGGGGTGGTCTGAGGTCAGATCCACCCATTTTCCTGGGTTCTCCCCAGGGCAGCTGATCTAGACTCTGGTGCTTCACTGCCCACAGTTCAGTCCCAGATACCAAGTCTGTGATATAAAGCATGGCTCTAGCTTGCAAGCAGGTATGGGTCCAGACTCTGGGGATTCAGTACCTATCCTCTGTGGGCAATTTGGATGGCCTGAGGCTGGACCCACCTGTGTTCTACACTGTGTGGACCCCTCTCACCTAGGGCTCTCCAGGTCTTGTGGTCTGTAGCTCCCCTCCAGGTCCCTAGTCTCCGTCCTGCAGAGCAAATACCATGCATGTTTGGCACCACCATCTAGGGTCCTCCAGTATTTTTCTTACATATATTTCACCACAATAAAAATGTCTTACAAGACAAATAAGCATTTAGCTTCTAATTAAAAGTTCTGTTTTAGCAGGTTCATATTCCCATGCTTGACAAGCTAACCAGTCCTGCTCATCTTGTTTCCCTCATCTTTTCCCACATACAACACTTGGGATTATTTTCTCACAAATCTCATCACACCATTTTTATACAAATAGAAAAACAGTAATAAACATGCATCATTACTTCTCTTTTTATATGTGTATGTTAGCAAATATGCCTTGCCCCATGTTTTCATTTTTACATAAGAATATATACCGTAGAGATATGTACAGCATCTAGAAATGTTCCTTTCTCTTTTAATGCTGTTGTGATGCTTATTGTTTGAATATTTTTATATTTACAAAGCCCTCTAACAGGTATATTTATATATTTTCATCTGTGCATATAATTTTTACTGTAGCTTTAATCCCCCAGATTAGGTTTGCTAAAATCAAAGAGTAGTCACACACTCCACTGGGGTGTGAAAGTGTTTATTTGCTCAAAGTTTTACTGAGAGAATGTGTGAGGTTTTGTTTGGCTAATAGTATTATGAAGAAATATTGCTTGCTGCCCTTTCCATTGAAATTGGCCTTATTTTAAGCATGGTTGGGCATAGTTTCTTTGTTTAACTATCACTTACACTGCCTTTTCCGTTGATAAAGTTTCCACAGTTTAATGAATTTAAAGGAATGGGCAGTTAACAGCAACGGGTTGTTAGATTGGGCATGTGGACATTATACAATTTAGATACAGAGTCTAGCATTTTTGCCTCCATTCCTAAGAACACAGACTGGGTCATTGGATCTTCTCTGAGTAAAAGCTGATCTTAACATCTGGTAGAACCTGCTTTGGTTTGGAGCATGGTGAAGATTTGGAGAGAAGGCAGTCTTCTCTGTGCTTGCTGGGTCACAATTAGCATGAAAAGTTGACAGTGGGTCAATTATCTCAAAACCACGTTATGCATCTCCCTACCAATGGCCCATGAGTTCCCTAAAAGCCACCTGTGAAAAGCTTAAGAAAGAATCATCCGAGCTTGCAAATATAACACTATATGGCTGTACTACTCCTTGGGGGGGGGACACATGAAACTACTCAATCATTCCTCTTGCGATGAGAATAAATAACCAGAATGCCACACAAATAGCATGAGTTGGCTGTGGGAGTAAGATGTCATTTCCAGGAGAGTGATGTGGCTTTCTCTCCAAGGGTACAACAAACGATCATATGCCAAAGACGGTAGAAGGCAGACAGGTGGGTTTGCCATTAAGCTGCCTGCAGGTGCTTCATTCAGATCAGTTGCCATACTTGCAAAAAGCAGAAGGAGAGAGGTGGAATTTTTGCTTAATTCATTGAACCTTAGACAAAAATGAATAGTTTCTTTTTTGTTCTTTTCCTCCCATGACAAGCTGGAATTATCCCCAGACCAGCTTGACAAACTGCCAGTCTGTGGTCTGACTCTGTCTGAGAATGTCACTCCTTCCTTCCAAAGTTGCCAGGCTCAGAGGCCAAAAGGATAAAGAATGGGGCTTTTCTAAGATTGCTGGAAAAGATCTTCCCCACATCCATCGTGGTGTGTGTCACCGTGAGTGTCCAAGGAACTCAGGTCAGAAAGAAAACAAAGAGTTATTCTTGAGGCCAGAAATGGCGGATGGTAAGAAGAAATATCTGAGGGGCATGATAGATGCTGGGTGCTTTGGAACAACTGAGCCCCCATCAGCGTTTCCAAGTTTTTAACCAAGAGATATTGATTTATGCTTATTATGCTTTATGACACTTTAGAGCAATTTATAACACTTACATTAGAGAATGGATATCCACGAGAAAAACCAATACTGGCCTGAAAAAAGATGAAGTGTTGTCAGGAAGAGTAACTTTCAAATACAGGTGCACTTTCTTGCTTTAGTATTTTATCTGAACTATTTAACATGAAACAAGAAAATGAATATTGATTTTCTTAGACAAACAAGAAGCGGCATAAGTTGAGCAAAGCTAAAGGAATTTTTAAAGCCCCTAACTGTATCTACATTTTCAACCACTAAAACCTAAATGCATAAATAGAGTGCTTCTGTTTACCCTTACAAAAAAATAAAGAAAAGAAAACCATGTAAGCAATTATGTAAAACAAGGGGAGCAGTCAGACATGGTAAAAAGTTGGTTTTTGTTTTATATATTAATATTTTAATAAAAATAAAGCAAAATACTATGGGTTTCTGTAAGAGAGTAATTTCCTATAGCCAATAAGTTCTGATGAATAGGAAAGATTTAAAGGAGTCAGCTTAGGCTACACATTAAAACCAAGCAATTCTAACTTAAAATAGTTTGGGCTGAAATGTTTCTTCTGGTTGTTTATGCATAATCTTTCTTATCTAATAGAGAGGAGGAAGAAAAAGAAACCTATGTCATGAAAGCTAATTTGGACATAAGCATCATTGCATTGCAGGTGCCCTGGGAATCCAAGCTTTGCTGCAACACCATCTCTCCTAGGACTTCAGATGGCTTCATGGTTAGGAGCACTGAGTGACCTTCCAGAGGACCCTTCCTTGCACCCACAAGGTGGCTTACAAGTGACATAACTCCTCTTCTAAGGGTATCTGATGGCCTCCTCTGACATACATGGGCACTGTATGCACAAGATGCATAGCTATTGGAGCAAACAACTGCCCCTGCTGATGAAAGAAAGAAAGAAAGAAAGAAAGAAAGAAAGAAAGAAAGAGAGAAAGAAAGAAAGAAAATAATAATAATCTTTAAAAAATTCACCAGGATTATATTAGTTTTAAGATGTACGCCTTTAGTCCCAGAACTCGGGAGGCAGAGGTAGGTGGATCGCTGTGAGTTCCAGGCCTGCTTGGTCTACAAAGGGAGTCCAGGACAGCCAGGGCTACACAGAGAATCCCTGTCTCAAAAAAAAAAAAAAAAAAAAAAACCCACAAACAAACAAACAGCCAGAAACAAAAAGGAAAGAAAGGCAGAAAGGAAGGAGAAGCAACTTTGCTGCGATCTCATGGATCTAGCATATTCTTGAGATTAAGAAACACTAAAGAGATTCAAGCAGAAATCTCAAGCTGCCAAGGGACATAAGGTTAGACTGTGTACCAGAACAGCCAGAGGAGTTGGGGAGTAGACGATCAAATAGCAAGGCCTGCGGGTATGTGCAAATCCTGGAGGTGACTAATATTCACAGTTTGATTCCATGGTCTTTGCATTACAACAAGTGACTAGACTGGGTGAAATCTCAGGACACAGACTAATCGCCATCTCCTCTATTGGATCAGTTCATTCAGCAGTAACTGGAACAGAGAAACTGTGGAACTGGACCAAGAACATTGGCAAAGTATCCCAACCTTGACAGATTAAGATAGCCCACTTTTCTCCTTCTGACTTTTCTTGACAGATGTGAAATACCTTGAATCCAGAATTGATGTCCCCAGTCTGCTACTTTATCTATTTTGGGGTGGAAGGCAGTCTTAAGTGGTCAAAGGTGCTTTGATAGTTGATAATTCAGGTGAAAAAAAGCAGGAAATTGGGTAGTTTTTCCATGCTGATTCCTCAATCAGAGCTAAGAAAGAATTTAGTTCCTTTGTCATAGTCAGAAGGCTTGGTGTCTCTATTATACATGTTAGGAATTCCAGGACTGTTTTAACTACTAACACAATCAAATGCTGGGGTGTGAAATGTGTGGCTAGCAACTGGAATGTCTTTTCCTATCCCAGGGAAGTTGTTTCTATCATTAAAGTAAAATAAATAAATAAGACAAGTTAATTGCCATCATCAATAGAGTTCCATGTGACTCTTATGTGCAATAACATCCCATATTATGCCCTCATGTTGACCCGACAAAACATAGCTCAGGAATTCTACTTGGGATCTTGAAAACACATCAAGTTGGGTTGCCTCTGGGGTGAGGCTTGCTTGGGTCTGGACTTCTCATAAGGCTGGGTTCATGAGAAAGCTAAAGGTTTTGTCTAAACAAATGATGCTGAGCCCTGGACCTAAGGCACCTTCATGGTGGAACAACAGCAGCCTAATGGCATTTAGAGCTCTTAAGAAATGTCAGTATATTCTTCTTGTAGGTTTCTAGGACCCTCTGGATCCTTCTATTTCCCCATTCTTCCATGCTTCTCTCACCTAGAGTCCCAAAGAATGTCCTCCGCTCTGTCCCACTTTCCTGGTAAGTGAAGACTTTCATGGGACATGCCCCTTGGGCTAGTGTCCAGATATAAGTGAGTATATACCATTTGACTCTTCCTGCTTCTGGGTTAACTCACTCGTTATGATCATTTCTAGTTCAACCCATCTATCCACAAATTTTGGGAATTCCTTGTTTTAAATAGCTGAGTAGTATTCCATAGTGTAAATGTACCACAGTTTCTTTATCCATTCCTCTACTGAGGGACACTTAGGCAGTTTCCATGTTCTGGCTATTATGAATAAGGCTGCTATGAACATGGTTGAGCAAATGTTCTTGTTGTGTGCTGGAGCATCTTCGGGGTGGTCCTGCTCAAACTATGGCACCAGCCAAGGGCAATATGTGCAGTAAACTTTGAACCCCTACCCAGATCTAGCCAATGGACAGGACATTCTCCACAGTTGAGTGGAGAGTGGGGACTGACTTTCACACGAAATCTGGTGCCCCATATTTGACCATGTCCCCTGGATGGGGAGGCCTGGTGGCACTCAGAGGAAGAATAGCAGGCTACCAAGAAGAGACTTGATACCCTATGAGCATATAGAGGGGGAGGAGGTCCCCCTCAATCACAGACATATGGGAGAGGAGTAAGGGGAAATGGGAGGGAGGGAGGGAGGAATGGAAGGATACAAGGGATGGGATAACAATTTAGATATAATATGAGTAAATTAATAAAATATATTTAAAATAAATAAAAAAGAAATGTCAGTATGTTTCCCTTCCATTCCGTGCCCTCTAGACCTTGACAAGGTTCTAGGTACCCCAAATATCTAATAGTGCACCTGCTGGTTGAGTAAGAAAAAGCTGTTGTACCCTGAAATTGTGTCTTGTCCAGATTGGTGTAAGAAAGTGGGGGAGAGATAAAAGGGAAAAGAAAATTTCCCTTCTGGAAGGGTTTCTGTCACTACACTGACATCTGGATATAGAGAAATAACAACTAATAGCACATGGCTCTATAGAGCCAGTTTCAGTCCAAAGTCAGCTCAACCGAGACTGAAGGACCTGTGAAGAATGCCTGCATGGACACAAAGAGACATTGTAGTCTTCACATGGTTGCTGCCTGTGGCTCAAGGTAAGAGATGGCTTTGGAATATCTCTAGATAAATCATCTGATAGATGATAAAAATCTCAAGACAACAGGATCTCAGGAGGTCATGGTGGCTGCCAATGGGCATAAAGGAGAGATTTTGAAACTCCTGAGTTTCTTAGAGCAGGTAGGGCCTGTTGAGGTAACCATGATTCCATAAGAGATACCGTAAGAAGTCACAGCAGTAAGGAAGGTAAGTATCCTTTTAGAACCAAGGACAATTTCAGCTCTTGTCTTTCTCCATAAGTGGCAATCTCATGCCACTGTAAAAGGTGACTTGTTCTATTGTTAGGAATAAAACAAACAAACAAAAGCAGTGCTTAGAGTCTAGGGACATTGCTCAACCAGTGAAAGGCTTGCTCTACTAGCATGAGGGCCTGATCCCATAGTATGAAACTCAGCATTCTTGTGAACACAGTTTTGTGAAGATGGAGTCAGGTTGATCCCTAAGGCTCCTTCACTAACTAGTAGAACCAAGTGGGAAATGTCCAGATTAGTTAGGGACTTATTAGTGAGGGACACACACACTCAGTGCTTAACTTAAGCAAGTTTATTATCTGTCTTAATAGGGCACGCATTCTCTAGGCAGGTTCTCCACCCGCCCCCCAACACTGATCGTCCCAGTTGCTTCACTTTGTTCTCGTTTTGTATACAGAGATTCGTTTTCCGTAAGACCTCAATTTGTATCAAAGAATGCCAATCTCTAGCTCCTTTGCCAAAGAAAATCTTGCCAAATTGAGATCGGTTTTGAAAAACCAAAGATAAATGAATCTGTCTTAAAGGTTTAATTGTATTATTTCCCTCTTTATCTTTTGATGACTTTGACAGATGGGACTTTCACAATATACTCATTGTTCGGCTGGAAACCCCATGAAGTTGTAACCTGAACCTCTTGTCCTGAGGCCATTTGATGGCCTTCTTCATCCAATGGTATCTGTGCACCCCAGTGGAGAGGTAGGTAAAGAGTTATTAAGTCATTTGAAATTGCTTTTAGCACACTGCAAAGTGGTTGGGCCATTTCAGGCCATAGCAGGGTGGCAGAATGCCCAACTGCATACGTCAAGCAGTGTTTATAAATTAGAAATTACCAGCCTTTTGGTTCTTTGCTGATTAGTCAGAATCCCTAGAAGATTGTGCAGACATGCCTGGGGCAGAATTGTTACGGCACCAAACAAAACATAGCTGTTGGCTAATCAGTCATGATTTGTCTACCTGGTGGTGTTACTGGGAGAGATTTGGAAGTGTTTGTCTCTTCAATTGCAGTGTGATGTGGCTGATTATTATCACTAAAAGCAGCCATTAAAACAGTTCTTTGATTATTTTTTGGTGAACCACACAAACTAGAGCTAAATTAAAAAAACAAAAACCAGATATTCCCATATCATGTATTTAATTAATCTAGTTAGAGGGGGGCTACTGAGCACTTGGGACATGCATGTCAGTGTCCTCATTTGTTTAATGCATTTGGGGCTACATTAAGCTCTACAGAGTTTTAATAGGTTCAATCTTTACAACAGCCCTGGGGAGGAAGTTATGACTAATGATCCCATTTTACAGTTGAAGACATTGAGTGTATTACATTTCTTGCCACGATAAAATACCTGAGAGAAGTTGCTTAAAGGAAGATTTATTGTGGTTCACTGTTTGAAGGGCTACAGTCCATCACCAGGCCAGAGAAGACAGAACAGTGGGAGTGGGAGTGGGAGTGGGAGTGGGAGGAATACTGGTCACATTGTGTCTGTAGTTAGAGAGGCAGAGAGAGAGATGAAAGCTAGTTCTTGGCTTATTCCATGCATTTTTTTCAGACTGGGATCCTAACCTGTGGGAAAGTGCTTCCACATTCACAGTGGGTCATTTCTTCTCAGTTAAGGATGCCCTGGGACATGCCTGAGCTGTGTCTTCCAGGTGATTTTTAAATCCTAACAAGTTGATACTCAAGATTACCCCTCATAATGAGGTTCAGAAAGCAATGCAAGTTTACAGCAGCCTCATAGGTTGAAAACCACAGTTGACACATGAAAGCAGTAGACAGAATTTATGCCTGGCTATTAGCTAGTGACCATATTCTCCCCCAGGATTGGCTTTTTTTGGGTTTCTCAGAATCTCCTTTGATCAGGCTAAGCCAATTACTCCAGGGCCCGTCTTCTTTTAGGCTACCAGGAGCAACTCTTATTCTAAAAGAATCATTAGTCACCAGCTGCCTCCCAACCTCAAGCCAAGCCTGTGTCACTCTTGAATGCATGCAAACCTACAACCTAGGCTGAGGTCTGGCTACCACTATTCACTAGCTCTCCCTACTCATGCTCTCTCAGAAACTATGACTTCACTGTTTAGTTCACAGACTGGTGGCAAGCTAAGGGTCACTGCTTTGGGATAACCAGAAGACTTGGTACAATAAAATAAGAGCTTAAATAGTTTGAGTTAAAAAAAATAGCTGCATGGAAGTACTAAATTAAGCATGGATCACTGACATATGTTACTTACCTCCCTAAATCCAATGATAACAAAGGCAGAAGTGATAGACAAAAGAAACAGAGGAGTCATCACTAAGCAGATCTGAGACTGCAAAGGACTCACCTACCTGAAGAACAGAGGCAGAGCACAAGACTCTGAGCAGGCTATAAGACTGGATGCACTAGGAAGCTCAGAGAGAGGAGCTGAAAGGGTAGATGAACCAGATAGGCTGAGTGAACCACTGGGACAACTCGGCATATCCCTTATGTGCTTCTTTCATACACTGCTGGCTTGCTGGCCTCTCTGGCTCTGGGAGAGATAAGGTTAACTTCAAGATTGCCATACAGTGAATCTCTAGACAGAAGGGTACCAGACACTCTCACCATGGATAGTACAAGAAACCAGCATGGGGGGAAGGGGCTGGAGAAATTACTTAAAGGTTAAGAGCATTGGCTATTCTTCCAAAAGCCCTGAGTTCAACTCCTGGCAATCACATGGTGGTTCACAACCATCTGTAATGGAATATGATTCTGTCTTCTGGTGTGCATGAAAACAGAACACTCATATACATAAAATAAATAAATCATATTTTAAAAGTTACTTAAAGAAACCAGGGTGGAAAATGAAGGTATAAGGAGATCACTGGGATTTTAGGTGAGAATCCTGAGTCACCCTTGTTTTTCTCCTGGTAGATACAGATCTGGAGCTGTCAGATAAATATGTCCATTGGCAGGAAGAAGAGAGAGTCAGATTTATTATTCCTAGAGAAGCATGTGATGTCAATACCCGCCCCTTTAGCTTAGTTGTCAGACTTTCAATATGAAATGGCATGATAACCAGTTAATAAACAAAAACTAACATTATTAAATATGGAATCCAATGAACAGAGGAAATGACTTTAAAGAAAACAAGAAAAAAGGAAAAAAATAAATTTTATTATTAGTATCATCTATTTAATGCTAATCTAGAGAAAAGGTTCACTTATTTTTTTAGATAAGACTTGAAGCTGAGTTACAACAATGTTTGGGAAGAAGAATCATAGAAAAGAGAATTTAAAATAAATCATTAAATAGGTGAGGAAATTCGAGAGTCCGAAATGAGAGTATCCAAGGACAGAAAGGAAGAAAAACATAAATCAAACAAATAAAGACAGAAGGGTAAAAACATACTAGAAAATAATAGATAAAATTCTAGCAAGCTCCAGGTACAAGTTCTAAGATAGTTCCTGCATGCTGTGAGAACTTAGTCAATATTTGGAGTACAATATCTAAATAATTCATTTGCATGCATTGCCCTGAATGAAAAGAACCACCATTAGGAAAATCTAAGGCAAACAGTGCCGTGAACGCTTGCCAAGAACCATCTGCATGGATCATGATTTGAGACTCCCCAACAGCCTCAAGAAGCTATAGTCCAACAGATGAAGCCTTTAAGGTTTTAATGGGAAAGAACCAGTGATACAGATTCTATGCCGAATTAGCAGTGAGCTGTGAGAACAAAATATAGACATCTTGCTCTTAGCCATCTTGATGGGTGTAAGACGGAATCTCAGAGTCGTTTTGATTTGCATTTCTCGATGACTAAAGACGTTGAGCATTTTGTGGAGAAAGAGGAACACTCCTTCATTGCTGGTGGGAATGCAAACTTGTACAACCACTTTGGAAATCTATCTCATGCTTTCTCAGAAACCTGGGAATAGGGCTTCCGCAAGACCCAGCTATTCTACTCCTTGGAATATACCCACAAAATGCTCCTCCACATAACAAGGACATATGCTCAACCATGTTCATAGCAGCCTTATTCATAATAGCCAGAACCTGGAAACAGCCTAAATGTCCCTTAGTTGAAGAATGGATAAAGAAACTGTGGTACATTTACACTACAGAATACTACTCAACTATTCAAAGGAAATCCCGAAATTTGTGGCCAAATGGATGGGACTAGAAATGATCATACTGAGTGAGTTAACCCAGAAGCAGAAAGACTCACATGGTATATACTTACTTATAGTTGGGCACTAGTCCAAAAGGCATGTCCCACAAAATTCTTCACTTACTAGGAGATCGGGATAGATGTGAGGACATCCCCCTGGGACTCTAAGTAAGAGAAATATTGGAGAGGGGAAAATAGAAGGATCCAGAGGGTCCTAGAAACCTACAAGAAGAACATTGTGATGGGTAGATCAGGGCCCAGGGGGCTCTGCTCAAACTATTACACTAACCAAGGACAATACAATTAGTAAACATCGAACCCCTATTCTGATCTAGCCAATAGACAGTATGTTCTCCACAGTTATTTGGAAAGTGGAGACTGACTCTGACATGAACTCTGGTGCCCCATATTTGATCACCTTCCCTTGGTGGGGAAACCTGGTGGCACTCAAAGAAAGAATAAGCAGGCTACCAAGATGAGACTTGATAGCCTATGACCATATAGTAGGGTAGGAGGTTCCCCTCACTCATAGACCTAGGGCAGGGGACTAGGGTGAAAGAGGGAGGGAGGGAGGGAGGAACGGAGGATACAAGCGATGGGATAACAATTTAATTGTAATCTGAATAGATTAATTAAATAAAAAATAAAAATATACACATCATCAGACATGTAACAACAACAAAAATGTCAAAGGCGTCACTTATGTATATCTGCCTGCACTGTCCCATCCCTAGACACATCACTTCCCTAGGAAGATGCTGAGCATAATTCAAGTTCCAAACCAGGAAAGGAGATTCAGGAAAAAGACCTGATGGCCTAAGAACCTAAAGAAATTCCCAAGATGCAGATCAAGGATATAGTCTCAGGAAAAGAACTTCTGAGGGTTAGCTGAGCCACTAGTCCAGATAGAATGGGTAATTGCAGAATTCCAGGAGGAAGTCTCATCAACAAATGACACCTAAATGTAAGACTACTATGCTCAACTATATAGGGGCTTAGAATTTCATTAGACAGGTTATTAATATATTAATGATGCATATAAACAAATAAATGAGGTATTTTGAAATGTGAAAATCAATTTCTTTTAAGAAATATATGAGAATAGATATGAGTAAAAATGTAACAGACATAAAATTTGTGAGTATGGATTTAAAAAAAAGTCTTGCAGAATCCTCATAGAAACATAAACATGTGTTTAGTACTGATGTAAAAATACTAAAATTAGTGTTTCCTTGAAGGAAATAAATAGACAACTTATAAAACTGAAAAAAAAATCTAGAAATAACTGTTTGTACTACGTAGAAGTATGGAGGTAAATGGAAAGCCATAAGAACTGACTGTTCTGAGGCAGAGGGCCAGCAAGGGGAAGCACAGACTAGGCATGACTCTTCCAAGTTAAAAGTCAGAGTGTGCCTTTTTAGACCAGGCAAAGAGACCAAAAACACATTTAAATGATAAAGGAGTCAAGAGAAACATGGAATCAAGGAGAGGGAAAAGGAAAAGAAGAGAAATGCACGGTGGTGGGAACATAACATATTAGGAAAACATCCAATGAACTAGTCCAGTGTGTTCTGGATTTTCTAAGGACAAAGTCATGCCAGGGCAGTAGGCAAGATGTACAAATGGAGGGGAAAGGCCAGAATTGCTGCTATCTATAGAAGGGAAGGCTTGTACAGCCAGAGGCACAAAGACGAGAATAAAATTCACAAACACAGAATCTGTTTGATGTCTGCACATCAAACAGGAATATAGTCTCATGAAGACATAAGGTTTTTTTTTCAAGCATAGCTATTGTATAAATTCAGATCTTCCCATTTTATTTTAATTCAGGGACTGGAGTGACAGCTCAGTGTTTTAGAACACTTTCTGTTCTTGAAGAGGTTGTGGGTTCAATTCCCAACACCCACAAGGCATCTTACAACCACCTGTAATTCCAGTTCCAGTGGAGCTGACATGTTCTTTTGACCTACAGAGGCTCCTGTACATACAAACACATACATACACACACACACACACACACACACACACAGAGTCTTTTTAAAAGTGTGTATGTCTCTTTTAAAGCAGATGCAACCCTATCCTGAAGGTAAAAACCTTTTGAAAAGTGTAAGGGTGTGCAAGTCTAAGCATCACTTCTTTGTCATGGATGCAACAGTACACCAGGAGGCACGGATGGGCTGGTGACAAGAATGTGGACCTAATTTCCATCTTTCCATTTTCTCCTGTTACAATGAGTCTGGTCCTTCGACTCCATGCTTCCCTCAACCCCACTCTGTAGGGATCAAAACCACAAGTGATGAGATGCCCACTGACTTCCAGGTTCTAGGCATAAAGCGGCATGGAACTTTGAGGGTGGGATCACTAAGTGGAATTGTATCTCCAGATGTGGTTAAGACCACGTGATATGTATTTGAGTTGATAAAGTGCAATCATAGTCGTAACTAAAGCTAAAATCTTGTGCTCTTACTGTGTGACTACTTGAGATTTGACTGAAGTGATAGAAAATGATTAACACGAGGGCCAGGTTTTGGGATTTGTTTAACACACTGAAAACAGGCAAGCAAGGTAGTTTTCTGTGTCTAGCTGGTACATTAGAATGCTCATGAAACAAAGCCAGCTATGGTGGTACATGCCTGTAATCCCAGCACATGGAAAGTTGAAAAAGTAGAATCACTCCAGGTTGAAGCCAAAGCAAGTTACTTAGTGAATTCCTGGTCAGTGTAGGTTAGAAAGCAAGATACTTTATAAAAAAAAAATAAAATTCTTAAATGATTATCAACTAACATTACGCCTTAGGTTTAACATTACATTAACATAACAGTGCCAAAAGAAAGTAAATTGTAATTTATAGTACTGAACAATTTAGACATAGGCTTCATGGAGGTATATCTATTAACAGAAATTAGAAGGAAAAAAAGTAATTTAGATATTTTCTATTCTTATATCTCTAGATATTATGCCTTCATACTTAAGCATTGTCCAGGATAATAGTCCCACAGGCCTGCATAGCAAAAGAGCAATTCAAAAACAGTTATAAAAATTCAGTGTGATAAATAGATAAAGAGGGTTAGACATTTTTGTAAGGAACTATCACACTGACACACTGTTTTCAGTTTACTCAATCTAGTTTCACATAATTGAATAGTAGCTTAAATTATACATTAGCATGTTTTGAACACATGCATCCATACATTATTTTAGATTTCCTCTAGCTGCAAAGCCACCTCAGAAATACACGGAGTGCTGGCATTTCCACCACTTTTCAACCTCAGTGCTTTCAGACCTTGTGTGGTTTGGCTTTCTTTTTAAAAGACATTCTTCAATAAAATATAATATATGTAGCACAAAATTCACCCAGGTTTTAATATACTCAGAGAGCTCTGTAAATATTGCCTACGTCTCATGAGTCCCTGAAGAGAATGACTGCCAATTAATACTTCTGTTTCCAAACCTGCCAAAACTAGTTGCCCCATGCTATGTTCTGTCATTTGTCTGTGTCAGATCACATATTCTACAATGTAACCTACACAATATGTCATTTTTGTTGATTATCATCAGCTTTCACTCAATGTAGTATATCCAAGATTTAAGCCTATAGCATGTTTCAGTATTCAGTCTTTGTAACTGACTATTATTCTCTTATTTAAGTATGCTTTTTATTCAGTTGATCAACACTCATAATATTTCTACTTTGGAGTACTACATACTAGGTGACAGAAATTTATGTATGTGCATCTTTTTTTTTTCTTGAGAATATATCTAGAACTGGAACTGCTGGGCTACAGTAGAATTAGTTTTGTGAGGATGGTCCAAACTATTTTATGAAATGGTTGCCATTTTTTCTATCAGAAATGGAAGTGCCCAAAATGTTCCACAGCCTCACTCTCATGTGCCTTGTTCTTTTTTTGGTCTTTTGTTCATTAGTTAGTTTGTTTGTTTTTTGGTCGGTTTTCTGTTTTTTTTTTTTTTGAAATTGTTTCTCATCTGCATAATAGCCATTTTAGCACATATGTACTTGTTTCTTATTATGGTTTTAATAATAATTTCCCTAATGACAAACCATACTCAGTGGTTTTACTCAGATGCAAATTGTCCATTTCACACCTTCTGAGAAAAACATTCACTCAAATTATTTGCTCATTTTTAAATTGAGCTATTTTTTTCCTGAGTTGTAAGTTTTGTGTAGTCTTGCTATGTGTATCTCACAGATGTTTGCAAATATCATCTAATTTATCATTTAACAGTTTACTCTCTGATAGTCTCATTTGTAGGAGAAAAAATTATTTGTGACATTATCCAAAGTATCTTATTGTTGTTGTTGTTTATTCCTATGTTGTTCTTCTAAGGACATTTTATTTGAAACCAATATAGTTTTTGGCATAAATTAAATTTTATATAAAAGAACAATAATACTGGTGTGATAAAAATGTAAAGTATGTTATGTTCAGGCTGACATTTTCATTTGAATCATGTTCCCCATGCTGCTTGGTTTGGCTAACATCGCACATACCTCAAGTATTTGATGGGACATCATTTTTCTTGAATGCCCTGCTCTTAAGGATGGCATCCTCTCAAGGTCTCTCATTGTACCTGCTCATCACCAGTGTTCTCTCTTTACATCTGCTCAGTCACATGCTCAGTGTATAAATGGAAAAATGGAACTAATGATGTTATGACATGAACAATTATTATATGTCAGGAGGAGTACCACATGCCCTGCCTGCACTCTCTCATTACCTTACAGCATCATGTGAAAGTAGCATCATTAATCATCCTATTTTAGCAGGCATAAAAACTCAGGCTCCTGAAACGTAACCGATTTTTCAGCCTCGTATAAGCAATTCTTGTGAACTTGTGCTTGACCCCAGGTCTGATTTGAATGCTACTTTTTATATTGATAATGTGTTAGCAACCAGCTGTTAATTTTACTACTTTAAAATATTAGCTTACAAAGTAGCCAATTTTGGTACTGTACTGCTATATACTTTGCTTGTATTGCCCCTCTAGTCACATCTTCTCCCCTGCCTCCTTGCCCTGTTTCCACTTCCCTGATGCATCTAGTATTTCCTGTTGCACTTCAATAGATGTGAGTTTTTTTTTCCCCCCAGCGCCTTTCCTTAAAACCTCCCTTGTCTCCCATCTCAAGGTCTCTTTTCCAGTTCCATGGCCTTTACCCACTTTCCTCACAACTAGAAGCACATATTAAACAACAGAAGCTGTTACAGTACCCGCACACTGCCCCTTTGAGGCAGGCTTGCCTTGTTTAATTGATTTTCCCATTCCACCCATTTTCTAGGTGCTGATTCCGAAAAGAGGGTAGTAGCTCTTCATTATACCCGTGTTGTATTGTTCTAGTCATGAAGACCTCTATGTAATCATGCACATTAACAATAATATATCATGTGTAATATAGCAATATTAATGAGACAACATGTCAGGGGACACAGTGGAATGTTGTAATGAAAGTGAGGTGAATGTTGTCATAAGGTCCATGTTCCTTTGACACTGTGGATTAACTCTCAGCCCTCATATATGCTATACAGTCTTCCTGTCATTACATATAACTTCTATGTGTGCATATTACTAATAAGGACTTCCACTCAGAGGGCATCACCACAAAACTTATCATCTTATTCACATCAGAGAATTAAGAACATAGACAAATGGATCGTTAAGAGTATGGCAATGTTTATAACAGAAAGAAAGAAGCATTGGCAACTATAAACATTTTTCGAGAGGGAAAATTTAATGATTAAAGAAGATTTTATGCTAATAGTATTTGTATGAAAATATAGTGGTCCATACATCACAACATACAAAAAAACACAAGTCATGTATCTCAAAGATTGAGAATATGGCAGTATTGGTGTAAAGAAAAAAAAAAAAAAAAGAAAGAAAGAAAAGAAAAAAAGAAAGCTATCTCTAGGAGTCCAATCAAATGAGATGGGGAAAGCTGATTTTCTCCTATGTCACAATGATGAAAAATTTGTGATATTCAGTTATTAATTTATTATGACAATAGACAGATTCAAAATATTCAAATAGATTATAGAGGAATAAAAATTCAACTTAGCTTACCCACAAGCAATAAAGGATCCTGCGGGTGCTAATTATTGCCGCCTGTATCAAGATGTGGATGCTTCCATTTAGGGGTTCAGGGTGATTGTGTATGTTGTCCCAGCTTCAGAGCTTGAGAGGTAGCAACGTGAGTTCCAATTTGAGATCCTGTCTCATTGACCATGCTATGTCACTAGGCTATTCTGAACACACATAGTTCCTCGTCTCCTGCTCTTCAGTTTAAATACTGGGTCATGCTGCCTATAGATGGGAAATGTTGCATTAAAATGCTGAATGCTTACCTTGAGATTTTATTCCTCTTCAGTGAGAATCAGTTTATCAAGAGCTAAAGTGAATTCAGAAGTACCGTTTGGGGATGAGGCCACTATAATCACTTAAAGTGGTTCCTCACTTTCACAGTAACAATTGGCCCAATGCTAAGTTCTGTGCTCTGATTGCCAGTGCTTCCCAGGGAAAACACTCCATCCTGCATGCCTTAAGAAGCCTTGTTACATCTCTTGTAATGTCTGATTCCACAGCCTCAAGAAAGGTCTGACCTTTTCTTATAATTCTCTATGAAATACCCACTGATGTCTAGTGTTCTCTTGTGTTGTCATTCTAAGTTGTGCCCCTTAAACATGGACCTGTAGTGTGGTGCCTTATCTTGATTGTCAAATCAAGGAAATCTATCATCACCCTGGAGAGCAAACCTCTGGGATGGCTACGTGGGGGTATTATAGACTTGGCTAATTGAGACGAGAAGGCCTACCCTAACCATCACGGGAAGCACTGTTCTATCTCTTCGGGGTCCTAGATTGAATTTTGGAAGGGGAAATGAGCTACACATTAAAGGCCATCACTCTGATCCTTGGCTGCAGGCACAGTGGGACTTGCTGCCTCACAATCCTTCGCCATGGTTTCCATCCCATATAGACTGTATCTCCTCTAGTGGTAAGCCCAAATAAATAGTTCCTCCCTTAATGTGACTTTTGTTGGCCATTTGGTCCCAGCAATGAGAAAAGTAAATCAGATGAGTATGAGAACCTCTGTGAAAACTTAAGAAATCCCATTATTTTGTTATTCATCTTTGGAAAAAAAAACAATTCTTTTCATATGCTAGATGCCTGTACAATGACGTTAAACGAAACCATGGATTCATTCAGATTTCACTATGCAACATGTAAGGATGGCATAGTAACAGGTGCCTGTCATCCCAGCTCTTGAGAAGTAGAAACTGGAGGATCAGGAGCCCAAAGACAACATAAGATACATAACAAAACAAAACAAAACAAAAAGATACATAAGTTGAAGGCTGGCTTGGGCTACATGAGACTCTGTCTGGAAGTAATTTAACAGTTACATGGGGCAAATTTGTGAGTGCAAATGTATCGCATCAGTCATAGAATTAAGCACCTCCCTCTTCCTCTGGAGAGTCCCAAATAGGAAACTTGCAATGACAGGAAGTAAACCAGAGACTATTTTGAGCGCAGTACTTCCTGATGACCTTCCGGGAGAATCTCAGCCATTGCAACATCATATTCTCTTGAGATCTCCACATTTAGGTTCCTTCCTCCCCAAACATCTACATGTAGCTGTTTTGCTGATCTGCTTGTTTCTGGCTGTGGTCCCTTTTACACGTGTTCTCTATTCATCTCTGTCAATCTCTCTCTCTCTCTCTCTCTCTCTCTCTCTCTCTCTCTCTCTCTCTGTGTGTGTGTGTGTGTGTGTGTATGAATTAGACTTTCCTTACTGTGACAAAAATACCTAACAAGCAAAGGATTTATTTTGGTTAATAGCTTCAGAGAATTCAGTCTACAATCTATGATGTCACTGAGGTTTCATGGTGAGGGAGCACTACCAGAAGCCACTCATTTCATGGCAAAAGGCAGCAAAGAAAGTGAGATAGAGATGGATCAGAGTGAGTTCAGGGATGAAGACATTACTTCCACAGTTACTACCTAAAGTTTTCAGAAATTCTGGAAGCAATGCCACCAATTAGGGACCAAGCCTTCAATTTGTGAACCTTTGATGCGACACTTGGGAGAGTGGGCCCTATACTTTGTCTGGGCAGCAACGTAGAGATGGCCATGTTTGTGCCATGGCATGAGAGCAGAAGTAACAGGGGGCTGAGCAGCTCAGCAATCCCTCAGGCTCTGAACTGGCCTATCCCAACGTCTACCCCATCAATCACCTGCTGGAGTGCATGAAGAGGCCAGTCCTACAGATCTAAAACTATAGGGTCTCCATGACACAGGGCAATAACAGGATATCGGAGAGGAGTCCCAGTGAGGTTCCAGTATTGATAGAGTCCCAGAGTCATTGCAATGAGCATCTGAAATCAAAGAGGGGTGGACAAAAGAATATTCTGTGGGACACACTATGACACATCGCAGCTTCCACAATAAGATAGTTTTTCTTTGTTGCAAGGGATGTTGCAAGGGTAGAGAGCAGGTATGAGGGGAAGGACAGAAGAGTGGGGGATTGGGATGCACAATGTAAAGTTCACAAAGAACCAGTGAAAAGTTTTAAGAAGTCATCTCCACAGAACCAAAGTATGGTGATACAATAACCACATGCCCTGTGCTTTACAAGTAGGAAGACCAAAGCCACAGGATATAGAACACCAAAGCAGAACTTAGTCTTGTTCATATTGGGAATTACAATAACTTTGCGAGAACAAACCAAGTATTTCTCTTGTATGTGCAGAATGGTACCCACATCCTGATAGCATAGTTTGGGCTTTACCTTTAAACAGGATACAAGGGATGGGATAACCATAGAGATGTAACAAGAATAAATTAATAAAAAAAAATAAAACAAAAACAAAAACAAAAAAAACCACAGCCTATTCCCTGCGGTGCTGGGTGTGAATTCACAGCTATGCCTGTGTGGAGTGTAAGAAGTAATGGCTTATTAGTGTGGGAGAAACAAAAGCAGGAGTTTTGCAACTCTTTAAATTGTATTCCAGGCTGGAGAGATGACTCAGAGGTTAAGAACACTGACTGCTTTTCCAGAGGTCCTGAGTTCAATTCCCAGCAACCACATGGTATCTCACAACCATCTATAATGTGATCTGATGCCCTCTTCTGGCCTGCAGGTATACATGCAGACAGAGCACTGTATTCATAATAATAAATAAATCTTTAAAAAATAAACTGTATTCTTTCATCACTCAAGTGGGGATAATGAATCCAGCTTGCTCATTTCCCATGGGCATTTATTTTCGAGATCCCTTTACATGCTTAAAATATTAAAGGACTAATATGACTGAGTCCCATCCAGTGTCAATGAAGCCCAACTATATACTCTTATTCAGGGAAATCCTGAATCTAGTTGGGACAACATCAGCCTGTAAGGCTAAGATCCCAAGTACCTACAAATACACCCTCATCAACGAGATCTTCACTGTGAAAGTATCCAACAGCAGTCTACCAGGCAAAGAGACTAATTAGTGGAAGTGTGCAGCAATGCTTTGGGTTTCCTGTTAGACTCCCATTACTAAGGGCATGTGTCACCCATAGGATTCTTAATAAAGGATGTATTTTCCAGGGCTGTCAAAATCTTTTTATATTGAACATCTGAAATGCTTGCGGCATTTGTAGGTTTAAACTGATTTTTTTTTTTTTTGGCATGTCAACATTTGGAACAAAAAGATGCCATGAAAAAGGGAACACACACACACACACACACACACACACACACACACACACACACACA
>OU015745.1:125135725-125154320 GCA_907169655.1 Acomys percivali
ACACACACACACACACACACACACACACACACACACACACACACACAAGCAGCTGATTATGTATGGAGCAGGTGGCAAAGAGAAATGGCAGTAAAACAGCACATGGCCATGAAACCCCAAGAGAGGTCATGACTGTTGGCACGAATGTTGATCCTTCAGTAATTACGGAGTTCAGTGACCTGAGAAAGATAGCCCAGTCATGTTTCCCACCCTGGTTCTCATGCCAGCTGGGGGCCTAGGGCTGATTTAAACGCTAGTGAGAATCTTATACTAGTGCAAACATTTACACAGCACAAGGTATTTATCTTGGCTCTGGAGAAATGCAGGCATCTTTTGTAGTTCACCTACCCTTAAAAACAGGTTTAAACTTGGGATATTGGCCTGTTGAGAATAACCCACATAGATATATTTGTGATATTTCAGAGTTTTTGCTTGTTTGTATGGACTGATAGAGAATGTCACAATTTTAACTCCCATTCCTGGTTGCAGTTGGTAAGTAAGGAGTATGGTGGGGAGGAGGGATAGCTAACAGGCTAGGCTGGGCTTTATGCACCTTCATAATACCATGTTGTTCAGGCTGACCTGACCGGCAAGGGATCACCATCCCAACAGCTTTCCGGTGAGACGGTGACCTCTATTTAGGGATCATGCAAGTCCCTTTCCCTCTGGAATGTTACACTGTTCTAGCTTCTCCCAAGGTCTCAATTGGAGTCCTGAGAGACTTCAGGGAAAGAGAGAACACACTACTATGGCCACATTCATGTGGGGCTCAAACTGAAACAAGAAAATGATTGGTAGAAAGCATTTCCTTTCCAGCTATCAAGTAAGAGAATCTGTTACGTTTATCAGACACATAAGGAATAAGTAAGGATAAAGGGTGATTCTCTTATAAAGGAAAACAGGAAGCCTGCATCGGAAGAAAAAGAATCAGGTTCACAAATATAGTCATCTCAACTTGTCCAGTAGGATTGGTGGGACCTCTCTAGTACTTGGGAGGCTGACACAGGGAATCACAAGTTCAAGGCTAACTTCAGCAGCTTACATGAACTTTGCATTGAATTATTAAAAAAAACAATGCATTAAAGCCAGAGGCAGGAGCTGAGGATGTAGACAAGTAGAGTAGTGATTGTCTAGTGTGTACAAGGCCAAAGACCTGTGATCAGGCCTTAGTACAATAGCAGAAAGAGTCTCCTAATGGTTTCAAGTTTTGTAAGACTAGAGAGAATGAGACGTTGAATCCATACATATAATCTCCTGAAGAGTTATCTTCCAGCTTTAAAAATCTTTATGATTCTCAGACATTGTGAAGTGCTTCAGGTGTGGATCTCACAGGGGAGCTCTGAGAGATGTTCTGTTTGTAAGAGATATGTACACATAGATACACATGCAGACAGAAGTGAGGTTCAGGAGCCATCAGGCCCACATGCAAAGTAGGGGTCCCTTCAAGCTTTCAAGAGAAGTGGGGTAAAAAGGAGATTGAAATGCTCTCTCTTCAGACTCATGGTTGGCCATCACTGAAGGTAAGCAGTGAAGCAGTTCAAGAATGTCACATGACTAACAGTCACCTCTGGCTTGGCCATTACAGGGAGTCCTTACTTGGAACACAAACTGCTGAAGTTTCGTAAAGTGCCACTATTCCACCAAAAACGATGAGGTCTTTCAAATGACATGTCCATGGCAAACACTTTCTATATAATCTTGCCTTGAAAAGATATTTATTTTCCCCTTTCTGATATATGAAGTCTTTTTGCTTGGTTTGAGCAGTTTTCTTCCTTGTAATGACATACGTTCACCTGTCACTCATTGCTCATTTATCAAGCAAAGCATCCAGTGTTTTAAAATACATTCCAGTTCAGTACTCAAGGAGTCTACAGGGCACTCAAGGGTGTGCCGTCATTCAGGAGCCTGCATCAGCCATTCAGTTAGGAAAGGACATTTTCTAATTTGCATGTTCTTAGCTATGTCACAAAGCTCTATAAGCAGCCAGGCTCAGGCAGGCCTCATGGTACAGGTCTGTAATCTCAGAAGCAGGAGGATAATACAGTGCAAACCATGTTCAAGAGCCTGGCCATCCCAACAAAACCCTGTCTCATTTTTTTTTTCTTTTCCCTTTTGAGGTTAAGGATACACCTCAGTGATAGAGTACTGACCTAGGGTGTGTAGGGCTCTAGTGTCAGTACATAGCACAATACACACATTCACACATCCTGTATACCTTAAATGGTTCTATTTTTAAAATGAATTTTCAGCCAAGACATTTAATGTTGAATAGTGGTTGTTCAGCATGCAGAATATTTTTCCTAAGAATTTTTCTTATAGAGGAGCACATGAGAAATTGTTCTTTGCACAGCAGGTACCAATAACTATAATAGTTTATCAGATCAGTGATCAATGGTCTTACAAGTCACTTCATTTAAGTCTATGTCATCTGCGTTATGAAAAGCTCTTTCCATCATGTGGTATAGAGAATCTTTCCTGGTTTTTTGTCCCCAGTGGCATCTTATGATCAATCATTATACAGATCATCTTAAGACCCACACTGATAGCATATGGAAACTTCATCACATAAACAGATACCTTAGATATCAAGAAGGCTGTGACAATAACACGACAATAAACACAGTCACCTATGTTTCCTTTCACATTATTCCTTTACTCCTTAATCTAATGGACCAAGTATTACATGAATTGTAAAGAAAACTCCAAAAAAAAAAATGTGAACAGTTTTTGAAAAGACATCACTAGGATCTTGAATGTTTGTCAAATAGCTTGAATAGCTTTCCCTACTTATTATCTTCATAAAAGGGCAAAGAGCCCCTGGAAAACCTGAAATTTCCAGGAATCTATACACATGTGAGTTTGCTGTGTCCTTTTCCATATTTACAGAGTCAAATATTATCCCACATGGTTTTATGAAACTGGGTCGATCAGCACTGCACACATATCAATGGCTTTTGAGGACAACAAAGAACTCATGTGACCCTGCTTCAAAATGTCTACTTTACATTCCTCTTCAGATTTATGAGTTTTCCTTTGGAAAAGCATCATGCATCAGATCAGACTTCTCTTTCTGGTCTATGTTTAAGGGACTTTTCCAGCTCTCCGTGCTCTTTCTGCTATTAGTGTTTAAGAACAAGTGGATGCCGCCATGCCCGAGTTTCCCATAATGGAAATAGATCTGCTGGTGTCTGGGCTGACCAACAACAATGCAAACGCTGCTGTGTTCACCCTCAAGCTGTCCCTAGGAAACCTCTGTCAAAGAGTTCCAACCTTAGGAAACGTACAGTGTCAGGTTACAGCATCTGTGCATATCTGAGCTCCTTTCTTTGGTTTTTCTGAGGCTTCAAACACAATCTCCAGTGAATTATATCACATAGGAGCAGGCACGCACACGCAAACACACTCACACATGCGCGCGCACACACACACACACATACACACACACACACACACACAAACATGCATGCAGGCAGGCAGGCATGCATGCTAGAGTGCACAAAAGGAGACATAAACATTTGTGATTTTTGAATGACTTTCTTTTAACCTACCTTTACTCCATCCCAGACTAAACTTTGTAATTCATGCTTTTCTTAGACTGTTATATTACCTATCCCTTTACCCTGTCAGAATTGCCCCCCCCCTTTTACTCCTTTAACAGCCCTGTAAATCATATGATTAACTTTCAAGCCAGGCCTGATTGATGTGAGGAAGGGACATTTAATTGGAGTACAAAACCACCCCCACACTGCTCCTAATGTTTTTTGGGTGCATCAGAATGTGATCTGAATTCCAGATATGGTTTCTTTGTGACATTTATTTTCCTCCAGCATGCGTGTGCTACACCTTTGCCTAAATTGGCTTCTTATCTTCTTCTGCCTTTTTGAACTTAACACTATAAATTAATGAATGTCCTGATGAAATAAATTCCTTTGCAGATTTTATGTATATGGAGGGTGTTTCAGTTTCACTCAACAACAGATATTGAATTTGTGTGCCCTAGAAAATAATTTATTGATTTTTGACATCTAAAACCTAGGATTTTATTATTAATTTAAAAAATAATATTTCAAAATACTTTCTTGACCTTAGAATTTGTGTTCACTTACAGCAGTAAAATAAGTCAACTGGACTTGAGAGGATATCTAATATATATTCTTATTCTTATTCTTTTATTTTTTTGTAGTGAAGTAGTCCACTAAAAAAGTACAGTGAATGTGATAGAGCCTTGACTTGCTTTTAGCAGACAGAGTAAAAATCTAATCTACTGTGACCTCTCCAGGTTCCATTATTAATCACCTTCCCTTGTGTTGAAGTAAACTAGTAATCGACCTTGGAATTAATGGATCTAATTAGAAAACATTCTTAAGTATTTTTATGTTAAAAAGTAGAGCAAATGTTCATGGCAATGATGAACACCTGTAACCCCAGCATTGAGGGGGGCAGAAGCAGGCTAATCTCTGTGAGTTTGAGGCCAGCCTGGCCTACAAAGTGAGTCCCACCAAAGATACACAGAGAAACCCTGTCTTAAAAAACAAAACAAAACAAAATAACAACAATAACAACAACAACAACAGAGTAAATGTTCCTTCAAAAAAGAAAAGAAGTATGTACATTTGACTCAATAATAATGCAAAAATATTAATGATTTCTAGATTGTTCCTCAAGAAACAGCTGACAAATTCAGTGACACTCATGGATTTCACCATGAGTGTCACACACAAAGTTATTGTCTATGAAGAGTCACAGGGGAATGATTTTGCCACATGCAGGGAAAGAAGTCATTTGTGTATCTTCAACATTTGCACAAACTATAACCTCCCTTGCATTTTGAGCTATGAAGGCTTTGGTTTCCCCACATTTGGTGCTACTACTATTTAAATTCCTGCTGATTTGGAAATCATGGGCCAATTAGGCCCTTGGTATGTGAAAACATGGGAATTAGGAAGGAATCAAACAAAAATGATTCTTTCGTATGCTTATATGCACACTACTGAAGCTTAGGAAAATATATACAGAAAAACCCTACTTGGTCGAGAAGGTATAGATTTTAATGGCTGTTAGGAATCTACCTGTAGAACTCAGGGTCTATATATGGTAGTTAAAGACATCTAAATGACAGTCAGGCAGTGCCACAAAGCAGCTAACAGCCATTGGGTCTCTTCCACATGAGGTTATTGGTGTCTGTGAGGAAGCCTTGCTCTTCTCTGTGTATAACTCTATAACTAGTCATCACATAAAGGTTCTTTGTGTATGAAAGAAGACACTTGCAGAAAGTCATATTTTATAATCAGTGCAGACTTCTTTAAACAACCTTTAATCATGATTAAATGCCTGATAAATGAGGACCTTGACAGAGAAGAAACTGAGCTAAGTGCAAAAACAGGTTTCGACTGTTGCTCCCAAAAGTAAATGGCAAATGAGGAGAGGAGTTGGGAGCAGAGTATTCCTGAATCAGAAAGTCCAAGACGTCTTTAAAGGCTTGGGAGTAATTCTTCTGCAAAGCCCTAAAAATACATGAAGATGGCTTCCCTTTAGAAACCGTAATAATCAAAATAATCCATCATTTGCTTTTCAGTTGCATCAGAGCCACCAAATGCATTGTGTTTTCTGTTAGGCCTCTGTTTATTAACTGTTTGGCCCTGTAGATCCTACACCTGGCAGGTACTTCTGTTTGTCAATGAATAAAGCATGACTCTCGAGTTCAGTAGAGAACCCATGAAACACCATGGATTCACTAGAAAACTTGGTCATTTATTGAATTAAGCCTGTTTCAAATAGAAACAAAGTAGCCATTTAAACTCCACGAGATCTTATTTGCAAATTGTAAATCACAAGAGACTTAATTCAGTGGGCATGTGTGTTCAGGTCTCTTCTAATCTTCTAACGTTATACAGTGTTTCACTGGTTAGATTTTGGCTTGGATTTTTTTTCTAAAATTGTAGGGTTTTAGTCTGTGTGTGTGTTTGTGTGTGTGTGTGTGTGTGTGTGTGTGTGTGTGTGTGTGAGAGAGAGAGAGAGAGAGAGAGAGAGAGAGAGAGAGAGAGAGAGAGAGAGAGAGAGAGAGAGAGAGAACACCAAGAAGTAAACTCGCAATGCTAAAGGTGCCTAGTAAGCCCACAGCTGTTCTGAACATAGAGTAGATTTTTTTCTGTTGTGATTCATGGCCACATTAATAAGTGGACTGAATCTCACACTTCATTATCTCTTTAGTTTGTTTGAGGCAAGGAAACTTTACGCTACGACTTTGTGTTTTTGTTTGAGTACCAGCAGTATGACCTTGACAGTATCCATCATGCTACAGGAGTTAATGGACCAATGTTTAATGACTTATAAAGTTTGTTTAGATGTTTGGTGGAGGTTATACACCAATTAGACATAAAAGATGGCACATGAAATACATTTTGTAGATAAACCAAGAACTTATATGTGAATAGAACATCAGAATTCACTGGATAGAGCTATTAAAATCATGAAAACCTATAGATTTAAGTGTAAGCTCTTCACTTCTCTTGAACCACAAAACTTTTGTTTTGAGATGGGACACTTCTATCCAGTATAGGCCATCCCAGAATGTACAGACGTCCTCTCTCCTCAACCTCCCAAGACTTCAGGTTGCAGACTTGAGCCACCATATCTTGTCAGACTCTAGAACATGTAAAACTTTCTGCAGGAGTTAGGAATGTCAGTGTGCTCTAAGGAGAAGTACAGCTTCCTAGAAGGCCAGGTTCAGGGAACATCGTGTTTTATCACTGCTAGTGTTTGCTGTATAAAACATCCATTCAAATATCTATTGAACATATAGTCCACATGGCCTCTTTTTACAAACTGGGAGTCAACACATCCCTCCTCAGGAAGGTCAGAGATTCTTGTGACACTTGAAACAATGAGTTTCTCAGAGCACTGACTTCCATCCCAAACTTTTAGAAATTAATCAGAGACGTTATGAACTGTGAGAAGATGATGATTCCAACAATTGTTTTGGAGGATATCAGCTTGCTATGCTACTGTTTCCTAAATGCAAGCTTAAACAGTTAACTAAGTCATACATAAGATAGCATCCACAGGATCCAACATATTTTATTTTTTAACTGTACCAATTAAAAAAACCCCACTGTAATGGTGAAATTCCTCTTTTCTTCAAAGAGTCTGGAGGTGAATTCAGAGAAGATGTGATGGCATCAAATTATGAACTTTATTTGAACATGCACTCAGAGGGTCCTATGCTTTTGCTGAAATCCACATAGTTGATTCTCTACTGAAAAGACCCTCTGGTGACTTCATTAGGATTTCAGCATCTTGCTTTGAAAAGTTATGAAATCTGAGACTAAATGACAATGTTTACATTTTCGTCAAGCAATCCAAACTTTTGTCCTCCATTTTCTCCACTTCTTGGAATATTCCCCAGAAGGTTATATGAGAAATGAGAATTGACTATGAGCAAAATGCAAACAGATCTGTGCCTCATAAGAAGAATTTGGGTTCTTGACCTATTATATTGTTAAAGTGGAAATATACTTACCTTGTTGAGAAGCTTAATATCAGAAATCATAAATTACTTAATAGGATATTTTGAGATGAATATTATTTTCAAAATCTAATTCTTTTATGTAAATATCTTCTACTTTGATTCTAAAATAAATAAGTAACTTATGATGATTATTTCATCAGTGCTCAGATTTAAATTTCATTTTTCACATTTTGTACCTGCTGTGTACATTTACATATTAATATACATGCATTTTTAATTAATGTATCATTAATTCTATAAGCATAATCAAATTTATTAAAATACATGATGAAAATAAAAACATTTTTGATATAGAGAGAACATTTTCAAAATCCACTGGGATCATACATATAGAACACAAATGACTAGTTTCTCAACTATTCCTGTTGATGTATATTACCTATCTATGTATATTATTCTTTATGTACCTATAAAAATTTAATGCATAAAAATTTTTGTGGAGATGTAGGGGTATCATTAGTTGAAAGAAGATAAATAAACAAGTAACTTCACTTGTGCTTCAAGAAGACCTATTGTTTGAGGGCCAAAGTTGTTCCTAAATCCAGAAACAGGAAATACTAGTGTTATTGCACAGTGGAGTGGCTGGTCTGGCAGGAAAGCAAATAGACTTGTGAGGTTTTAAAAAAAGGCATTGGCTATCCTCTCCTCCTCCATCTGCACCCCCTTTCACCAAGGCTGCTACATGCTGAACAAGCACCAAAAACAACCAATAAACGAAAGGAAACTCAAAGGTCACTCAGGGTCATTATTTTCACATACCTTTGAATAATGAGAGCATCACATGTCAGCTAGAGGAGAACAAAATGTCACATTCTCTAGCTAAAGGTCAGCCTCGGTCATAGGTCACAGAAGGGAGGCCAGGAAATAACCTAAGAGGTCAGGCTGGGTGTACAAAGAAAGGTCACCAAATGTCAATGAAAGCATGCAGCTGTTGGGAGATGAAACAACTGAGTCACCCTTTTGTGCTGACATCGGCTAGAAAAAAATGTCTCTGTTGCCTTTTTTTTAGCTTGCTGTGTTATAAGACCGCGACATGAATGTGCCCAACCCGAAATTAGCCTTTTAAAGAGCAACAGTTTGGAAGTTAAGTGAAGCAGTTTCCAAAGACTCAAAACTGTGACATTTTTATCTCCAACGATGAACACAGCAATGGACTTCTAACCCCAAATTTAGATTTCATCTGAGCTCATGAGGCCTTAGGATAGGTAGGCATCAGGAACCAGTGTTTTCATACCTCTAAGAACTGTTATTACTCCTTTAACTAGGAGACACACAGAAGTCTTGGCCTTTTACAACTTTGGTAGACATGACTTATCTTGTGTTGTATTTGACCTGGGGTTTGGTAGTTTGATGTAGTAATAACACCTAGTCAAAGGAAAGAATAAGAATAGCAAAACTTGCAATCTCATTTTAAAGGAAGTTTAGCAAAACACTGGCAGAATAAATCTAATATCAATATTGCTTTCAAATCAATCACTCCCTGGAAAATGTCAGCCCTAGCTGGAACCACATTTCCTAACCTTTCTCCTAGTGGCAGCAGTGATCCAGTGTGTTCAAGTCATTACGCCCTTCAGGAAAGACATTTGGGCACCCAACATTATTCAGATACATGGCTTATGCACGGTCCCATAGCTGCTCTGGTTGTTTTTGGGGGGATCTGTTTTTTCTGTTTTATACACACACACTTCACATGACAGGAGAAATTATTTTCAGACAATGTCAGAACCTTCCACATCTTCTACTTATTCCCTAACAGGAGACCATGTTTCACAGCAAAGTATCTTCTTTCTTAGGGTCCCCAAAAGTGGGGACTCAGTGTACCACATGGAAAGAGCTATGGTTTTTTGAACCAACTGGACCATGTTAATGTCATCTCTGTGTCAAGTCTACATGACATGAAGAAAGAAAGAAATGTACATTTATGTAATAAAATAATGAAAATATAAAATAATAATACATAATTATGCATACATGATTGCTTACACTTTCCTTAGTAGCTTCATGTGAACTAGATATTCCTTAGGCTGCTGGTGCCATTGTCACTGTAATTGTTATAGTGTAAATGACTTAACTTGTACACAGAGAACATAACTTACTTTCCCCAATCATCTGTGAGGCTAAGCTTTGAAACCAAGAAGGGCATTTGCATGACTGTATTTACCACATAGTCTATATTTAGCTGTGAGAACTATGAGGCATGACAATGTATGAAGCTTCATGCAAAGATTTGGTATCATTCAAGGCCAGCAATCTAGTATGTGGTAGCATCTGGTGACCTCCAGGGTTGAACTGGATCCAGTCAGTCGATCTTTTCCATAAGAATCTATGGAAGAACTGAGGCAGTCCTGGTACCTCAGACCTTAATTCACATTCCAGGTCTAAACAAAATTGGACTCCTAGTTTGAAAAGATGAAGAGAATTGTGTTGCTCGGATTGTGCAGTGCATGTAAATTTGAAGGTTTTTCCTGTTGGTCTTTGATACTATTTTACAATAGAATTTACTATTACTGTATTTCAACAGTACTTACTATTTCATATCATTTTACTACTAACTTCAGTAGGGCATAGTCAAGTTAACAAACCTTTAACAGCAACAATGACAGTAACAGTTTCCTAGGAAGAGAAATCTATAGGAAAAGCAACTCTTGACAGAAAGAGTCTCTGCTCCAAGTGACTCTGTGTTTGTTTTGCAGTTTTGCAGGGATGCTTGTCAAGTAATAGCACGTTAGCCCAGGGTGACTTCAGGACTCAGAAGAGGTGAAACCTCATTCCTACCTAATGGGCTTCAGGCATATGGACGCTGTCAGGAGAACATCATAAATCCTGCAGATGGGAAGGGAGGCAGCAGAAAGAACCACAGCAACCCTGTGCGCTTACAAGAAAGAGTTACTTAACACACTGGGAAGTGCATTTAATAAATGAAGCCAGCTACTTGAGCGTGTGCCTTATTCGCTCTCTGCAGAGGTTGTCGAACTTTCTGCAAAAAAGTCATTTTGTGCTGCCTGCTTTTCTTCTGGAATTTCCTTCACCTCTCCTGTAGGAAGTGGATGGGTAAGCAGCTGACTGAGAAATGGCTAAGGTCACAGTTAATAAGGAAAGCTGAAGGTAGGAAGGCAGGCTGTCTTTTCTTAACCTGTCAGAGTTCAAGAGACTCTGTACGATTTGGGCATGCCATGACACCAGCCCTCTTTTTATTCTTAAATAAAAAAAAAGTCTGTCTTAAATAACTGCTGTGTGGGAGGTAGTCAGTGTGGAGGTGTCCCACTGACAGAGTTACAGAACTGAACTTTCTCTTCCTGATCTCATTCACACACTGGCCTTTTAACTTTAAAGGTGGCACAGGGAAGAGCCTGAAGAAAATGATCTTCAAAGACTTAGAAGGATCAAATACCACCTTAAAATGTCAGGAGTACTGAAGTCACCTGATGTTCAGAGCTGGAGACTAGCAGAGCAAAATGGGAGGGGGCAGAATTAGGCACTCCTTTGAACAAAGGCGCAAAAATAAAATACTTAGCAAGCATATGGAGTGTAAACTCTATCTCTACCTTAAAAGATATGCGTGTGCCCAAGAGTCCTTAGGTTTTCATTTGGGAGAGCCACTGCATTATTTTGTCACATGAGTGAATCTATCCCTCCCTCTTCCAATCAAGGAATTCCTGTCTTGTCCCAGAGGGGATTTAATTGAAACTTGGATGGTGTACAGTGAGGTTCATCAGATAAGCATGTGCCAAATATAGGATTTATAACTACCCTAAAATGACTTCTCTGGAAAACCTCCTCCTTCATCTTCAGATGAGATAAAGCTTGATATGTGACATGACAACTCGTTGACTTTTAAACAAAAACCACACTTGGCTGGAAAAATAAGCACAGAAACACTCTGGATGTGGCAAGGGGAAACTAATTTTACTTGATTTGGATTTTTGTAAAAGTCACGATTATCTTACTTGACATACCTATTACTTAGTGACAGGAGAGAGAGACAGAGTGAGAGAGAGAGAGAGAGAGAGAGAGAGAGAGAGAGAGAGAGAGAGAGTCTAATATCTAGAAGCCTATGTTTGCATGCTTCTATGTAAACTGGCTTCTGAATTACTGAAGTAATGTCCTCCTGCTTTGTATTAACTTGACTTTTTTTTCTTGTCAAGTCATGTTTTTTTTTTTCTGGTATCTGAAAATGTGCCAAACTAAATGTCAATGCCTCCATGAGAGAGATTTAGAGTTCCCTTTTGGAGCAGACAGAAGCCTCAGATGACAAACAGTGCTCATCCTGAATGTCCCTCCCGCCTGTGTGCTTTACCTCAGAACAAGGTCAAAGAAGCCACCGGAGAAGAGCTATGATTTGTTTGACTTGACATTCCCTAGTATCTCCCTTTGTCAATCCTGTATCATCATCGCTCTGCGGCCCTGAGTGATGGCAAGGCAAGTGCTTGCTCTTAGGTGGACCTGGCCACTTGCCCTGCATACCACGGAGAGTCGCCGTGAATTTCCCTGCACAAAAGTGTCCATTTGACTTCAGTGCTGTTATATACAGCATTTTGTATGGACGGTTGAGAAATATTTTCTCAGGATAGATTCTAGTTATGAAACATACCATCCTCCCCACCCCACTCCCACCCCCAGCCCAGTTCCCTCTTCATTCCTCTTCCTTCTCTTTCTCCTCCCTCTTCTAAAACAGCTCCCCTCAAGTCTTCAAGCCCGACTTTACCAAAACATACTGCAACAGAGGCTGGCAAGCCCTGGCGTGGGGCAGAGGTGAAGTCTCCTGTTCTTTTCTGAGGCAAGTCTGGCGAATGAAGAGACATGAGGAATCCAACAAGGGAATACTTTTGAAAGTAGTCAATAAACACTCACCATTTACTTCCCTGAGAGCAAAATGCACCCCACATGCTAGGAATGTAAAGCACAAAGTCATCTCTCCCATCTTTAAGGTGTTTGATGTACAACGCCCAGAGCTGGATTACTGTACTGTGGGTGCCCAGTGGTGATGATGACTATCAAATTTGGCTCCCTATTTGAGCCTCTTCTCCTTAAGCCACAAGGTATCAACAACCTTATTGTATTGAAAAGCGGTTTTTCTCCGCTCCTGGAGTCTCTTGCCTTGGTCTCATAACAGGGTTCAGTGTTATGAATTTAGGGACACAAATACAGCCCTGGATGGGTCAGGGGATATTGTTCCTTGATACAACACTTGCCCAGCATGTGTGAAGCCTGAGTTCACATCACAGCAACCCATGAAGCAGTCTTGGTGAAGTATGCCCCCAATTTTTCTGAGGTTGGGGTAGATGAATTAGAAAGCAGAGGTTATACCTAATTACATAGCAAGCTTCAGTCCTAAGCCAGTCTAGGTTACATAAGAACTGTTTGAGGGGGCCTGGGGCAGAAGAAGAAGTGGGGAGAGCAGGGGTAAAAAGGAAAGAGAGAATGAAGGGGCTGGTACTGGAAAGTGTGTAAGATGTAACCAATCTACCTGTCTTTATAATACAAATAACGTAAATTTATTTTTGATGACTTTAGCAGACATTTTAGATCCATTCTCCCTTAGGCTTTTTCCTTAATCTTAAACATTCCTTTAAGTTTAGGCAAGAACTCTCCTCTGTCTTGGCAACAAGGCTGACCACCATAGCAAACTTCCTTTCCTATTCCTGGTTGACTCTCTCCTATCTCCCACTCTTCCTTCTTGGCCTTTCCATGAGAGCATCTGGACCTGCAGCTGCCTGTGGCTCACTGGAGTGGCTCCTCTAATGAAGGTTTTCCCAAGTGCCCACTGTGACCTGCTGCCTTTGGACCTCCAGGATTCCTTCCTGTGTTTATGAAGCAATGTCAGCAGTTTCCAGCACACATTCCCAACCCTGATGACAGGGTTGATTTTGAAACTCAGTTACACTGCTCAGAGGGACTCCATGAAGAAACCCAATCACCCAACTTAAGGAAACCGGGCTTCTCTGACAAAGCAAGAGGAAAATGACCTATTTTAAACCCCAGTACTGAAGATAGATACTTCTCATTCCAAAGTAGGGGAACTGAAAAAGTGAGTCATAGGGGAAAAAATGAGTGATCTCCCCGTAACCTTTCCATTAAAGAGATGGAGAGATCTTGGGCAATGACTTTCAACTTATTCATAAGAAGACAAAGAGTATTTGTCTGTGTGGTTCTCCTGTGAGATCCCTTGAAAATTGAGACCGTTTCTAAAGGTGTAAAGGACAATGGCTTTATGCAGATTTATAACCAATTCTTCTAGCATTTTCCCCTTCTCTTTTTCACTTTCCCTTCTAGTTTTGATGAATATCTGTGAACTCCCCCCCCTTAAATATAAATGAATGCTGGCATGTAAGTCCACACAACTGAGATTTAAATTTAAAATGATCTTTAAGCAAAGCTGGCCAAGTCCTGGGACTCAAAGAAACAGAGCTCACGCTTTGTAAGGTTTAAATGAAGAAATGTTAATGGCAAGACTCTTGATGGAGCCCTGGGCACAGTTTCAAGACTTACCCTAGCTCTAGCAACATGGTCACCTCTTAGCTGAAGGGTCAAGGGGGAAGAAGCAATGGTATCGGAACACTTTTTATAAGTGTGATGGAGAAAAGGGTGTCCAGGTGCAATTGAAGCTTTGGGGGCTTAATATAGCCACCCACGATGCAGAGCTAACACGGGGGAGGAACAGAAAAATTAATACCTTGGCTTCTCTTCACTCCAGTTTATTGATCTTCTGCCAGTTTATCCCAGGGGCCAACTGCAATTGGTAACCTGCTAGCAGAAGAGCTCTTGCAGAGGCTGGCCTCCTGAGCCACAGAACAGGGAAGACGCTGCCCTGAGAGAGAATTAGGCATAGAAAGGATTACCCGACAATCAAACTTCTTCTTTGATTAAAGAGTAAGATGAACTCAGCCATAGCATCTGTACACAAACCTGCTCTGGGAAATACAAGTGCTTGAGACTGAGCTCTCTTACCCTCAGCTCCTACACTGAGTGTGACTGCCCCCTGGAGATGAGCTTACTGTGGCGTGATCAACAGCGTGCTGTTTCCGAAATCCATGTTGTGTGCTTTATCCTTGTGAGGTAGTGAAATTTAATTGTTCCATGGTATTTGGAGGTGGAATGTGGGGATTGACTAGGATCAGCTAATATCATCAGGAAACCACGCACGCACGCAATCAGGAGCTTCCTTCCATCCTTGCTACGTCATGCCATAGGACTCTGCCGGTACAAAGACTACCAGCATATTCAGACCTTTATCCTCCTATCTTAAGATCTGTGATCCAAAATAAGTCTCCCTTGATACACTTTCCTAGACTCTGGCATTTTGTTTTAAGAACAGAAAAATAAAAACGGGGGCAAGGGGGAGGCATGAAGTGTAGTGCACAATCAAGGTTAATGTTAAAGTGTAAGGCCTGTAGGCTCAGAAGATGAGGGAAGATCCATCCTTTCTGCCATCAATCCTCTGACCATCTGCCTCTGTCTATAGACTTGGTCCCACCCTCACAGCATAGGTAGAAGGTGGCCACCCACACGTTTCACACCAGAAACTGAATCATCAGCAACTTTACTTTGGACTTTCCAACCTTCAGAGTTAGAAAGAATAAATTAGAATTCCTGATACTTAATGGCATAGTAAGGACATTTTTTATTGCAGGAACATAAACAGAGAGACTGAAGACAAGCTAGGCTTTAGGTCATACAGACCTGGATATTAGGGTTTATTTTCCCTTTTAACGCGTTCCACGTAATAGTTTCTACATCATTGTTGCAAAACTTCTTTTAGACTGTCCTCCGTGCTGGAAAATTCTCACCCACTATGTCTTTCTGTGCTGATGCTTCTCTAGTGTCTATATTTTCTTATGAAATAATAATCAGACCTAAGACAGACCCTGTAAGTTGAATGCTTCCTAAGCTCTGTTTACTCAGATTGAATTCTGAGTCATTTCTTCAACTCTATTTTCCAATTGCACATCGTCTTCTCAGCTGGGCTTGTTGTCTATATAATTTCTACTCACTAGTACATTTCAAGAATTGTGTTTTTTTTCCATTTTAAGTATTGTTTTCATTAGGGTTTCTATTGTTGTGATAAAACTCCATGACCAAAAGCAACTTGGGAAAGAAAGGGTGTATTCAGCTTACAGCTTTCGGTTCAGCCTCCATCTCTGAGAAAAGTCAGGGCAGAACTCCAGCCAAAACCCCAAAAACCGGGAGTCAGAAGTTGATGCTGAGGCCATGGAGAAGTAGCACTGGCTTGTTGCTCATGGCTCCTTTGGCCTGTGTTCTCACAGCATTCAGGACCACCTGCCCAGAAGTGCTACTGTCCATAGAGAACTGGCTTCTCCCACATTAATCATCCATCAATCAAGAAAATGTTCCAAAGACTTTCCCACAGACCAAACTGGTGGTGGCATTTTCTCAGCTGAGGTTTCCTCTTACTAAATGACTAGCCTGTGCCAAGTTGACAGAGAACTTCCAAGTGCAACTGCTTTTACATTTTTTACTTTTTAAAACAAAGTCTGCCTGATCAACCTTTTCAGTCCCACATTCATTGCCCTCATACTTGATGACTTCCTCTAAAAAGAACCTCTAATATTGGGGCATTCTTATTATATGCCAAATTTAGTAATTCCACTATCTATAGGCCTTGTAGGTATGATTTTCCTTTTGCAATTTGTACTTTTTATTAGAATTGATAATTTTACTCCCTGTTGCATTTTATGTTTAGGTTAGACCTGGTGCAACTTCTTTGGTGCTATTCTGATTCTAAGACTGAGAGAGTATTTTTCCCAAAAATACCACCCACCAGCTGGCAGAGCCAATCAGCTGCCATAGTAAATTCAGAGTACAGACCCAAATCAGGGTCAGCATGTATTCGGAAACTCATTATAGGAAAAGGTTTCACTTGTTTTGTTTTGTGTGTGTGTGTGTGTGCGGGGGGGGAGGGGAGGGTGGGTTTTTTGTTTGTTTGTTTGTTTGTTTGCATTTTGTTTTGTGTTTTCCAAATGAAGTCATAATTTCTATAATAAGAACAACCAACTCAGAGGCATTGTGTAAGATAGTCATATGGCAGTCTTACCGTCATCTGAATACACTTCCAGGCTACCTTCGCAAGTGTAAACAGAACCCATTACATAGTGGTGGCAGGCAGTTTCTCTCTGCTGTCCATTCCCCTACTTCCAGGCAACTACTAAAGCACTATAGAGTTACCTATCCTGGATGTGGCACATAAATGGAACCATACAGTGTGCATTGTCTGGAATCTGATTTCTGCTTCTAGGTAGAGTAGTGGAGGTCAAGCCCTTACACATGTGAGCCAAGGGCTCTCCACCTTTAGTTTTTCTACCTATTGTAAATAAGGCTGCAGTGAACATGCAAGCACAAGTTTTTGGTAGAATTCGTAGATTATTTTGGGTTTTATTACCATCTTACCAATATTGTCTTCTAACTCAGGAGTAAAATATGTTCCTCTGACTGTTTATATCTTATGTAGTTTCTTATTGGTATTTTCCTAATTCATTGTTTGTTGCCTCTTTGCCTACATGTCTTCCTAAGTATTTTGTTCTTTCTAATGCTTTGTGTAAAAAAGGCTGTCATTTTCTTCTTGTACAGCTCTTTGCTACTGTGTTGAAAGATCTCTGGCTTGATGTACTAAGACATGTCCTGCTACATTGCTTTATTAATGTGTTTACCTTTTTGTTTTCCTCCTAAGAAGCTGCTTCCTTTGATGACAACGGTTGTATGGCATGGCTCAATTTTGTTCCTAATAATTTCATTGAGGATCTTTTTGAAATTCTTGTTTATTGTGAAGTTTAGGCACATATTTGAAAGCTCAAAGTTTTATGTTTTCAAACTATATGTGTTCTGTGAGTATCAAAACTCCTTTTCAGATAGCATTAGAAAGGACTTGCAGCCCTGCCAGCTCTCCTGGTTCTGGATTCATGATTGTGTATAATTTAATGATTCTTACCAGCTCAGCAATGTAAGGGTGGGAGTATTCGCGGGAGTTTGGGTATTTTATTCAGTGTTTTAAATGTTTCTCATTAAACAGGTTTTGCAGGGTTTCAATGTATTTCCACATGCGGTAGCCACACTTTTAAGTTTTTGTGTGTTTAAGTTTTAAGGTTTTATGTGTGGAGTGGTGGGTACATTAAACAAGGCTTATGCATATAAAAAATCTCAGGATGAGGCTTTTTCTATGAATATATTATGCCATTAGTTATCACATATATACATAAATGGAATGTGAAACAAATGTACATTAATGTATACATCAAGTAACATAAGCAAGAAGTATTATGATAGACTCAAAGCTGCACTTTGGGAATTCCCTGGGAAAAGTAAATCCTGCTGAAGGTGCAGAACTTGAACGTTAGAACCATATGACCTTCTCCCCCACAGGGTGCCCACTCACATGACACAACCATGACAAGAGCATGGCTTTTAGTAGTGAGCATTCTGCTTTTCAGTATGGCACTGCTGCCCATTAATTGGTAGTAAAGCAAAACTTTCTAGCAGTGACCTGGAACCAGGCTGACCTGGTGGATCCTTTGTGGTGAGGCTTGGCAGCACTTCAAGACCATGAAAATTAAATTCCAAAGATACCCACAAAGAGTGACTAGTAATGGGCAAACTCAACCTTAAGCCAACAGAATCTCAGTTCAAGAGAGAACACGTTTCATCATGAAGATGAGTGAGGTAGACTAAGTGAATAGACTCTCTAGAAAGTAGAGTTTCTATTGAAGCTGACTGTAGATGCCACTGCATTATTGATCCAGAGCAAGCATTGATCATCTTGTGTCTGTTCAGCCTCGTGTTCTGGCTTTATGCAAAGTCTATGGGATGATTCTTTATAGTTAAAATGCTTTTCATTCAGAGCAGTCAGCTACTGGGCCAGTGAGTTGGCTCAGCACATAAAAAGTGCTTGCTCTGCAAGCCTGAAAACTGATGCAAAACCAACTTCTGAAAAATTTATCCTTTGTCTTCCACACATGTGTGCCTACACTGGTATGTATGCATCACACACACGAGAGACAGACAGAAAGAAAGAAAGAAAGAAAGAAAGAAAGAAAGAAAGAAAGAAAGAAAGAAAGA
>OU015745.1:125156669-125179183 GCA_907169655.1 Acomys percivali
TGTGTGTGTGTGTGTGTGTGTGTGTGTGTGTGTGTGTGTGTGTGTGTACTCAGTGTGGCATACAAGCAAGAATATATATTACATGAATGTACATATATTATATACACACATATTGTATATATGTATATTCCTGACAAATGTTAGAATACAGTAGCAACAATCAATATTTCTACTTACTCAAAATTGTATCTATGTTTAGCCTTTATTCAAGTATTCAAGGTTTTCATTTTTACATAATTTTTCACATAAAATTATTTACTATATTACATAATTGGTTTTAAATGTTTCAGATTAATAAAATGGTTATTTTAATTGAAATTTCCTTGAAGATCTGCAATAACTAAACTGAAACTTACACAAAGGAAAATGAGAGATTATGTCTATTTTGTTTCTAATATGTCCCCAGTGCATAGCAGTACATCTAGCATCTGGCAAGTGGTCAGTGAATGTTTCCCAGCCACATCAATGGATAAGTATGTGAGACCACAAATTTAAGCAAAGCCTAAGTGTTATGAGTTCCATCTACTGGTGAGGACAGACATTCACCCATTTATGTTGCTGTCTTTTTTGTGGTTTTGTGAACCACACTCCTCCTTAACTGATAGAAGTGATTTTTTAGTTTCCTTTTGCTTTTTTGTTTTTGTTTTTTTTTTTTTTTTTAGCTAATATTTATGACATTTTCAGGGGCACTTGTTAATCATTGCCACTGGCTTCCATGGCTAGCAAGCAAAGGCTCTTTTGTCTTGTCTCTTGGATACAAAGAGAAAATGTTTAAAAATGAAAATACTGTTTGTATGATCACTGCTGTCATGACCCCAAGACAACTTTCCCATGGAATGTGCTAGTGAAATGTGCCTATAAGACCAAAGGTGCAAGGATATTGGATGGATGCCTTGTCTGAGTCAGGCATACGTAACCATTTGCCAATGGTTAGAACAGGTGGTATCGCACATTCTAAATAACCTCTTGAAGCTGGAGATCTGGGATCCTATTAGTCTAGGATCTTTCACATGACAAAATACAGGTGAGTATGCCACAAGAGAAATATTGGCTTCCCAACATCATTCTAGTTAGTGTTGGCTCTGCCTAAAATCCAAGAAATTTTCTCCCACTCTCTGGAGAATCTGCCATGTTTAGGATGTAATTCAAACACTGTTTCTTCTCTGAGATACTCAGCCAGAGATGCTAAAGAAATTTTGTCAATGAGTTCTGATGGTCAGATATAGTGGGCCAGAAGGATGGAGAAGATGCTCCAACATTATAAAGAGTTTTGGGTGACTGTTCCTTTTTTTTTCACTTTGGAAGCTGCTAACCTGCACTTTACTCAGATAATCAGTTTTATTCCTTCTCAAGTCTCTGATGGGATTGAAGACCAGATAACATAGTTTTACAATTAAGCTTAGTTGTTTAGAGGTTAAGATGTTTTTAGATCTAGATAGTTGTTTTAAGATGATAGAGATGAGATGTGATAGATATTGTCATTGAGAATTTTAGACTCACCAACATAGGAGAGATGTTTTCTTCAAGGTTGCCAAATACAAATAGCCAAAACACTATGAATGTAACTTTAATATAATTCCTGACTTTTGTGGTTCTTCTTGCTGTATATGTATATATATTAAAAAGGAAATTTTGCTTGGGTTTTTATAACTGCTACATCACTTTATTTAATGGATCATTTAATTTATTTGTCAATTAGGGTTATTTAGTCTACTTTCCTTAGTTGGTAGCATATAGCCTATACATATCTACTAACCTTTTCCTTACCTAGACTTTCCTGACAGCTCTGGATCACTAGATTACAACAAGTTCTCTCATGTCCTTTCTGTTCCTTCAGTGTTTGACATCATGCTGTGCTACCTCCAGCCCACCAGAAATGGCTGAACCACTCTATACTAGATGGATTTCAACCTAACTTTCTGTTTATGCAAACAAGCATTCACTAAAATGAATGAGTTGATGCCTTGTGGCTTAAATGTGTGTGTGCCTTACATTGGAACTTAAACCTCAATGTCATAGTATTGGGGTGTCAGGAACAGTGGCAAATGCCTGCAATCCCAGCACTTAGGGAGAGAGAGCAAGGCAGATCTCTGTGGGTTTGACACGACCATAGTCTACAAAGCGAGTCCAGGACAGCCAAGACTACACAGAGAAAACAAAACAAACAAACTAGGTAGGTCTTATAAGAGATGACTACATTTTGAGGTCAGTGATATTATAAGTGAGATTCATGATGTATTTTATCATCTAACTTCTCCTTTATGGGAAAAAGCCAATGTCTATTTGTTTTTAGCCTTTGCCCTTCCACCATGTGAGAATGCCATAAAGGAGAGAGGATCTACCAATGGAGCAGGTTCTCATTGGCCACCAAACTTGCTGGCTTTTGGAATGTGGACTTCTTAACTTTTTGAATTTTAAGATAATAAATTCATGTTTATAAATTACCCAGCCACAGATATTTTGGTACAGGAACACATATAGACTACTGGTATCCATAACTGTATCTTTTATTCATCTGAAGTAATTGTCATCTTTGAGACTTACTGCTGAATAATGTCAACCTTTCTAGCTCTTCCTGAATTCTGACTGGCTGGTTAAACTCAGCTGTTCTGGCTCAAACTCCTCTCCAAGTTCACTTATTCAAATTGACTTCTCTCAGCTTCTGACAGAATTGCTATGATTGGCCTCAAAGTAACTCTAGTCATCTCTTCTAATCTTCTGGCTCCTCATTATCTTGCTTGTTATGTCTTTTCCTCTATTTAGCTAGTTTTCTCTGCAATATGTCTCTGTAAAACTCTCTCTCTCTCTCCCTCTCTCCCTCCCCCCTCTCTCTCTCTCTCTCTCTCTCTCTCTCTTTCTCTCTCTCTCTCTCTCTCTCTCCCCTGTTCTCAAGTAGCTCCTCTTTCCTCTCTGATTTCATGAGAATTGGATGTATCCTATATCTGACTCATTCTGTCAAATCTTTCTCTGATTTGTCACTTTGTCTGTTCCTCATTTAACCATCACTTTCAAACATAGGTGCTTCCTTTTACTAGCTAACTAACCTTACCTACCTTGTTTGTGATTTAAGGGATTGTATATTTCAGTCAAAGGGATTAAAGATGTGTGGAGTGTCTGCATTCCAGCCAGATCACATAGGCCTAGGTCTTCAGATGTGATCCCTTAGCAGAGCAGCCATATTGTTGGACTAAAATTCCTCTAAATATTTCCCCTTTCTGTTTAAGCTAAAAATTACATGTAGTTTAACTTTTAAGACAGAAACGATTATCAATCCCCAAAATGTAACAGTCTGAATGTCCTTAAATTTAACAGGCCAAATGTCCTTATGAAGATCTGTTTATGTGATGATCCTTGTCCAAGAATTGCAGTCTTGATCATCTTTCCTTCAGGAAATGTCCACTTCAGCATCAAGGTTTTCCATTCTTCCAGTCTGATGACCTATCTTTCTTTCTTCAGCTGATTTGTTGAGCTGTCTCAGTGCATGTGTGTATGGGATGTGAATGTCAGCTTTCTGCATTGTCTGACTTTCTGTTTTTCACATCTTTCTTTCAGTTGTGCCTTTCATGTGGAATCTTCTCTTATTCAGATCAAATATTTATCAGTTTTGATGGAACCCATGGTTTTTCATTACCTGTGGAAATATAGGCAAAACCTGTTTCCTGATGTAACACATTCTTTAACTTCTATTCTGATGTTAAGTCATTTTAAACATACACAGGTTGACCTAATTCAGCAGTTTTTCTCCCTACAATCATGTGTCTTTCATCTAATCTTATTATCCCTTTCTGTTTATCAAGGTACAATTGGAGCCTTATGAATCCACACATATCAAGTTAGTACTTCTTATATTTTAAACTAGATAATTAGGCACTTGCATTTAAACACAGAAACAATCCAGCCATATTACACAATATGTCAATATACAGTGTCTTCAGTACTAGTCAGCTTATTTTTTTCTAGTTTCTCTGTGGATTGTTGTCAGAAAATGCCTGACTTGCGTTGTTTGTTGCCAGGGTATGAGGCAACCCCATTCAGGGGTTTTCCATCAGTAAGGGATTACCTCTTATATCTCTGGCTGATATGTATTCATTAGTCCACTGCCTACCCTTACCATACCTTCTACAAATCCTGAAAGGCTTTCCTTGAGGTCTTCTAGAGAAGTCTCTAGGAATGTCTTACCTAAAATTTATTTTCAAATGGCCTTATCTCCTACAATCAAAACAATGGACATTTTGATATCTAGGATTATTGGCCATTGCTTGTCCAATTACATAGTCATTAAGATCAATATCACCAGTAGTTCTAATCCATCCCCCCATTAACACTGCTCAAGTTTTAAAGGTCTGCAAACTTTTTTACACTCTGTATTTGCATTTTTGAAAACTAAAGTTTCAATTAGTACCTGTTTCACATCTGGATATGATGTTAGGCTGTTTATAGCCAACATTAATCTATGTAAGAAGTCAATAAAAGTCCCTTTGGGGCTTTGAATAACCTTTGTGAATGGCATAGACCCTTTTCCTTGTTCCTCCCCCTTATGATATGCTCTTAAAACTACTAAAGTAGAGTGTATAATAATAGAGTCATCAAATTGCATTTGTGTCTTAAATCAGCAAATTGATCATCACCTAACAATCAATATTTCATGATATTAACATTCTTAGACCTATTATGGTTTTCTATAATTGTAGCTTTTTCTTGTCACCATATTAGCAAATATAATTGAGAACCATCTCCCAGTACAGATGCTGCTAAATCTCTCCAGTTTTGGAGGGATAATCCTGTCTTGGGTAGCCCAGGTATTTCACATCTTTCTCACATAGGGTGAATGCATTCTGTAAGTTATTATTGATTCCTTAATATTCTTATGATTTTTTATTTTAACAAGATTGCACACTAGTTATTTATTTGGTGAATTTTCACGATTTTCTGTTATTTGTTCCTGGGTAACGGGAAAAGCCAGTGTGGGAGGTTGTCTTTTCTCACTTTCACTAACAGGTTGGCACAGGAGGTTCAATGGGCTGTCTATCTTGGTCCTTAATCACAATTAGGCACTTCCTATTTTCTTACTTCCTCTGTCCTTAGTCTCTAAAACTTTTGTCTTATCATAGCTAACTTTTCTTGTATAGTTATTTTTCAATCTTCTTTGAGAGGAAATATATAAAGATTGCAATTATGTTTATTCCGGTGACCACAATTGAAATAAATACTGCTATGGCTTTTTAAAGTAATGTCTCTAAACCCTCATGTCCTACCTTTGCTGTCACTGGATTTGAAATGGAGTTCCCCATCTTTTAATGCAGGCAAACTCTGTCTATGTAGTTACAATTGTCTTTGGGGATGGCTTACTGTGATTCATATGTTTCAGAGGCGCCTGTGTTATTCCTTGCTATGTCCTCAAGGCTACATCTTTCTAGCATGTAAAGAGTCACTCTGGGGATCCACCCACTAGAATTGATGCTTTCTCTGGTGACAATCCCAGGAAAATTTCTCCTCTGTGGCTTTCTATCAGAAATACCTACTTTCTACAACATTAATGGGCTTTATTCTTCCTCAGTCACCTTGGGTTCTTCTTCCAACCAAGTTGATCATCAGATGTAAATATCCTTTATTCACCTGAAGTGAGATGTAAATGTAGCTTTTATTTGTCTGAAGCAATTGTCATAGTGCAAAATAAGCTCACCCTTTCTATCTCTTTCTGAATTCTCACTGGCTGCTTCAATTAAGCTGTTCTGGCTCAAATTCCACTCTAAGCTGACTGACTCAAACTGGTTTCCCTTGGATTCTCCTAAATTGCTCTGCTTCTGAACTCCAGGAACTGAACTTCACCAAACTGAATGAAATCAACTGAACTGCACCAAACTGCTTGTACTGTATTGTACTAAACCCAACTCTACTGTACTGTCTTCTCTACTATATTCAACTGCACTGTATTATCTTCCCTACATTCCCTACTGTGCTCTGTTTGACTACCAAGGCACCTCTCTTTCTTGTGCTGTTTTCGTGAGAGTTGGAGCATCCTGTCTCTCACTTATTCTGTCAAAATTTTCTCTGATTCATCACTTTGTCTGCCCTTCAATTAGACATCACTTTCAAAAATGGGTGCTTCCTTCTACAAACTAACTTTACTTTCATTGTTTGGGATTAAATGTGTGTGCTAAAGGCATGTCTGTATTACAACCACAAAGACTAAAAGTGGGTCTTTGGATGTGGTCCTTTGCCAGAGCAGTCATGTCGTTGCATTAAAGTTCCTCTACAGCTACCTACTTTAAAATGTAGGAGTTGTGAGATCTCCCTGTAAACATGAAACAAACACAAAAATTATCTGGGGATATAGAAGTTCACGAATTAAGACTAAAAAAGTAATCCTGGTGAGAACATTAACAACTACTACTTTTCATTTTTACCACATTCCACTGGCTTCTTCATAGTGTAGAAAAAGTACTGTTGTAGATAGATTACTTTGATCACTTTATCATTTATTCATTTAAATACTTTTAAAATAATGTTTTTTATATTTGTGCTTACAGTATGTGAATTAAAGAAAAATTACTTTATTAAACTTAAAATATTCTGATAAGGCTATTAGTCATATGTAGCATTTCTTTTCAACTGAAAACGTGTAATTGTTTGTAGTGGCTTTATTATTTTAATACCCTCATTTTTCCAGATATGGTTTCTCTGTGTAGTCCTGGCTGTCCTGAAACTCTATCTGTAGACCAGACTGGGCTTGAACTCACAAATATCCAGCTGCCTCTGTCACTACATCCTAAGTGCTGGCATTAGAGGAATGCACTACCACTGTGTAAGAAGTCAGAACTTCGGTGAAGAATGTGCCCCCATCAGATTGGCCTATGGGTAAGAAAGTAGGAGCATTCTTGATAAATGACTGACGTGGGAGGGCCTGGCTCATTACGTGTGGTGCTACCCTTAGGTCTTGAGTTGTATAAGAATACAGGCTTTACAATTTTAGGGGATGGAGGGGATAGTGGGGGGAAGTGGAGAGGTGGTAGTGCATTCTTTTGATCTCAGCACTTGGGAGGCAGGAGCAGGTGGTTCTCTGGGTTAGAAGCCACAGTAAGTTCCAAGATAGCCAATGCTACACAGAGAAACCCGTCTCCAAAGGCAAAACAACAACAACAACAACAACAACAACAACAACAACAACAACAGCAACAACAACAAACAGGCTGAGCAACCCATGAGGAACAAGCCACTGAGCAGCATCCATCCATGGCCTCTGCTTTAATTCCTCCCTCCAAGTTAGTTACTGCCTTAACTTCCTGCCTGACTTCCTTTCATTATGGACTATGATGTGGAAGTACAGGATAGAATAAACTTTTTTCTTCCCAAGCTGTTTTTGTTGTGGTATTTTATAACAGCAATAGAATCTCTAGCTAAGGCATCGTTGTTTTCTTTTTTCCCCCATTGGAAATAATTATTTTACTACCTTTTGGTCTCTGTTTTATTTATTTAACAATCATAGGGGACCTTGGTTAATTAAAACATTTTTCTTGGATATGAGTAAGATTTTTATATCCATTTTTAAAGTTTACCAAGGTTTGGTTTTGGTAAAGCCACAGTGTCAAGTAATTCCAATTACAGCCAATGGCCCATATACAAAAAGAAAGCATAGATGTAGGATAGGCACTTATTGAAAATAAATATACCAGTGGGAGACGGAGAGGGTGATGGAGGAAGGTAAGGGAGTATTAGTGGAGCTTGAAGAGAATTAAAAGATGCCTAAAATCTATTATTTAAATGTATAAAACTGTCAAACAATTTTAAAAGTGGGAAAAATTAACTCCCAATAATAACTAGTAGCAATGAAATCTCAAGTAGAAGGTCACAAAAAAATCTGTCAAGTGTTTTGCTGCATTGTTTCCCATTCTCTACAGAAGAACCATACTGGATAGAGCATTAAATGTATGCTACCCTGAAAGTGATGAGGAAAACCTAACAGCTGCTATTTTTCAAGGGAAACATACTTGAATGCAAATTTATTCTATTATTTGCTCTTTAATCTGTTAGATAGAGACCAAAGGAGGGGCGGCATTCTCCATATATGGCTATGAGCATTTGGCAAAAAGTGAACAGGATATTATATTATTAAGGAATGATTGATTGATTATTTAAGATACCCTATGATAGGTAGATGAAAAGGAAAAGAAGGGGAAAGGCTTAAATGATGAAGTCCAGACTTTATTACAAGAAGCTAAGAACAATTGCTGAGATGACAAACCGCAACTACATCTCAAAATGACATTTGTAGGCTAAGTGTCATGTGAGTCTAGATTCTTGTCCCCTCATTTTATCCTCATGAGATTCGAGTTATCGTCTGCCCTTTAGCCAGTCATTGGAGCTGGTGCTTAGAACATTCAAGGGATTTCTCTATGGTCCCAGGATAAAAGAATTGTGCGAAGAATTGTAATCTGGGGTAAACTCTAGAGGATATGCCTTCTTTCTTTTGTTTTATTATAAGAATAAGTCAGAAATGTTAACATTAAAAGCAAAGAAAAAAACCTAAAGTACCCAACAATAATACAGAAGTTTATAAAATGCATTGTCATTGCCATTGTGATGAAGAAAAGGAGATGGAGGACCCTGATGTTCTTGGCTCAGTGCAGTGGCAGCTTGAAGAGAATTAAGAGATTAATGTCATTGGCTACAGCTTCAGAGAAGCAAAAAATTATATTTTATGTAATTTCCTCCATGATTCAGAAACTTCACCATTTACTGGAAACTTCTAAATATTTTTTTGTTAAAAAATTTTAAATAATAGCATTAAAGGGAAAGTCAATTTCTAGTTTTTTAATTTAAATTTATTATTTTTTTAAAATTCATTCACTTGACATCCCAATCTTAGCCTCCCCCATCATCTCCTCTGGGTCTCACCCTCCCTTTCTCTTTCCCCAATGCCCCTACATAGTCCTCAGAGAGGGGGAGCCTTTCTTCCCTATCAACTGACCCCAGCCTACCAGGTTTCATCAGGACTGCCTGCATCCTTTTCCTCTGGGGCATGATAAGGCACTCCGCCAGGGGGAAGTGATGAAAGAGCAGGCAACAGAGTCCATGTCAAAGACAATCCCTGTTCCCTTTACCAGGGGACCCCTATGGAGTCTCAGCTGCCTATTAGTTACAACTGAGCAGGGGGCATAGGTCCTCTCCATGCGTGGTACTTGTTTGGTGCATCAGTTTCTGTTAGGCCTCCTGGGCTCAGATGTGTTGGCTTTGTTGGTCTTCAAGTAGAGCTCCTGTCCCCTCTGTGTCCTTTTATTCCCCCCACCCCCACCCCCTGACACACACATTCTTTCATAAGTCTCTCTGCCCAATGACCAAAGTTTGGCTGTGTGACTCACCTGCTTCAATCTCCTGCTGGGTGGAGTCTTTCAGAGGATCTCTATGGTAGGCTCCTGTCCTAAGATAAAAATCTCAAGTGACAGCACATGCTGGTGAGGATGTGGAGGAAGGGGAACCCTCCTTCATTACTACCAGTAATGAAGGGAGTGGGAGTGCAAACTTGTACAACCACCTTGGAAATCAATCTGGTGTTTTTCAGAAAATCAGGAAGAGCTCTGCCTTAAGACCCAAAAGATGCTCCACCATACAACAAGGACACTTGCTCAACTCTGTTCATTCTGGAGTTATTTGTAATAGCCAGAAACTGGAAACAACCCTGATGTCCCACAACCGAAGAATGGATAAGGAAATTGTGGTCCAACTACACAATGGAATACTATTCAGCTATCAAAAGCAAGGACATTATGGATTTTTATTTTCAGCTGCAAAATCATATCTATGTAAATCTGTGTGTATAGTTATAATAAATTTTGTTTAATTTATTATGAGAAATATGCTGTTAGGTAGTTTTGTCATTGTCTGTATATCACAGGGTACCTCCTTAAAATATGAGGGCCGTGGCATCATTAGGCAACATAATTCTAAGGTACCATTGTCATATATGCAGTCTGCCATCTGAGCATACCATAGTCTTATGAAGATATAAATACACATATATGCTATTGTATACTTAATTGCTATAGACTAGGGTGCTATTTTTTTTACCTTAAGACAGCTATTTAAAATGAATTGTTGTATCACTTAAATATGCCTTATTGAATAGAACATTTGGACTGTGACCAAGCATGACAGGAAGTCAGTTCAACTTAACTAAGCCAGTATGGCCAGCACATGGGTAAGGAGAAATGGAGGAAAATGGAGAGAGTACAAGGTTTCATCAAAATGACTGAAGCCCTACAAAACCAGAACTATCATTGCTAAGTTAAGCAGATGAAATATAGAGAACACAATTAAACTTGAACTTCAAATAAATAAAATATAAACTTTAAGGTAAATATACCCACCATGTTGCATTAGATATATTCACAGTAAATCCTAGTTAACCACTGCTTATGTAAATTCAAAATAATGGCTTGTTCTACATTTTATTGGTCAAGTCTAAGGGAAGGCTCCTCTGGGAGAAATGTATTCTGCATTTGATGCCAATGGTCACGTGTCCTCCTTGAATAGAATGGCCAGCTCCTCCTGAGCAGAGAAGACGATTAAAATTGAGGGCACTTTTGCTCACTGCTTAGTAGTGACAAGCTATTGATAGCCAGGCATTGCCAAATTCTCATTAGTTTCTAAAAGTCAGGAACTACATTTAGAAAAAGCCACTTGCTTACAGCGAGGTCATCTCTCCGGTAACCTCAAGTACCGGGAACACAGCGGAACCCAGGAAGCAGAGGAGGAAAAAAAGCTCTCTGAGGACTCAAAATAGAAATTGCATGCACACACTCAGGCTCGTTCCTCAGAGAAGAGTCCTTCAGACTTGCACTCAGGCTAATTTTTGCTCTCTCTAAGTCATCACCTAAACCAGTTTGGTTGTCTGATTTGGAAGCAAGGGAGACAGAAAGAAATTACCAACTTGGCAAAATGGCTAGGTAAATTATAGGTGAGCCACATGGAGGAAAATCTGAAACACACATACTTGCACACATAGATAGATACAAACTCATCACACCACACACACACACCCATCCACAAACATACACTGTACAAAGCAATTTTCAGAAAAATGTTGAGGAAGCTATATCAAAATTGTATCAGTTATTTCTTTTTTGGTGTATGTATGTATGTGTGTGAATGTGTGAGTGAGTGAGTGAGTGTGTGTGTGTGTGTGTGTGTGTGTGTGTGTGTGTGTGTGCACGCGTGTACGCGCATGTGCATATACATGAAGCCCAGATGTTGACCTCAGTATCATTCCTAGGAGACATTCACCAGGATTTTTTGAGACAGGTTCTCTCATGGGGATCTAGGGCTTACCACTTACCTTAGTCTAGGCTGTCTGGTTACTGAGGCCCAGAGATCTGCCAGTCTGCAACCCCACCTCCAAGCATTAACATTACAAGCGGTTACTGTTTCATGTGTTTTTTTACACTTCTCCCCTACTAGATTATAAAGTTGATGAGAATAAGATTAATGTTTTTGAAGCCTTGAGCCACAAGTATGTGTTACAACATCTAGAATATTAATGCTGAGTGGATACTGGTTGTAAAGTTGATGGCCATCGAAAGGCAGAGCACAGGCAGCTGGCCAGACAACCCTCCAACTCTCCATGCCTCAGTCATGTCAGGCCAAGGGGTGCACTTCAGTCTGCTTTGATCATTGTTATCAAAGTGTACTTTGAACCCATGAATCAAATTATCCCAAAACGTGCATTCTGTGCTTGGCAAAGCACATAAGAGAATAATTCATCCCTTCAAAGTTATGTTTAGAATGACAGATTTGCAGAAAGAAATTACCAACTAGGCAGAATGGCTAGGTGGAGTATAGATGAATCACATGGAGGAAGATCTGTAAGACACAGACACACACATATACACATGCACAAATACACAGACAGGCAGACATAGAAAATGGAAGTTTTTAATTAAGATGACTGAATAGAAAATGATTACTGTTAGGTGTGTGAAATAAAGATACAGAAAACTCAATTAAAGTTGATTTCAGGCCGGGCTTGGTGGTGCATGCCTTTAATCCCAGCACTTGGGAGACAGAGACAGGAGGATCTCTGAGTTCAAGACCAGCCTGGTCTATACAAAGTGAGTCCAGGACAGCCAGGACTACAAGAGAAACCTTGTCTCAAAAAATAAAATTGATTTCAGGTAAATTAGATATAACTTTTTAATAGAAGTATGTCCTCAATACTGTATTGAATATACTCACATTAAAAAGTAGCTGTCACACACACACATACACACACACACACACACACACACCACATATGTTGAAATTTTGGCTTACAAGAATATTTACCGTATAAAGAGTGCACCTACAAAATCAAAGACAGCCAATAGGCTCACATTTCCCTTTTCATTGGATCCTGAGCTACAAATAATTGTAAAGATTATTTCACATGAAGTCCCCCACTTTCTCAGAGGCTGGTTTTTACCAGTCAACTGAAGTGAAGGGCATAGCACACTGGTTCTCATATCTGCACAGATGAAAGTTATCTGTGTTCTACTGGTTGAGGATGATCTTATCTATGTGCTATCAGAACATATAATGACTTGTTTGGCTGCTATAACCCATATGCATCTTTACAAGTAAACTTAAGTATGAATATGCCAAATTTTTGAGTGACATAGCAAATAAAAAATTTATTATGAAATATATATATAATAATTGATCATACTTGTTTATCTCTACAATGTTTTGTCTATATAAATAATTTCTTTAAAGAGCTCTTATAAGAGTGCTATAAGGAGGCTCAAATACTGACCTAGAACTCCATATTTTCCTAGTTAATATTTGTGAATATAGCCCAACAATCTTTCTTTCTAATGAGCTGAAATAATATTTATTCATATTAGAACTATGGCTTTGTAAAGACAATTTTGAATCACTGCACAGCAGACATCAGACAGAGTTGTCTGAGCAGAACACTATGATTCAGCATCTATTATTTTTGTCTTGCAAGTGAGTTTGAAGCACATTTTAGAGACTTGGAAGGAATTCTCGACGTGGGGACAACAGTGTTGATTTCCCACCATCGTATTACCGGGAAGCAGCTTCCCAGCTTGCCCACAAAACGCACTAGGGCCTGCCAGGAGAGTCCCTTAACCCCAAGAGGCAGCTTTCCAAAACTAAACTGCACATTAGGGCATTTTTTTCACTACAGTCAAGTGCTGGCGTGGATGAGCCATGGGCTAAATTCATCCAGAGATGGCTTTCTGTGTTAGCCAATGGATTTAGCTCCCTTTTCTTGTGTATAAAGTAAGATTGGTGATAAAGCTGCCTCGGTTATTATTTCTTTTTCCTTTCTACCTCCTGCAGTTAATGCAGGGATAGGGGTAGTCATGAAATAAGATGAAATAGACCAAGAAAAGTAAGTCAAATGCAGGTGGCAGGAAAAGTAGTGGAAAGGGGACAACTAAAGTATTAACTCCTAGATAACTTAAGTTTAATGGTTCATGGTCACGATTTTATGCAGCTAAATGCAAAGTATCCTATAAGGGGGCAGATAAGCTATAAAGCAAATAACTTAAAAGAAGATTGGAATAGAGTTTTAATTTTTTACTTAATTTAATTTAATATATTTTTATTAATACTTTGAGAGTAGTATAATGTACATAATGTATTTTGATCATATTTCACCATCAATCCCTCTCATTTAACTACTTTTGTATTAATTTTCCTCACACCTCTGTTTAGTTGTATCCTCTTTTCTTTTTCTTACCTGGAGGAATTTATTTTACCAATATATTCATAGGTGTGGAATGGAGGCCAGTCCAGTGAAGCATGTTTAATGTATCAATGGCCATACCCCTAAACTACACTGACTCTCACTTCTCCAGAAGCCATCAACTCTTAATAACTAGTCAGATGTCAATGGGGGCTCACGGTCCCTTCCCCAGTTCATACTGGGATTTATTTTGTGCAGGTCTTGCGTAGGTAGACATAACTCCTATGAGTTCATGAGAGTAGTAGTCCTGTCATATCTAGAAGATGGTGTCCTGTCCCAATTCCCTGAGGCCTCTGACTTTTACAATCTTTCCACCTGATCGTCCCCATTGTCCCCAGGACTTTAAAGTGAGGGTGTGATAGATGTCACATTTGTAGATGAACACTCCACCGACACTTTGGCCAGTTGTGAGCTTCTGAGCTAACTGCTGTCCATTAACCAAAGAATCTTCTTTGACAGTGTCTGATATCTGCACTAATCTATGGATACAGACATAAAAATTCAGATGGCAGTTTGATACCATGTCCAATTAGCAATGTAATAAGTATAATTTTATCCTAGTGGTGTGTAAATCCCAAGCCATAGATTCTTGGCCAGGTTTACAAAGCATGTGTTTTCTCCAGTGGAATGAGCCTTAAATATGATCAGAAAATGGTTGATCATCTTCACTGCACTCATGCCACTATTGCACTCATGGTCATATTTTGCCAGGCAGGCTGTTATTGTAGCTTGCAGAGTTCCATTGATGGGATTTCCTGAAGCAAAAATTCTGAAATAAATTTCTTATGCCAAGGAAGACATCAAGGATAATAGTAATTTTTCTTTACATTAGAATTTCTCTGAACCACACAAAACTGCTTAGCAATGACCAGGCTAAACTTGACGGTCCTGTGTGAATCACCAATATCCTGGCAAGGCCAGTATGTTTCTGTTCAAAACACAGAGTTTTTGTGTGGGGAGCATCACAGTATGTAAAATTCTGCAGAAGCAAATAGAGTCTATGCATTGCTAACTCATCCTTTAAAAAGGGAAATTAAAGCACCTATTCTACCCTACTATAGAGATGGGAATGTTGACTCTACCACCGCCCAGTGAAGTGTGTGTAGCACTGAATATCTCATACTCTCACTCAGGACTCTTGAGAAATAATGAAGAAAATAAATTAACCAGAAATAAGTCAAAGAATACATATACTTACAATGACACTGAGAATGAGTGCATGTACACAGAAGACTTGCTTAGTAAAGAAGGGTTCTTTGTTTGTGTGTTTTGTATGTATGAGAGTGCCATGTGCATGCAATGCCCACAGAAGAAGTAATCAGATTCCCTTGTATTGGAGTTACAGATATTTGTTAGCCATTGTGTGAGTGTTAGGAACAAAATCCAGGTTCTTTGCCTGAGCAGCCAATGCCTTTATCTGCTAAGCCAGCTCTCCAGCTCCAGTAAAGAATTTTTAAAGTACACATGATAGGGTGGAGTTCTTAAGACAAATAACAAATTTTATTAAAAAAACCATCTTTTCTGATATACTGCTCAAAGGCCATCACCAGCTTCTCACTCCAAGAAAGGTAAGGGGCCATGTTCTAATGCCAGTGTCTTCATAGCATTTATGGTGTCCAAGAAATTACACTAAACTCCACAGAACTCTGACAACCTATCTTTGAGCCAATCACTATCAACAAATCCATTGGTTTTTCTCAAACATTTCAGACCTAGAGTAACCCTTGTGGTGATTTGATGGGCAGTCCAGAACAGAAAGCCCAGTGGCTATTTCCTGAGCCAGTGAGTCTTGGGTTTAGCAGGCTTGGCAAGAAGACTCGGGTTTCTGGTGTTCTGAACGATGAGCAGCAAGGAAAGACTAATGCTTCAGGAGTTCTCACCTAATGGCATGACTTGTGTCTTGGTGTGCTCTGTTCCCTGCTGCAATCTTAGCACTCTGAGTGAGAAGACAGCCTTGGAGCAAATGTCGTAGCAAACGTCACCTTCCTGACTTTGACCTTCTAAGTGTATTTCAGTTCTGGTTTTGGCTTTCGGGTTCCTGTCTATATAAGGCTCATCCCTCTCAGCCAGTTCAGGCTGGCTGAACACAATGTCCAGTAGAGGGCTCCCCAGGAGACTTATTTGGCCTGGCAGTCCTTTTGGCCCCCTCTATTGGCAGGGACAAACAGTCAGATAAGTGCACTCAGTTCTTCTCAGCTATGTCAGAAGCGAGTCCCTAAAGACTTACTTCTCTTGCTTTGCGTTCTTCTGATCAAAGAAATTCAGTGGATCATTCGTTTCCTAGGACTGTTATTTTTTTCAAAAAAGACAGTCTACAGATAATAGAGCACTATCCTTTCATGGTTCTGGGGCCAAAGTGTGAATCAGAGTGCTGGCAGGAATATGTTCCAATCACGGACTCTCATGGAGACTTTTTTCCTTGCATGGCTCAACTTGTGGTGGCTCTTCGTGTTCCTTGACTTGTGACTACTTAACTCCAATTTCTTCCTCTGCCTTCACATGGCCTCTTCTATTTTCTATCTAAGATAGTCATCCTTGAACTTAGGGACCAACTGAATGATTCATGTTGATCTCCTCCTGAGACCTTTGACTTCTTTATTGCTTCTAAAATGCTTTTGTCCACATAAGTTCAAATCCATGGGTTTCAAGTGTATGTATGTCTGTCAGGGGGCGCTACCCTTTAGCTCTGTAGCAGGTGAATTTAACTAGGGCTCTTGAAAATTTTAAGGTAAGTAGTTTTTGACATTTGATGCTCTGAAAATGTTTTTAGAAGTATGTTTTTGCCTTAGTTTGTATCACTATCCTCAGTAGCCTCTTTATCTTGTTCCTCTCTCAATTGATACTCCAGTGTAGACCAGAGTTGCTTGACTAGATTGACATTGACATTTAGGTGTAGGTAATTCTTTCTTTTAGGAGACTACCCTCTTCACTAAAGATGTCTTGGCAACTCTCTTGACTCAACCTCCAAATACTAGTAGCACATCTTCCAACATTGCAAAATGTCCCCAGGTTCAGAAGAGTTCTTCCCTCTGACTCTCTGATCCACCTTAAGTCCCCAGTTTACAAGATGGGACTGCTAGAGATTACACTGAGAATGAAAATTTATAGATTTTATTTATCTGGATAAAAATAATGCCTTGAAAGCATTATAGAAATGCTTTATTTCACTCGGAGCATAAAGAATGGAAATGGAACAGTTTCCTTAGCACATACATTATGGCTTTAGATGGACCAGGCTATGCTCCCTCACCAAGTGAAAAGGAAAAAAAAAATTAGTTCACAGCAAGGTCTTCAATATTTGTCCCCATGCTCAGGAAAAGAAAATAATGCACATTTCAACAAGACAGGAGAAAATGAATTCCTTTATAACAGGACTCAATAAGGTGGGGGAATACATATATATGTGTGTAAGTGTATGTATATATACAGTATATATATATATATATTTATTATATATATGTGTGTGTATACTAAAATTACAAGAAAATTTCTTTTATACTTAAAGTTATAATTTTAAGCAATGAATCCTTACAATTATTAGGTTCAGTATGGAAAACAAAAAGAACAATATTGATGTTGATACAGACATATCCAATATTCTTATGAACTAAAAGAAAAAAACTGTTAGGCATATGCCTATTAACTGTTCCTACTACTCATTATAGTAAAGGACATATGAATATAGGTAAACAAAAGTTTTTTCTTTAGGTTTTAGTCACATTTTTAAACTACCATGATTACCCCATTTTCCAACATTATGAACATTTTAGATCTTGAATGAATGCCAGTTTGGGTATCAAAAAGAACTTCTTCTTGTTTATAAGTACATCCTTCAATTAACTGAGGATCTATATATATATACAACTTGTGTTTAGCTTTGGAGTCTACATTTTCTAAGTGCTTAACTTTTAAAGACAAATCCAAAAGAAAATGAAACAATATTCTCATCAATAATAGTATCTTTTAGCAAATATGAGAGTTCCATATCTGGCCACTCTGAAAACAATATACATTTAGATTTATACATTTTCATGTCCATGAAAGATCATTTGTATTATTTTTAAAGTATTATTCTGTGCATCTGAGTACTTTAGCTGCATGCACCTACATATGATGTGCCATTGTATATAGCTCTGGTGCCCCTAGAGTGCAAAAGAGGGAGTTGGATTCCTTTGGACTAAAGTTATAGATGGCTGACAGCTGCCATATAGGTGCTGGGAACCAAACTTGAGTCCTCCATGAAAACAGCAAGTGCTCTCAACTGATGAATCAGCTCTTCAGCTCTGCTTGTATTATTGTTAAATAGCCTATGTTACGTTACTCATCAGCTAAAACCTCTATGAAAACAGAAATCAGATTTTCTTACAGCTATAACCGAAAATGCTCAATCCAAATAATCTGCCACGAAAAGAGATGGTCTTTTAAGCTATTAATTTATTTTGTTTAGAGGTATAGAGTTATCAGAGCACACTGGATAGACTAATTAGTTCAACTGACAGCATACAGCCCTGGTCCTGCCATTTCCAGGCTGTGTGGCCTGCATAATGGGAATACTATTAGCATCAGCCTGACCAGATGCCATTAGAGTACAAGACTTAATGCTCGCAAAGCTTGACTAGCAAGTGCATCATATTTTAAGTGCACAATAAAGAATATTGCTATCTTTGCTTCTCTTTTTACATCCTTTTAAATCTTATACCTAAAGACTTCAAGGTCCGAACCAAACAGACTGGCATTCCTTCTCTTCTGTTCAGAAATGAAATGTTTGATCTCTGGAGATCCTCTTCATGTCATGTATTTTATTTCCTAGTGTGTCTTTATTGCCTTTATGGATCGTATCATTATTTTCCATTTTTTCAAGTTCTATTTCAACCATTATTTACTATTAGTATCTGCTACAGCATATTAATAATAGGTGGAAAGCAATTCAATTGGCACAGAGTAAGAATTTGTTTCATTATACACCTAAGAGAAAGGAAAGGGGAGTGATTTTGTGTGATATAAAATACTTAAATAGAAATTTCCCTTATAGAAGCAGGTTTACATTAAATACTTAAAGATTCTAAATTCTATAAGATAAATGTATTTTTTAAATCATCTTCATGTCATATTCATTTTGGAATGTTCTTTTAGGATGGAGTTTGATGATTAATGCCTTAATTTAAACTTACCTATCAATGCCAATGGGGGCAACTATTTTCATTATGAAATATTCACAAATAGTAGATCATTATAAGTTTGTATTGTGGAGGTTATTGGTGATGTCTTATGAGGGACTCTGAATTTATCTTCTTTTAACCCATGTGAGACTGAGCAAAAGCATAGTCACTATTTGTAAAACTGCAGTTTAAATGCTAGTAGGAACTCTGGCTAGTACTGACCATGGTGAGGCAGCAACTGTTAAACCTAGAGAGGGCCTGGGGAAACATGTTTTATTAATGAAGGGAAAAAGTTAACCTACACAATTTTAAAGAATGAATTTAAACTGTCCCAAAGAAGATAAATAAGTATAAAAGATACCTTCTAATTATCACATTAAGTTGTTATAGTGATGACCTCTTAGTTCCAAGGCACATAACCAACTTCAGTTATTATTACAGACAAAATTACTGGAATAAAAAATATTATTCTATTTTTTAGTTTCTTTAGTGATCCATAATGATCAAATAAAACGTAGTTAGCTCTTTTTCCAAGGATAGCATAAGCTGTTGAAATAAGAGATATGCTGAAATATTGAAACATTATACACTTAGAAAACAACTACCATGAGAGTAATTTTTCATTAGAAGCATCTACAATATTTGTTAGGCTTATTCTAAACTCTTAAACTCAAGAAAGCCTGCAGTCTCAGCTTCCTAGGTGCTAAGACTACATGTAGAAGCCAACACAGCTGGCAAATTCATCCACAAGACACACTGAAAAGGAACAAGTCCTTGAATGATTTGGAGCTTCTGCCTGGAAGATGTACCAGTGTGGTTACTGAAGTACAGAGGAGGTAGACAAGAGAGCATATGATGATAAGTTCTAGTGTGTGTTCAGTGATGAAAAGTTCCTTCCACTGTGTGTGCAAGTAGATAAAAGTACACAAGGCTATATACACTATTGCTCTCCACTGTTCTTCTCAAAGCTCAAGAAAGCCTGAGGGATACATGCATGTCAATGTTCTTACCCCTTCCAACCCAATGTCCTTTCCAATGAAGTTTCCCTGATTTTAAAATTGATGCAGGAATCACAGGTATATGATAAAAGACCTATGTTGGGGAGATGGCTCTTGTGGAGGACCTTGGTTCAGTTCCCAGGATGCACATGGTGTCTTACAACCATCTGTCAGTCCAGAAGACCTTCTTCTCACTGCTGCCTTCACCACGCACACACATCACATACATACATACATACATACATACATACATACATACATACATACATAGAAAAGTAGTCAAGCAGAACACTCAAGCACATAAAATAAAACAAATAAATCTTTAAAAAATGAAAAAATATGACCAAATCTAGAATGTTAACATTTGAATAATAAAATATAGAGAACAATTTTTTTTGTTTTGGTTTTCAAGACAGAGTTTCTTTGTGTAGCCATGACTGTCCTGGATTCACTTATAGACCAGGCAGGTCTTGAACTCACAGCAATCAGCCTGCTTCTCTTTCCCCGAGTGCTTAGACTATAGGCATGCATCACCACATCAGAACAAATGATTTGTTTTTTAAAGTGGTCAAAGAACTTGAATAAACAACTCAATAATAAAATTGTCAAATTCAGATAGTTACACACATACACACACACACACACACACACACATACACACACACACACAGAGAGAGAGAGAGAGAGAGAGAGAGAGAGAGAGAGAGAGAGAAAGAGAGAGAGAGAGAGAGAGAGAGAGAGAGAGAGAGAGAGAGAGAGAGAGAAAAAGATACTCCAAACCATTAGTTGTAGAAAATTCCGGCTATCAACCAGAGCATCAAGCTGTCTCATACATAGTGAAGAAGATAAAGCTCTAAAACTTGGTAACACAAAGGATTGATAAATACAAGAAGCACCTAGAGTTCACACATTTTGCTAGTGGCCATGCATATGCTTTGGGTACTTTAGAATAAAATTTTGCCAAACAGAGAATTACCATATAACAAATAATGCTTTCGCAGAATTAGCTGAGAGTACTTACATCATGTGTCCACAAGAACACGGATCTGAGAATGTTCATGCCATCTTCACTTACAAGACTCACAAGCAGAGGACAACACAAAAGTCCATCAGCTAGCGAATGGATAAGCACTTACTGCCACTCTACGAATGTCGCAGGATATTTGATCATGCTGTGACCCCTGGGATTGTGTTATTTACTGGAAAAACCTGCTTTCAGCTGTGGTGTGACTCAGCCTTAGTCCAGGATTAATCCACGAGCTTTCTGCTTGAACATTATAAACAGGATTAAATAAAGTCAACCACAGGTCAAGAGGCAGAGCAAGCAACCAGTTGACAGGAAGTGAACCTAGGATTATTAAGAAAAAGCAATAGAAAGGAAGAGGAAGTCAGGAGGACTGAAAGAGAGGTGTACAGGAAGTAGAAAGGAGGGGCATGGAGTTTGAAGGAGTTTATTTGAGATGGGTTAGGGGAGGGGTTACATTCTGGGACATTGGCTGAGGAGAAAGGTCAGCTTGGTGTTTTTTTCTGCTTCTCCAAACTAACAGGCTTTTACCCCAGCATCTAGCTCCTGAGTCTTTATTGGCTAAATTGAACAACTGAGATTGTTAAAAAAAATAACACACTATGCTACTACTCAGAGGCAAAAGGCATAACTTGTGGATCTCAGAAGTACCACAATATATATATGCTATAAGCTGAGATGTCTATTTATTCTTTTTTAGAGCACGTGTTTTATATGCAGTGACAGTGGTCTTGGATGGATTGGTCTCCATCACCCTATAACATTTATACTGGGCACTTTCTCAGTCACTGCATCAGGAAAAGAGACAGCTGAAGCAATTAAATGCTCTAGCCTGGAAGAGCAGGTTAGACTATAACTTCTCACAGTATTTTCCAGGGACCGGTTTCATAGTTTAGCCTAATTGCAAGGTTCAGAAAGTACAATGCCCCCTACTGTGGTGTGAAGAAAAGAGCATCACACTATAAGTAAGTACCAGAAATCACTACCACAATTGTTTTATTTTATTTCGTTGTGTATTTTTGCTACTTTTTACTCAATTAATTTTTCAACAATCCTTTCTTCTAGGCTGTGCGACACCAATTATATTACTAGACAGAAACATTATGATGGCATACTCTTGCTGAAGATTTCATCACTTGGCCCTCAGCATTGTTGTATCAGAGCAAATTAAGTCTGCCAAAAGCTTAATGCTTTGTCTTGGGATTTCCTGTTGAGTTTCTGTAGGTAGAGGCCAATGGGATTAGCTTTGCATGCCATTGCTTAGTCTTCTTGCAGTGGGGAATCTGAGGGCAGTTGGTGTCATCTCTTAATGACAGAAGGCATTAACACTGTTTTTTCTGTGTTGATAGGACTTATCCATCTGAATAACTACATGGTTAGCTCTCAAGATTTCAAATGTACTTTTCCATGAAGCTGGAGAGAATGTTATCGCTGAGAACCCAAGTTTGGTTTTCAGTACTCATGTTGGGTGGCTCACAAAATGTCTGTAACTCCAAGTCCAAAGAAATCTGGCACATTCCTCTGGCCATGGGGTAGCTGCACACACACACACACACACACACACACACACACACACACACACACAC
>OU015745.1:125190032-125252926 GCA_907169655.1 Acomys percivali
ACACACACACACACACACACACACACACACACACACACACACACACAAAGTGAGCTTAATAGACTTCACTGATTTTTCACACTGAGTCTTAGACATTACATTTCTTACAAGCAAGTCATTATCCAGCTCAGTCTTAGGAGGAGGATATTAAAAACAGGTATGAAAACCACAAATGGACACATACACAGGAACTACTATCTATATGATGAGTTTTAGAGTTTTACATTTTTATTCTATCTTTTAAGATGGCACATTATAAATCTGTATGGATGCTATGTATTTTCTACCTCTGTACTTGCAATACATCTGTAAAATCCTCATTTCTAATGTAGCCCATTTAGCATTCAACAGTTTTGTAAATTTTTTAATAACTATTTAAACAGAAGCCTAGCTGCCACATAGTGTAACTTAGATAGTAAATGATTCAGGAGCAAATTTTAATTTGTCACTGTGTCCTATCACCCTGACTTGCTTTATAGATTCCTCATTATTGGGAAATGCATTAACTCTTCTTTAGTTGGCTTTGTATGTACACCATGTGTAAAAGCAACATTTTAGATGCAAGTACTTTTATGAATTGACATGAGAAAGACCAAAAATGCAAATGAGCTACCTTATCTGTAGCCTCTGCCTTGAGACAGACTGATGAACACACGTTTAAATAGGTGGGTTTTTTTTCTCTTGCTTTATGAACAGTGAAAGGATTTTTACAGTATTTAAATAGATTCTCATAACCAATTAGAGGAATCTAAATGGAAAACCAATCTCCTCCAGGTTACAAGATGGCAATCAGCAGCTTCGTGCAAAACGTGGACATAACTAGCCTAATCCAGCCTCTATTCCAGCCGTGGTTTTGAGGAAGAAAAGACGATAATACTCTCTGAACCAGACTTACTATTGCAATCCTAAGGACATGATGATATTAATTTATCCCCTAGCCAATCACATTTAAATCACAACTCTACACCAAGGATTAGCCCATTCATGCTCCATGTTCTGCTTTATCAGACTCTGGCACCTGTTTCAAAAGAAAGCCCTGAGACAGCTCGGTTCTGTTAGACAAAAGGTGGTGGCTGCTACACATCAGTAGCCTAAAGAATGTTCGTGACCAACTCCTCCCACTCTTCCTTCTTAACAATTGCCAGTTAAAAGTTCATGACATCACATGGAGCCATGGCTAGTCTCGCTTCTGACACTAACTGCAAGTGTGGAGGACGACGCAAAGATCAACCTCAAAACTGGAAAGACATTACATTCAGTGATGGCTGATTAAATCATAGGTGGAAATAGACGGAGGGGACAGGGACCTGGGGCAGATCTAGGAGACACCAGGTATGCACCTTTGAGTTGCCTGAGCCTAGTGCAGCACCGCAGACAATGCCTGTTTCTTCTGACAGTAACCATAGTGATGGGGTATAGTCAATCAGAGATGCTTAGCATTCACTGGAGTTTTGGTGTCCTGCTTTGAATTGGTGCTCCATTCGGGAAACACATCTGATTCAGCACATGGATGCTCTCCTTTTCCAGCTCTTGTGGTGGCCAAATGGATTCCCATGGATCTCTTTCACAAATCACTGGCATCAAGGATCGGGACTAGCACGAGGCCTCCACGTAGGCAGAGATACACATCCTATATCAGCACAGTCCAAAGGCTTACAAGCTCTGTTCAAGGTACCCAGGGGAAAAGCCAATGTTGTTTTTAGGAAAGATTAAGTATTTACTGTGAGTTAGCCAAGACCAGTTCTTTCCAGGCATGAACATCTGTAGATCCTTCAAGTATTCTGTCAACAGTTCCAGGTGTTCCCTAGGCTCTTGTTGACACCTGTCTAAGCAACTCTGAGGTCTGTGCTGCCATCCACTCAAGCGCAGCATGAAGACATGGCCAGGTTTTGTGCTACCCACTTTTTCCCTTATAGGTTGGCACCTGAAACAATTCTGAACAAGACCTCATCCTCCTGTCTTTGCTGCATCAGCTCTCTGGTTGAACGTGCTATGGCATCCTCTTAATCTCTCCAGTTTGTGTTTTCACTGACCGGATTTAGTTTTGGTTGTCTCAAAAGTAGAACCCGAGGAAAGGATTGGATTCAGTAGTCCACTGGAGATGGAGATGATTCCGAAACCAAAAGTGAGTTTGCTAGAGTGCAGTGTGGTAAGAGTGAATCCAATGTGCAGATGCGTTTGCAGGGTTGCTGCTATGGAGACTACATAGTGTTACTCTAGGGCAGTGGTTCTCAACCCCCAGTGCTGCCACTCTTTAATACAGTTCCTCATGTTGTGATGATCAGCAACTATAAAATTTCTTTTTTTGTTGTTACATCATAACTGTAATTTGGCTACTTTTATGAATTGTAATGTAAATATCTAAGTTTTCTGATGGTCTTTAGTGACCCCTATGAAAGGGGTCATTTGTCACCCAAAGAAGTTGTAGCCCACAGGTTGAGAAACGCTACTCTAGGCACTCCTGAAAAATCCACATCTTCTCAGCGTTTCCCACTTGATGTTAAAGAGGGGTCATTGATATGCTTGCTTGCAGACCATTTTGGTTAAGCATTGGCTTGTGGAAATTCTCTCTGGCTACAGTCTGACACTGAAAGAGATCTGTGGAGTGAGCCAGTGATGTTAGAAAACTGAAGGTGTCCCTGTAGCTCGAGGGACCTCAGCCACATCTGCTACAACTAACTGTGGTTCTCAAGTGCTGAAGAGGACCAGCCGCACTTGAAGGGCTTTGTTTTCTAGCCATTGTGAATAATGCAGCAATAAACATGGGTGTGCAAATATTTCTACAACAAGAGATAAAGCCTTATGTGTTCGTGTCTAGGAGTGGTATATCTTGATCATAAGATGGTCCATTCTTCATCTTTTTGAGACGCCTCCACAGTGATTTCCACAGTGGCCTCACAAGTTTGCGTTCGCAACAAAGTTAAGTAAAAGCCCTCTTCCCGCCCACCTATAGCAACACTTGCTATCATTTGTTTTCTCAGAGGTGGCCATTCTGACAGAAATGACATAGATTCGCCGAGCAGTTGTAATTCATGTTTTCCTGATAGCAAAGGGGTTTCTGCATTTTAAAACATATTTCTTGGCCATTTGTGTTCCTTTGGTTTTCTTTTTTGAGAATCATTCCTTCAGTTCATTGGCAGGCGTAGTGTCGACAGGTGGTCTTGCTTCTTTAGTGTTTAGCATTTGCTGTTCCATAGATATTCTAGATACTAAGTTCCTGTCTGAAATGCAGCTGGAAAATATTTTCTCCCATGTTATGGGCAAGACAGCATGGAGTTTTGCAGTTTGAAAATTAGGGTTTATCTTTATTCATGTATTAATGACAGGTTCTCTTTAGTCCATTTTGAATTGTTAAGAGAATTTTAACACATATGTTATTATTTATGGACAATTTACACTGCATCTTCTAATGTTTAATCGGCATATCCAAATTGGCCCTTTCTCATTTTTCGTTAGCTTTTGTTAGCAATGCGTGCTTATAAGCAACACAGCATGCGTAGGCTTGGTGATTCAGGTCTCAGGAAAAGCACTGCCATTCACTCCAGTGCCTATGTGTCCATATTAAGTTGTTAGTCTTTATCAGAGCTGTCCAGACATTCTTCAAAGCAAATGTATTTAGTATATTGCTTTGTATTCTTTGAGCAGACAGCAACATAGTTTTTGACAGCTTATTTTCAACAGCTAAACATGAAGACATTGTAAAACTGTCTAGAAGCATTTAGCCTAGTGTTAATGATCTGTTTTGACTTCCTTGTCTACGGTGTCTGATGTTCCGACTTCAGCTTCTGCCGCCGAAGATAAGATGACATTTGATAGCTGGGTTCATCCCATGGAAAGTTTAATTTAATTACAAGGGGATTTGATTTTCTAGATTAAAAGGTCAAGTATTATAAAATTCATTTTTGGTGAGAAGATTTGAGAAGACTGCATAGTGCAAAGTTCATAGGCTCAGACAAGACCAGGATGCTACACGGATGACTCCAATTGACACACCAAGGACTATTCTCATTAGACAAGTGGCAACACATACAAATCCATCCAGGCAATTATACAGGCTGCTTACAATCACTAATGACAGTACTATTGGAGTTTTTTTTTATTTTCAGAAATATTTTTCTATAAAGGCTTTTTTTTTTTTTTTTTTTTTTTAGAAAAGAAGCAGAATCTAGAGTAGAGCTATCTAAATTTGCAAACAGCACCATACTCTGCAGGTTTCTGCAAATGCAAATACTCCCAGATAACACAAGAAAGTGTTTTACAATGTCTCTTCTTCTCACGGGTTCCCTTAAAGCAACACACAAGAAAATATGTTGATTATCTAGTAACATGTTGCACTCAGACATAAAAAAAACCAAAAAACAAAAAACACAACGGATTCCAAAAAGTTCTGTTAGCTCTCCGATCACTGAAAAATACGAGGGATGATGTGAACCAAAGGTTCAGAGCAAGCTCATTTCAGAACATGAAGTGCCTGACTAATGAGGCCTGTGCCCACGGTACTAGGGTCGGCTTGACCAGATGACTTCAAAACATCTGCAACCGCCAAGCGACAACCTTATACCAAAGAATAAAGAATTACAGAGCTACAGCTAGTTAGAAATGACTTCAGGGCCCCGAGAGTGTAATCCCTGCCGGCATGCAGAAAAGAAAGGAGGAGCCTAGAATGCAAGGCAGGGGACCCAACAGACTCAAAAATTGGCTTCATCTCACAGATGAATGGACAATACAGGATCAAAAGCAACTCAAAGATTCTGACTAGAACTGCTGTAAAGTGGGTGGGGGAGGGGGCGCTAAATATGAAGGACAGCTGGTGTTTCAGCTCTATTTTTTTTTTTTTAAATCCTTTAGCTTATCTTTAAGACTAAACTTATGCCTGTGTCACTTTTTCTATCCACAAGCTTTCACTAGGTGGTGAGATGGCCTATCAGAGGACACCTTGGAAACTTGATGCTCCCTTCACCCATCCCACCCCTCCTTAAAAAATATTAATGACAAAAATCACTGGATAAAGGGAACACATGGACGTCATCTCCTTGAACATTTGCAGCATATGGATCCAGTGCCTCACAAAAATCTAACTTGAAAAATGAATACAAATTGATTTGGGCAGAAAAGCCTCCACATGAATTGAAAACTGGCTCAAGACTGTAAACAAAGGGTAATGACAAATGGCAGTGCACTTGGAGAGCAGTGGCTGCACTTTCCATAGGGGGACTGTATTCAGAAGACCTCCCTCTGCGAGTCAGGATTTGAGTTCATTTTTGGCCAGAACATGTATCATCTACAAAGTAATAAAGATCTTATGAAAACACTCACAGCAGGCTCTGAAATAGGGAGAGTGCTAACCATTAATAAAAGCAAAATCACATCTGACCAAAAGAATGGCAGGATACAGGAGTCCCCTCCATTTTTCTATGGCTTCCTTTTCTGAATTTTCAGCCACTGAAGGTTAACTGTAGTCTAAAAGTACTGCATGGAAAAGTCACGAAGAAGCCCATTCAAAAAATTTTAACCTGTAGATGATTTTGAACAGCACGATAAAATCTTGTGCCATTGCTGTTGTCTGGTTCCTTGCACTGCTTAACAATTTTTGTTCAAGCATATTGTTATAATGAATGTATTCTGTTAGAAGTTGTTAGCCTTTTATCTTGACTGCTTTATAAACATCATCATAAGAACAGATGCGCATTAAAGCCACGTATACACAGCATCGATTAGTTCAATACTAAGTCTATTTTCAAGCATTTGTGAAAGGGAGACTTGCTCACAAGGGGAAAATTAACTAAAAAGTTGCCCATACAAGTGACAAAAATAATACAGAGACATTTTTTCCAACACCTCAAAGTTTTAAAGACCGAGATAAGAAGTTTTAAACCTACCCAACATGGCATTGTGCCACCTTCTTGGTCTTCTTTTGGTGCCTGGTGCTTATTGAACAAAAAGAGAAGCTCACCTTTCAAAACAATGAACACCATGTGTTTCAAAAGCTTCACAGAAATATTTTACTCCTGACACTGCAGCTCTTTCAGGTCTAGATCTTCGGGTTTCACTAACGTGGGAATCACAAGCAGAAAATTTCAGAAGGGTTTGCAGTCAGGAAAGCAAAGTAAAAATCTAAGCAGAAAAAAAAACAACAACAATGTAAGTATAGGTAAATTTTTATTTTATTTTTTGCACATGGAACTTATAACTGAGTACGTTTTAATGTAAAGAATAAAATGTTCTCATGATTACAACTTCTTAATTTCACATTGACTGCACCGTTATTCTAAATTACATCTACTAAAGTCTACTTTGGTTGTTGAAAGGGAATTGTTCCAACGTGAGAATAGAGAAATAAAAACAGGACACATTTACTTATCTCGAACAGTTCTGCTCACAGATCCACTCTCCAAATTAAGAGCATAGGAAGGCCTCTCTGACTCTGGCCTTTTCCAGTTTGGATGAGAATTGGACCACACAAGGAAACAAGAGTCCACTGTTCTCTGTGATGTGGCCTGATTAAGGGTCCATGGCAGTGTTTACAAGACGCCTCCCATGACTGTGAGCCCACAGGACCCAGTGGAATCTTTCACTTCCAGTATGCTTCCATCATGCCCGAAGCCTCATTTCACCACTGTCCTTCCAGCCAAGCTGGACCTCACTCAACAGAGGTGTGCAGTATTTCCCCAGCCATCTATTCTGGAAGTCTGACTGAGACAGCTGTCTGGCCTGGGACACAGTCTCTCTCCGCAGTTAACCCCTGTCAGCTACTCTCTCCTCTCTCACTCTCTCTCCACCTCTCTGTCTTTCTGTCTCTGTCTGTCTGTCTGTTTGTCTGCCTCTCTCTGTCTCTGTCTCTGTCTCTCTCTCTCCTTTCTCACTCTCTCTCCATCTGTCTTTCTGTCTCTGTCTGTCTGTCTCTGTCTCTGTCTAAATCTCTCTCCTTTCTCACTCTCTCACCACCTCTCTGTCTTTCTGTCTCTGTCTCTCTGTCTCTGTCTCTCTCTGTCTGTCTCTCTCTGTCTCTCTGTCTCTGTCTCTCTCTGTCTGTCTGTCTGTCTCTCTCTCTCTCTCTCTCTCTCTCTCTCTCTCTCTCTCTCTCTCTCTCTCTCTCTCTCTCTCTCTCTCTGTGTGTGTGTGTCAAGGTGAACAGTACTCCAAGCCAGAGTCTCTCAGAACTTTGGGGCCACTTAATCCCACAGAGCTATTCATTGCTGCCAATCTTGGCCTCCCCTCAATTGGCCTCTCCTCCTGCAGTCGCCTGCCCTCTCATGTCCTGAAAGGCATGCTCCTCTGGTTCCTCTGCTATGACTCATCTTCCTATTCCCTCCGTGTTCTTCTGCCAAGCTCCTGGTCTTCCCTTACACCGCTCTGTGCACTGCCCCTTGTGTGCCCTGCCCCTGTGTACGTGCAACACCTGCTGAGAACCAGTACACCCTTTAAGATTCATCTCAATCGTCATCCTCTTGTCTGTAGGGCAGACACCAGCTCTTTCTCTTGGCTGGCTCTTAGGTGCACTATCCTCTCCATTTTTATCTCCTTCACATTGAAAATGTAATAATGTGTCAGCTCATGGGATAAAGCAGCTATCATGACTCTTCACAGGAGTAAGGAATTCTTTTGTTTGAATAGCTCCCACCACTGGAATGTCATCACTCTGAGGTGCTATTGTGGTTTTTTTTAACTGGTATTTCTCTTCGGTGCCTAGGACAATGACTCCTAACATATAGAAAGCTCTCTTTAAATATATGTTAACTAAACGAGTGTCTTTATTAACTATAGCTTTTGTATTCAACAACAATGTACTTTTCTTGATCACCCCTTAGTTTTTCCTATAGCCGTATCAAGAATCTGTATTACTGAGTCTGTAAACTGCCCTGTTCACTTAAAGCACTACACCTGGTGTTGTGGACTTTTAAACTAGCACTCCTCATCTTCGTGGCTCCTTTCACATGGGACTTAAGGTCAGTCTCAATGGAATGGCCAGCTTTGACTCATGCCTTTTGTATAGAAGATAATTGCAGGAGTAGCTAACACTACCTTTCCAACCAGCCACTCATTTCCAACTCTACTTAAATGGCTCTTCACTGGGTCAAAGTCATAGCAGTTCCCGAACCTGTGCCTGCTGCCCAATCTCAGTTCACATGTTCCTCGGCGCCTCTGAAACATCTGACAGTATAGCATTCATTTACTTTCCTTCCACTTTTCTGTCCTTTCCTAGTTTTTTCCCTATATTTCCTTGTATTTATTTTACCAGCACCACACTCTAACCAACTGAACTAACTGCCCTGTTACAGTCAGATTTATTATTTATTTGCTTTAATCTATTTGTGCATACATGCACTTGTATTAGTGTATGCACACAAGTGTGTGCAGATGCATGTGCTTGTGTATGTATAGGTTGATCTCCTTTATGACCCTCAGCTTGTCACTCTGATGCAGACATCTCCATGCCTGAGGCTTCCATGCTCTCAGGCTTCCATACTCTCATCTAGGTTAACAGTAGTGACCTCCCAGCATTAGCCTCACTTGGAGCTGGGGTCTCAGGTATGCACAACGTTGTTATGTGGGTTCCCTGATCCCAACTCTAGTCTTCATGACTACATAACACGTGTTCAACGCCTCTGGCCCATCTTCTCCAGAAAAGGCCTTTAAACTTTATTCCCTGATTCAAATATCATATTTACAATGCTTACTCAAAGATCAAAATTTTGAAAGAAAAGAGTAGCCACTAATAATCAATTAGAAGGAAAAGAATTCTTTTTTAAATTTTAGTTTTTTAAAGTAATTCAAATGTGGGTTTTTATTTTGTTAATTTTTTCACTTAGCTTTTGGATAATTCTTGGTTAAAATGAAAAAATAGTTATTACTACAATAAGACAATTCAAAGAGATCTTTATAGTCATAAATATCATAGAAATTTTAAACATAATATTCACCTGCCTATCTGAAGTGATTGAGATTTATGCTTTTAATGGGATTCCCTCCCCCCCACAGACTTTCTAATTCTTAGGAACTATTTCTGACTACTTTATCTTAGCCTTCATGTTTATGAAGTCTTATTTTTTTAAATCTGTTTCCATATACAGTCAAAAAATCATTTGTTGTCTTCCTATGGAACATAGTTGTGTTATGTAAAAATTCAGCAGCCCTAAATTTCTCTACAGCATCTATCCTTAGATGTACATTATTCTAGTTCCTTTCCCCTCTAATGACATGGTCAATATATCAAAATGCTACCTAAGTCTTTTATCACTCAGTGTATCTTACTTGGTCAGATACAGAAGAAGGCATCCTAAGATAGGAATTTACAGTTCAGAAGTTAGAAAATATTACTGATGATTAAGGCTGCAGAAGCACAACCAGCATACAACAATCTGTGCACAGAGATGTGGCTCAAAGTGGCTACAGAGTCAGAGAGAGAGTGCAACATGCTGAGTCAATACACAACTGCAACCTAAGGAGAGCGGACCCATCTAGAAAGGAAGAATCAAGTCATCGTGGTAGAAGGGGAAATTTCCAGTAAAGATAAGTGTGCAAGGAACACTTCTAAGCAGCACTCACTTGAAAGACTTAGAAGGGAAGGGATAATACAGAGATGTGAGTGTGGACACCTTGGTGATGTGTGTAAAGCCAATGCACTCCTCACCTTTAAATGGTGTGACTTAACCACTTTTGACTTTACAATGCTGAGAGAGCCACACACTTCAGAAGAAGGTGTCCTTGTTCAAAGCCTTACTTTAGAATTGGAGTAGTGGGAGAGAGCTGTCCCTTCCTGTACTCTCCAGTATTGTGTGAGCTTTATGTTAGTTCAGGAGGGTTCATGCATTATTTACTCATCATATCTCCTATATATGATAGAGGTTTCTGGAACTATCCCTGCAACTGTTAAGGAATGATGTCCTCCTTTTGACCAATTCCCATTAATAATCATGAAACTCTGAAATGTCTCTAAGACTCCATTACTCAGAAGTAAACACAGAGATTAATTTTAGTGTAATGTAATATAAAAGGCTGCTTCCATGTTTTATATTTATACAAGAGTCACAAAATATCTTGTATAAATGGCCAGAGAATGTTTTAGAATCTCAAGATGTAGTCTTTGTTACAGATGCTCAGTTCTGCTACTATAATATGGATGCATGTAGTCATAGACAATGTGAAAAAGAATAATCATGACTAGGTTTCAATAAAACTTTATTTATAGCAGACAAGAAAATTGCTAATTCCTTATTTAGGGTTTAGTAACAGGTATCATTTGTAACAATGATGAAAGTCTGAATCTCAGTTTTGTCAATATATTTAATTTTACGTAAGATTTCATTATAAGGATACTTTAGAAAAGAAATTGACTTAAGATGATTCCATAATGTCTTATTTAGTAGTAAAGGCAAAGTAAGTTGATTTGATTTATTTACACCCTCACTTGACATTAGAGATCTAGTGTGGCTCTTGCACTTCAAATGTATCATTTTATATGGATGCTTGTAAGAACCACAACAGAGAGGATGAGCTGGAAAGTTTTCCTGAGCTAGAGAAGCTCAGCGGGATATATATTTTAAAGTGATGTGGGGGAGTGCTTTTGCTGGTCATCTGCTTTACCTGCACTGTGACCAGAGTAGGAAGCACTTACTCCTTTCTGTGCCTGGTTTCCAGTAAGAAGTCACTCTAATCCCATCATTCCGCTCAAGATGTTAAGTAAACCTGGGGAGAAGGCACACAATCCATGAAAAAGTTCAAGAAGCCAAATGATCAATTATTTGTCAAAGAGGCAGGATACTGCTTATTTGCCTGCAGTCCTTTAACGAAAACAAGAATAATTAACAAGGGAGGGCCAGGGAAGAAATTGAAAAGGTCTCAGAGTGTATCAAGCATCTGCAGAACAATTTAATTTTCTCAGTCAAGATGTAGCAAATGGTAATGAATAAATCATGTCTCTATTTGTTAATTTGCTCCATCAGGTCGCTTATTCTGAATAAAAACAAGGACTCTGCTGCCAATGTTTTCTTCAAATGGTGGCTATAAAAATTTCAGAGTCACCACTTATTTATCATTAATACTTTGTTACCACATTTTTTTTTTCATTTTAAGAGCTAAAAAGGTAAAATCAGGTCAGGTTAAGTTCAGTTCACTGAGTATTTATTGAATGCCTACTCTGTGCTCAGTAATTGACAAGGTGACAGAGAAGCATCAGAAAACAATTGTAACTATGCCAAAGGATATTCTAATATATGTCTTACCTTAAACTATTATTTTAGAGGCTTATTGTATTTGGTGTATTTGAACACATTTGTTACCAGTCAGCATGTAACAAATTAGCTCCAAATCCTACTATCTTGAAAACAAGAGAAAATTCATTTTCCCAGTTTCTGCATATCAGAAGGAGACACTGTTTAGCTAGATGTTTCTGGGTCATGGATCTCAGAGGCAGCAATCCAGTGACTGGGGCTACAGTCAACAGGGATGCTTGGTGTCTTAGCCTTCATTTGGCCTTTGTTCTCAAATCCTTAAGGATTAGTACCTGATTTTACTGCCATTTCTTTAGGCTTCTCTCTAAGGCTATTCACAAATGTTCAGTAATTATTCTCAGTCAACTTGTTTGCAAATTTATAATTAAAGTTTGGTTACAGCAAGTCTTATAATTTCAGTGGAACTTATTAACTATCTATTGTTAAGAAGCATATATCATGCATTCCCAGCACCATTCCACATTTGTTTTCTGAATACCCTAATGGGATAGTAATATTAAGTTTTCAGCATTTTAATCAGTATGCCTTATTGTCTTGATGGAATTATAAGTCAACTAAAAACAACAAAATTTGCGAATCAAAGCTATTTTCCTCCTTAAAACTTAATCATTCTTTTTAAAGTGGAAGAGAGTCAAGCAGATTTCTAGTATTGGATACCTATAAGTTTCCACTGTGTCTTCAAGACTTTTTACATAGGAATGCACGTGTATATTCCTTCTGAAAACAGTTTTGCACCTTAAGAATTTTTCATGTTGTGGCAAAATGTGTTTACCAATTAAGTTTATAACCATTTACCTCTGTGAAAGTCAGCACGCTATTACGTTTGTTCACATAGTTGCATAGTCAATTGCCAAACTGTCCTATGACTTGCAGAATAAACCTCTGCATTCATTAAATAGCTCCCCATTATGTTTTCCTCAATCCCTGGACGTAATTTCTGCATTTGAGTACTATGATCTTCAGATAAGTAGGCTCTCTAAGTGTTTCTCTCCTTCTGACCAACATTTTTCCCTTAGCACAATATCCTCCATGTTTATCCATTTGGAGCATATGCCGGAGTGGAGTAATATTCCATCATGCTAAAATGTGTCTGCCGACACAAGCATTGACAGAAACTTGGTCTTTTCCACGTTCTGAAACACTGCTGCTATGAACATAAATGTAGAAAGTTTTTTGAGTCATTGGCCTCTTTGCTTTTGGATATGAATCATGGAAAACTGGAATTTCTGCATCATGTTTTGGGTCTGATGTTTTGATGAACCTCTATGCTTTTCTATAGCTGTTGTGTCATTTCACATTCTCACCAGCAAGGCAGAACTCTAACCACTCTAACTTCTGCTTTGGGTACAGTTTATTTCTCCTTTTCAATGGCTGGGCTCATGCTAGGATAGTGGTATTGGGAGATGATGGAGTATTTAAAAGATGAAGCTACTCAGAATTCCTTATGTCATTGATACCAATGCCTTCAAAAAACAACTCTGGCCTCTTTGAGTGACCTCTCGTGAACGTACGTTATGAAAGCTTGAGCTTAAAGTCTGATTTCTTTCTGTCTTCCAGACTGAGATCTAATTCTCACTGTCACATGTTCTATGCTGTGCTATTGGCATCCTTGCTGGAACTGCCACTTCCCCGCTTTGATGTGTAGCATGAAAAACTGTGAGCTAAACTAGCCTCTCTCTCTCTCTCTCTCTTTCTCTCTCTCTCTCTCTCTCTCTCTCTCTCTCTCTCTCTCTCTCTCTCCTTGTTAAAAAATAATTAAACTGGGGACATTTTATTACAGCAATGAAAATAGACTAATAAAATATCTTCATCAATACTTGCGGGTGTATTTCGAGACTTAATGGTGGCCATGTGGCAGGTATAAGAGGACGGTTTATGGTGGTGTTGTTTACCCTTTCCTGGGGATTTTTATATGTTTGGGGGATTCTTTTGTATAGCCTTTGAAAACATACCCAAATCTTTTTTTGTAGTTAATCATGAGTTTATTCTCAATATCCCAAAGTCACAAAGGTATCTGCAGAGTTACAATGCCACTTATCAACTTTCATGTAATTATGGACATTTCAGATTGACTTATGCTTTTTTTTCTGTCAAACTTTCAAATTTCAGACTCCTTCCTTCTGTCATAGAAATATATGTATCTACTAGTGAAAGTTCCCTTATTTGCATAGAAGCAACATTTCTATTTTCATTGAATCCTGAAAATACCTCAGAAGGAAAGGGAAGACAGGGAAAGTCTTAATGAAAAAACAGTGTGCCACTCTGGTACACCTATTCTTACCTTGTGACACTAACAGAAAAAAATGAATTGATAATGCTATTGGGAAAATGACATGATAATTTATCTCAATATTTACCTTGTAGGAACACAGAGATTCATATTTACAGTTTGTTAACAAATTCATCTTTATTTGCTTTTACATATATTTAATATAAGGGAATATAAATAGTTGAAAAAATTAAAAAGTAGAACTATTATCAAAGTAGATAGGCCCAAAAAAGTTCATTTCTTAAAAATCAACAGCAGTTCAGTGAACGAGAGAAGAAAATTAATCACTGTTGGGGTTTGGTCTGGTGCTAAGTATTCTGATGCTAATTATTGGCTGCCAAGATCTAGTAGCTGCCCAGAGAAACATATTCTCATGTACACCTGTTTGGGACTCTGCTGGTTAACACAGGAGTGGCTTCTCTGGATAGCTGTTTTCAAGCTTGGTCTATGAAGAACAGACTCCCATTTCTCAGCAGGGTCCTCACTCCACCTGATCTGGTGATTCCAGGTTTTGTAAGGGGAGTCACATGGTCCTGGCAATAAGCAGCAGCACTGGTGTTTTGTAGCTTTCAGTTTGGTCTTTAGTTTGCTGCACCCGTCCTGGCTGTCTTGCTGATCAGAAGCTGTGTGTGATTGGTGCCGCCATCTTGGATCTCCCATATTCAAATCTTTTTCTCCTTTAAATCAGGTAATCTATTTAGATTGCTAATTATAGGACCTCTATATATAGAATGCATTTTCTTATTTTTTTTAGCATTTAAAATAGCTATTTATTTTATTTATTTATTTTTTATTAATTTATTCTTGTTCAAAAATTTCCCCCATTCTATCAGTTGTGTTTTTATTCTGTTGACTACATTCTTTTTGAGTGGATGATTCAAAGTTTAATATTTTGGAGATACTTTAGTACTATCAATTACAAAGTAAGATGTTGCTCTAACTTCAGCTAGGAATTTAGCAATATTGTGAAAAATCAATGTTAGATGCTGAGTTTGGGTTTATATCTTCTATTTTGTGGGTCTGACAGGATGGTCAAAAGTTAGACTCCAGGAGGATTATAACTTGCTCTAAGATATGTACAGTCCCCTACATGATAGAAGAAGGTGATTCTCAGTAGCCTAGATAGGTCTATATGAGTCCTGTGACATTTGAGACAGGCCCAAAGCACTGTGAGAAGCAGACATATGGCACAATGCAGTTGCCTTCTATGCATTTATTTGTGTAAATTCATATTTTAGTTAGAGGTTAACTTGGTTATTTCATGTTTTCTGAATTAGATACAAGGGTTTTACATTTCATTGAGTATGGGTTTCCAAAAGGTAAGTAAGGGTCATACTTAGGTGCTTGCCTAGATCTACCAGTGTTTAAAGATTATATTTACTTCATGGAAACATCAGAAATTTAAAAAAAATAATACAAAAAAACCCCAATGTGCCTCAATATTGTGACAAATTTAGAGAAACCAGGACAAATGGAAAAGATGTGTTCAAGAGTGCACACAAGAGTTTTTTTCTGATTTTTTTTCATTGTTGGCCTTTATGAGGTACATCTAAAATCTTTATGACTCTATTTCTTAAGTCCTTGACCTTGGCTTTTCTATCTACTTTGAATTGGCCTTGTGTCTTGCCTCTACCAACTTGATTCTGCCTGGGCCATCCTATTCTTTTCTTTCTGAATTCAAGTGCTGAATAATTATTAGAACTCACTATGTGCCAAAAACATTATAGTCAAAACAAACAAACTATTCTTGCCCCAGTGAAGCTGACAGGCTAATAGGGGATAAAGAGGCAAAAATAGAAAAGTACAATGGAAAGTGACAAGTATTGTGTAAATGAAATATTAATTGCTGTAGAAGCAGAAAGAAGAACCTCCAAACCAGTTCTATTATATTAAGTAAAGTTCGCAGTAGAACTTAAATCTGAGCCTCAGATGTGATATCACTTACCCAGGAAAGATATCTCGAAGTGAGAGAAGGCAGGGGGAGGTTGGGAAAAATCATCATAATTTAAGGTTTTGCCAAGGCTTGAAGAGTAGGGGTAAAGAAGAGGGTGATAAATCAGATGAAAGGAGGTGTTTGACTGTGTAAGTGAATCACAGTATGGTTAGAGCAGAAAAATGCCTAAACAAATAACAAACAAAAAGCTTGAAGAGAGTTTGAAAAAAGGGACAGTGTAAGGTTTCCTTACACTGGAGCTTGATCTTTATACTTCATGCATTAAAAAAGCTGTTGAAAAACTTTAAGTCTGGTAACAACATAAACGTAACATTTATTGTTTAAAACAAACCACTGCTGTGTGAACAATAAGCTGAAAGGGAGGTCTTAATATAGGGCAAGAAGTTGCTATCTGTTAAAAATAAAATAATGAAGGGAATGAGAAAACAGAGTGTATGAAAAATACGGTGTGAGTTACACTCTCTCTAGGTACCCTAAAGTGAAAGCAGGGAAGCAGTCAAGAGAGCTACTCAGATGCCTAGTAAAAGAAGACAAAAAAGTTGGTAGGAAACAGAACCTCATATGTGGACTTCTGACTTTGACAGACCCACTGGATAGCCAAGAAACGTCTTGTGGGAGGAAGAATTTCTGTATATTACCTTGAAGAGAAAGTCATCCACAGAAAGATGAATTCACATATGCTCAACATTTAGGCATATTATTAAATCTACAATAGAAAATACGAGTGATATTTCATAGAAGATATGAACACAAATTTTTAAAAATTAAAATAGGACCATGAGAAGTACCAAAATTTCAGCATTTTACAGAGGAATCTGTGGTTTCAATATCAGATGGAATAGAGAAAGAGTATAGTCTTAATTAGCAAAACAGAGTCAACAATAGGAGCTGGGATTCAAATAAGGAGAGAGTTAATTTAGAAGCAAGAAAATCTGCTTGCTTTGGCAAACACAGTTTCTATGGGTGGTAAGAGCAGAAGTTAAAATAAAAAGGTTAAAGAGGAGTGAAACTGAGAACTACAGGGAGGGAATTCACAGAACACTTAAAAATTATTTAGAAGCCAAGAAATATTTAGAAAATAGAGAAGTAGGCGGGAGCGGGGAGAGTGAGTTGAAATGCTGAGAGACAAATCTGAGAATGTGACAAATCAAGTATGTCTGTGGGCTGTTGAAAAGAAGGAAAATAAAATCTGAAGACAAAGAAAAAAGTGATCCGTTTTGGAGGTGAGATCAAAGCAAAGGCTCAACAGTTATCCTGGGGGCGTAGAAATGGAGTTCATGTCTCTCTGAACATACAGACAATTTTTTCAGGCAATAAAGAAAAAAGTAGAATGAAGGATTTTAGAAAGAATAGTGAAGGCTTACTGAATACTGTTTTTAAATAGATTTTAAAAAATACATTTTATTAGTTTACTCATATTACATCTCAATTGTTATCCCATCCCTTGTATCCTCCCATTCCTCCCTCCCTCCCGCTTTCCCCTTATTCTCCTCCCCTATGACTGTTCCTGAGGGGGACTTCCTCCCCCGTACATGCTCATAGGGTATCAAGTCTCTTCTTGGTAGCCTGCTATCCTTCCTCTGAGTGCCACCAGGCCTCCCCATCCAGGGGACATGGTCAAATATGGGGCACCAGAGTTTGTGTGAAAGTCAGTCCCCACTCTCCACTCAACTGTGGAGAATGTCCTGTCCATTGGCTACATCTGAGTAGGGGTTCGAAGTTTATTGCACGTATTGTCCTTGGTTGGTGCCATAGTTTGAGCAGGACGCCCGGGCCCAGATCTGCCCATCATAATGTTCTTCTTGTAGGTATCTAGGACACTCTGTGGATCCTTCTATTCCCCTATTCTCCCATGCTTCTCTCACCTAGAGTCCCAATAGGATTTCCTCCTTTCTGTCCCAGTTTCCTGGTAAGTGAAGACTTTCATGGGACATGCCCATTGGGATAGTATGCAGATATAAGTGAGTATATACCATTTGACTCTTTCTGCTTCTGGGTTAACTCACTCATTATGATCATTTCTAGTTCAATCCAATTGTCCACAAATTTCAGGAATTCCTTGTTTTTAATAGCTGAGTAGTATTCCATAGTGGAAATGTACCTCAGTTTCTTTATCCATTTTTCTATTGAGGGACACTTAGGCTGTTTCCAGGTTCTGGCTATTATGAATAAGGCCTCTATGAACATGGTTGAGCATATTTCCTTGCTGTGTGCTGGAGCATCTTCTCGGTGTATTCTAAGGAATGGAATAGCTGGGTCTTGAGGAAGCCTAAGATTTTTTTATTTATTATAATTAATTCACATTATGTCCAGATGGTTATGCCTTGCCTTTATCTTCCCATTCTCACCCTTCCTCCTCTCTTCTGCCCCATTCCCCACTCCCAGGCCTCTGACGGGTGGGGTGGGGTGGGGTGGGGTGGGGCTCTTCCCCACCATCTGGCCACAGCCTATCAGGTCTCATCAGGATATCCTGCATCTGCTTCCTCTGTGTGTCTGCAAGGTGGCACTGCCAAGGGCCAGTGATCAAATCGTGGGCACCAGAGTTCAGGACCGAGGTTCAGCAGCATCCCCTACCCATCCACATGGAGACTTAACTGCTCATCAGCTACATCTGAACAAGTGGTCGAGTTTCTCTACATGCGTTGTCCTTGGATGGTGCATTCCATGGCTACTGAATGGATGTTGTAATACTCACATTGAAGTCTGATTGTCCTGTGCTATTACTGATAGACATGACCTTTAAGAGATGATTAAATCACAAGAATATCACTCTCATTAATGGGTTGAGGATGTACCTGTGAGAATAAGTTAGTTATTGCATCTGTAACCTAAGTGCTAGTCTGGAGCACGGAGACAGAGGTGAGAGGATGCTGAGTGATTGCTGGCCAGACAGTCCAGCTGAAATGGCAAACTCCAGTGAGAGATGCTATTCCCAAAATAAGGTGGAAGGCCAATGGGATGACATAGCAGGTAAAAAGCCCTTGCTGGAAGCCTGGTAACCTGGGTTCAATTTTCAGAATCCAGGTAAAAGTGGAATAGAATAGAATTTATTCAATCAAGCTGCCTTCTTACATGAGTGCTGTGGCATACACACAAAAACATATAAACATACATGCGCACTCACACACAGGCATAATACTTGAACAAAACACTAGAGAAACAAAAGCAATTTGTAAAATTAAAATATCTTTTACACTCAAAAACTTGCAGCAGCTGGTGTTGCCTGGATTAGACCAGTGCAAGATCAAGCTCATCAATGTCGTAGCATGGAGCGGAACTGGTCTCACCAGCATCATGCTTACTGTTGATAGATTCTAGAGAAAAGAATCAATTTTCTTTGTGGAAGTTGTCCCTGGTAGATAAAATATTCTCCAGTAGTTAGCACCCATCCAGAAGTACACTATGGATGAGGTCTATGGGTTATGACAAAAAAAAAAAAAAGAATGAGTACATGAAACATGGAATTTTGAGGAGTAGGGAAGTGGGGGATGACTCTTAGGGGAGTTAGGAGGAGTTCACAATGAATATAATATAAATACACTATAGGGAGTTTTAGACATTTCAGAGGATTCAAAAGAAGGTCTGAACTTATTATGCAACTATTTTATGTTCAAGGTCAGCTTAGTTTCTGTCTATGGTCAATGGACCCTATCACATAAGGCTTGTGTGAGGTAGGGAATTGTGGTAGAAACATAGCAAAAGAAACTACTACTTCATAACAGCAGGGAAGCAGAGAGAGAGAGAGAGAGAGAGAGAGAGAGAGAGAGAGAGAGAGAGAGAGGAATGAGCCAGAACCCCAATGTTCCCTTCAAGAACTCAACCCCAATGACTAGTCTGCCTCCCAATTATGTTTGAGTCTTCAACCACTCTACTGTCTCCCAATAGTGTCTCAGATGTAAACAGGCCTATTACAATGGGACTTTGGAGGTCATTGACCCAAACTATAATAGTGACTTAGTCTAAAACTGACTAAAATATCTGTAGCATAAACTATTTTTACTAAATGATGGATAACTACGAATACAACATTTATACACATTTTAAAAGTCATACAAAACTACTGAGGGGTGTCTCCTTTTCTGAGAAGAAGGGGAGGGAGGCAAGGGGGAAGAGGGTGGGAGGATGGGGACCCAGTGGAGAGGAGGGAGGGGGATGTTGTCGGGATATAAAGTGAATAAATAAATAAACTTAATATAAAAAGCCAAAAATTAGATGAAATAAAAACATTCATAAAGAAGACTTAATTTTTATTATTAATTTCAATAGAAACAACTGTCAAACGGCTAAAAATTTTATAGATATTTTTGTTTTCTGTTTGCATGGTTGTTAGTCACACATTTAGCCTGGGCTGAGGGGTCTTCATCTAACCTAATTCTGGGGATTCACTATTAATTTTAGTGGGAACTTTTGCCCTTACAGAAGAAAAAAAATCAAACATATGCAGGTGAAAATCAATGCCTCTCTTACAAAATAGAAATTTCTTTTATCGGCATCTCGCCTGTGTGTGGGTGGCATTATCTTCTCATAGCAAATAGTTTCTTTGGGTCACCAGGAGAAGAAAGCATGAATAATGACATAATGAAAAAGAAAAGAGCCCTAGGAGATATGCAGCATCATTGATTTCTAGTCAGATGCAATATTTACATCCCATTTTCTGCCTATTCATTCTAAGCAAGCACAGTTCTTACTGGTAATCACTGTCCTCATAGTCAAGTGTTTGGCAAGATTTCCTTGGAGCTGCACTGTTCCTTTTCTCCTCCTTCAAATAATAGACCATTGATTCTCTAAGGCATGTCAAGAAACTATTACAGATCTCAAGATTAAACCAATAGCGGGGACAATAAATGTTAGATTATTTTAGTGATTTATTCTCAAATTTGAGATAATCTGATATTCTCCTGACAAATAAGGGGCCTAGTTGGCTTAATGCTAAATCATCTTATGCAGGCGGGCCAGGATGGCCTATGATACTTCAACACTCTGGGGTGCACTTTCTTCCAATGCTGTCCCCTCTCTTATTACGAGTCATTGCAAGGCTGTGCAGTTGGCTTGCTCTATCCTTTCTTGCTAGCCTTCCTCTCATTTGGCAGCCGTCCCTCTGTGTGTACAGCTGTGGTGATTTGGAATTTTTCCCTTTTCCCTCTCCCTCTGAACAACTTGTTATCTTCCCAATTAAAGCACCTCTTTCATTAGCTTATGATGAACTGTGCATGGTACTGCGGGGCACTTTGTATTAACAGGCCTATTAATGGCAATCTCATTAGCATAAAGAAGACTTTCCCAGCAACAATGATCCTTGGCTTCCATGACTGACTCTAGCTCTTCTCCTTCCTTGTTTCTACTTCTCTATTTCAAAATGTATTGTTGTTGTTATTGTTCATAGAATCCACAGATTTTCTATATTTATTGCCACTTTCTACTAGGGGGAACGAGGCATGGGGAAATGACTCCATTAATCTGTAAGCTTTTGTTTGTACTTTGCTTCATGCAACTAGAATGTATTGCACTAATCAAACAAGAAAAAAATGAATCTGCTTTTAATATTATGTTGTGTAGTTTTTAGTTCATAAGAACAAAGAGAAAATCAAAATTCAAATGCTTAAACATGGCTTGTGGCTAATGTGGTATTTGTTCATCTAAAAACATTGACTGAACATGTGAGCTCTTAGCCCATAAGATAAGGCACCAAACAAAACTTAAAAACTTTTATTCTAGAGTACTTCTGAAGAGTATATTATTAATTTATAATATGTATAGTTTATTAACATAATTTTAGGTGAACATCATAAAAATACTTGTTTTATAAAACAACACTAGTACATTGCTCCACAAACTGGACAATCCTGCTTGAAATATAAGATAGTTATTTCATTCTCACATACACTAGCTAGCTTCTTATTGGTGATGAATTATAATTCAACAATATTATGCATTATATTTTGGAATTTATTCACAATTCTCACAATGTAATTCTAGACATTTAGAACAGCAAATCATATTAAAACACTCAACTTTTACCATGGCATAATCATTATTTTTACTCTAAATTTTTCTGCTTTTCAAGGGTTGGTTCTTGAGCAAGTATATATTAAGAAAGACTTCCTTACAAGCAAAACACAACCACAAATTAAAACCTAGTGGCTATAGTCATATGTGAGGTTATTTTATTATGCCTATTAGATAACCACTATTCCATATTTTACTAACAGGAACACAAGAACATTATGCAAATGAGAATGTTATTTCTGATCAGATATGTATCTGAGGCAGCCAAGTTTTTATATCAGGGATTGTGTGCGTCTGGCCACCTAGGGAAATAAGGAGCCACAAAAATCTGGCGTTGGCTGGAAGAAGACTAATGCACTAATATTTATTTACGAAAGCATCATACATTCTGTTCTTCCAGGAATTATTGCAGTAACAATTTTGCTGCAGTATACATCAGGAGAATGTGAAGCTGTGGTGTTTTGCTGCATAGGATAGCCGCAGTTTACAGCTAAAATAATACTAAGCCATTTCTGTGATTTCTAAAAAAAAAATTAAACAATTTTACTATAGTTCTTTACATTCTTTAGTCAAGCTAGATTGTCACAAACCAATATATTGTTACATAAGCAAAAATTTTTAGTAGGCTAAGAGAACATTTTTGGTGATTAATTCAGACTCTGACTGGCCCCAGATTAATGGTCTTCAGATACACTCAAAACAATAGCAATAAGGTACTTTAATAATACTTTTCATCTCCAAAAGGAGATTATTCACATGAATATCTGCAGTGAGTTCACTGTTGCCTGCAAAAGAAGGACGGCATTTTCTTTCGGAGCTATACAATCAAGTGACCCATCAAATTAATTAATGGGATTTTTAATCTAGTGCAGCTAGCATGCTAATTAACTTGTCAAGTATATATGCAAAGTCTCAACACAAGTTATTTTTAAAAAGTCTTTGCAAGTGTGCATGTATAGTCACAAATGCATGAAACAGCTCTGAAACAGAATGCACAAAAGCTGTGGAAGCAATGGCTGGCTTTGAGGAGGGAAAGAAACAAGTAGGTGGGGTGGGGGAGGGTACTACAGGAAAGAATATTTTTTAATAAGTAGTGTGTGTGTGTGTGTGTGTGTGTGTTCGCTGAATGCTGTGCAAGTGCATATATTAATTCTTTAGAAATTAAATTAAATCTTAGCACAAGATATATTTTTAAAAAGGAAGAAAGAGGAATGGAAGGAAAAGGGAAGGGTGGAAAGTAGTTAAAACGGAGAAGAATAAAGAAACAGGAAAAAAGCTCAGCTTTTTCCTATTGCTTGATACAATGCACCTCTGTCTTGGACACCATTTCTTTTCCTATCTACTACTCCCCAAATCTGGTCTGTATCAAGAGCTCCCTAGCTCTGCCCTGGCTGATGTCCACAGACTTCTGTCTTACTCGTATCTTTCCCAACATAAGCTGCACCCAGCTGACCCACCTCAGATATTTTCCCCTGCCATTTCCAGCTTCCAAAAACAAAGCTTCCTGCCCTCCACTCACAGGCAACTTTCATTTCTTCCCACCATCCACTGGAAAAGCTATCTGTACTCAGCCACTTGCTTTCTTTCCACAGCGTATGCTCTTTGCTGTTCATCATGTTGTCAACACCACCTCGAAACTGCTATGGCTCTGCTCTGATTATATTGATTCGTTGAAAAAGATGATCAACGTGACTCTTTGATTCTACCCTCTGTTTTTCAACTGTCAAGAGCATGCTTTAACTAGGGAGTTGACCTCTTGTTATATTAGCTACTGATATTTTTACTATATCTAGAACAGTAATATATGCTTAAAAGCAAAGAGAATAATTAGTGATCTCTTTGTGTCAAAGTATTTTTGATTTCATGTATTTTTTGCCCCTGCTAATCACATGTGTAGACATTCACTCTATTTTAGTTCATCTACAAAGACTTTCAGTGTCTCTAACATATGGATTTTTAAAATAATAATGATTCCTGTCTTGACAATGACTGAAATTACCTCTACAGTAATAAAATTTATTTTTTAACATTTTCATAATTATGTATATGTCTAAATATGAAATCACTTGGACATATTTAAATAATTGGGACATCATCATATTTTATGAACTTTTCTTGACAGTAAAAGGTCTGGGTTGGGTGAAGATTAGTAGTCTGTGTTCTTGGAGATAACTAAAGACTGTCAAGGCTAGTGAGTATTAAAAGAACTTTCAGAACGATGTTTTAAACAACCTGGCCACTACAGTTGTTACACTGAACCATTCTCTGAAGCATTTAATTCTGGTCATTGAGCTTCAAAAGAAAATATTACCCTTTTACCCTTTGTAGTTGATTTTTCATAGATAGCTCTATTGGCTCTCTAGTGTAAGACTCTTCCACACATAGTGTGTTGGGTGTGATCACAACAATAATTGTCTTCCTTATAAATGTGTACATTGTTTTACATAGCTCAAAACACTTTGATGGGTTCAATATTGGTTCAACCAAGGCACTTTAAAAAGAAGAAAATTGTAGTCAATAAATGTAATTATGGATAACTGGCTTCTTGAAATGTGCAATGAACCGAGTTTCTCTCATATGTAATAGGGTGTTTGTCAGGAATATTTGTGATTACTCAATGAATATGAACCAGCTATCAAATAAGTGAAAGTTCTCTGGGAGTTGAATATTAATTTTTCTTAGAGAGAAAAAAATCACAGTTTATATAGTAAAGGAAATATTTTATTCAATTCTCAAAAAACATATTTACTCTGAAAGACTGAGTATATATGAGCAGAAAACAAATGCAATAATCCATCAATTAAGATGCAGCCTCACAATGATTTAAACCAGTTGGTTATTCATGTTCTTTTTAGAGAATCTTTTAAGAATGTGTTAATGCTGACAATTAACCTCAAAAGAGGATAAATGGAAACAGAACATGCTGCTCCAATGAGCTAATCATTTCTAAGGAAAATACAATTGAGTTTCTTGTTTGGTTTGTGGTGTTTCTGTACTAAAGATGGTGTATAGATATCGCTAGCCACCAGAGAAAGCTAAACATTTTCATACTCTATGAAAAAGTTTCATACTCACGGAGACTAGAGTGCCCAAGGGAAATGACTTCCTAGAGTATTGCCCAGCAAAATATCCATAACTAACTTGACAATGCAGAAAGTTCTCAGGAATTACAAAGGTATTGGTTGTGACTGCTATAGATTATCATGTCAAAGCATGTTATTAACATAAAACCTAAGAAAGCTACACACACACATTTGAATGTGTTTGCAGATCCAACAAGACTCAGGTATTCAAACTAAATCTGACCATGATTAGTGATTTAACAATGATTATAAAAGATTCTAATGAATTGCCTTTATTTTAGCACAGAATCATTTTGATAGTTTTAGTAATACATTCAGACCCTCCAAAAAAGGACTCTGCCAAGAAAACAAACCAAGGAAAAGGATCTCTGGGTTCTGAATAACCTTCAAGTTAATCCAAATGGACTCAGTCCTTGTATGTAGACATTAAGTCCTTCATTCCAAGTTACTATGTGCCCAGAATTACCTATTAACTCTATATTGATATTTCATTAGGGATTTGTTACATGTTGAAATTTGTGTCTAGGAATTATTTGGGCTTCCTGAATTTTTAAATAATTCTAAATGCCATCATAGATTAAAATAAAGTTAGAATCTTTTTAATAGTTTACACATAGTGTCAGTTTGATGCTTGTTGGTATGATTTAATTATTTTAATGAAATAAATAAAATTGGCTCTAAGTCTTCTTTCTTGCAACAACAAAACTTTAGTTTTGAAATATGTTTCTATATAATGGAGGACATATTACAATAAAAGGCCATTTTATATAACTAATGATATAGTCCAATAAAAAGAAATAGTTTGTGCTCAAGAAAGAGGGCAAAATGGGCCAATAGTCACAGCTGTGTACACCATGCTACCACCCAATTATCTCACCTCCTTAATTCACAGGGATTAGATAATTTTCTAGACCAACTGTTGGGTTCTCCTAATGCCATAAATCCCACTTGCTCTGTGTGCTTAAATGTGTGTAAGTCCACAAGAACATGAATGTATACACACAGTGCAGTTATACCTCATGACCCAGTCAGATATTCTTTTCTGAATCTCAGTGAATTTTTATAGAAATATCCATATAGGTCAAAATGTACATATGAAAATAAAACTATATGGCATCCCTGCACTGACTCTCTTTGGGTATTTCTTTTTCATGCTGTGTTATGATTACAGTCTTTTTGTTTTGTTCTTCATTGTGCATATGCTTACATGAAGTTTAGCAAGAATGGACCATCGTTTCTAACTTAGAGCAATAGATTAATAAAAACTAGAATATACCTTTAGAAATATTATCTCTCTCCAAGGCAGCAAAAATTGTGCTGGCATAAATTCAAAAGCTGCATTTCCTCGGCTTTTGCCTTAAAGTAGAACTGACAGCCATGAGTTAAGGAAATAATTACAGGAAAGCATGCAGAGGGAAATAAACCTAGATAGGAGACATATAATACCTAGGAATTACTACTTTGTGTGGTCAGCACTTTTATTTGCAGAGATACTCTGTGTATTATCTATATGGAAATACATATGGTAGCAAGTGCATGTAAAATATTTATAAGTTACTTGTCAAGCACAAGTACGTATTTATATTTTCTGTGTACTGTTTCCATCACTACATGATCAAGGCACTTTAGAGAATTAAAAATACAAGTTAGTTCTAGCACTAGTAATAATAAATGTAAAATCATAAAATCATCCTGTTCTAAAGTATAATTTTGGGATTACTGTCTTAACTAAAAATGAATAGAAGTTATTAGTAAAATAGTGTTTATAAGCTTCCATGTTAAGATGGTAAGTGATACTTAATTTCCTTTCATAGAATTCAACAGAATTAATAAAGGAAAAACATACAAAATTCCCAATCAGCAATAGTTACCAAATAAGACAATAAAAACTTGAAATTTAGTAAGCCAATCCCTGTGGGATCGCGAAGAAGTCTTCACAATCAGTGCCATTCTAGACTGTTACCTCCTGTGACTTGGATCTGAGATGCTCCCTAAAGACTCATAGACACAGAATTTGTGACTAGTTTGTGGTGCTACTGGGAAAGAATGGGAGGTTTGCAAGGCAAAGTCTTGCAGAAGGAAGTTACATCATGGGTGATGTGCCTGTGAAAGGAGTCTTAGTTAGGATTATTATTGCTGTAATGAAACACCATGGCCAAAAGAAACTTGGGAGAAAGGGTGTGTTTGACATATATATCTTGATTGTCAATTCATTGAGGAAAGCCATAACAGGAACTCAAACCAGGTAGGAACCTGAAGGCAGGATCTAACACAGAGACCATGGATGAATGCTGCTTACTGCCTTGCTCCTCATGACTAACTCAGTCTGCTTTCTTATAGGACTCAAGTATACCAGGCCAAGGTGGTAGCAAACATAGCAAACATAGCAGGCTGGGCCCTCAAATGCCATCACTAATTTAGTTTTGCCTCCCATCCAATACTATGGAGGCAATTTCTCAATGGAGGCCCCTTCTTCTCAGATGACTGTAGCTTGTGTCAAGTTGACATAAAACTAGCCAACACTTCAGTTTTGTGCAGGATGATAAGTATGCGTCTATTTGCATTTTCCAGTTAGACTGTATCCATCCATTTTTTGAAGATGCTATCTTCCCCATTATATAGTTTTGGACTCTTTGTCAAAAATCAAGTATCTATATGTGTGTGGGTTTATTTCTAGGCCTTCAATTCAATTCCACTGATCCACCTGCCTGTTTCTATGTCAGTATCATGCAATTTTTATTACTGTTTATCTATATTACAGCTTGAAAACAGAGATGAAGATACCTCTTAAAGATCTTTTGTTATACAAGGTTGTCTTAACTATTCTGGGTTTTGCTTTTTCCATATGAAGTTGAGAATTGTTCTTTTAAAGTCTGTAAAGAATTGTGATAGTATTTTGATGGGAATTGTATTGTAGACTGCTTCTGGTAAGATGACCATTTTTACTATGTTAATCCTACATATCAATGAGCATGGGAGATCTTTCCATCTTTTGATATCTTCTTCAATTTCTTTCTTCAGAGGCTTAAAGTTTTTTCACACAAGTATTTCATTTGCTTGGTTAGAGTTACATCAAAATACTTTATGGGTTTTTTTGTGGCTATTGTGAAGGGTGTTGTTTCTTTAATTTTTTTTCTCAGACCATTGGCATTTGTATACAGGAGGGCTTCTGATTTTTTAGTTAATTTTGTATCCAGCCACTTTGCTGAAGGTGTTTATCAGCCATAGGAGTTTCCAGTTAGGATATTTGCAGTTGTATTTGTATACTATCATATCATCTGTGAATAGTGATACTTTGACTTCATCCTTTCCAATTTGTATTCCCTGAGTGTCCTTTAGTTGCCTTGTTTGTAAATTTTAATTTATTATAATTTATTCAGATTACATCCGATTGTTATCCCCTCACTTGTATCCTTCCATTCCCATGCTTCCTCCCTCTTCTGCCCTATTCCCCTCTCCTAGACCTCTGACAAAAGAAGACCTCCTCCCCCACCATATGACCACAGTCTATCAGGCCCCATCTGGATAGCTTGCTTCCACTTCCTCTGTGTGTCTGCCTGGCCTCTCTGACAAGGAAAAGTTATCAAATTGGGGGCACTAGAGTTCATGTCAGAGGATGTGGAAAAGGAGAACACTCTTCCATTGCTGGTGGGAGTGCAAACTTGTACAACCACTTTGGAAACCAATCTGGTTCTGTGTCAGGAAATTAGAAAAATTCTACCTCAAGACTCAACCATACCACTCCTGGGCATATACCCTAAAGATGCCCTTCTATACCAAAAGAACATTTGCTTGACTATGCTCATAGTAGCCTTGTTTGTAATAGCCAGAATCTGGAAACAACCTAGAAGTCCCTCAACTGAAGAATGGATAAAGAAACAGTGGCATATTTACATAATGGAATACTTCTCAGTTATTAAAAACAGGGGAATCATGAAATTTGATGGCAAATGGATGGAGGAATTAGAAAAGATCACCCTGGGTGAGAACCAGAAAAACCCATATTGTACATACTCACTTACAAGTGGATATTAGCCATATATTACAGGATAACCACCCTGCATTCCACAGAGCCAAAAGAGCTAGATAACAAAGAGGACCCTAGGGAAGATGCTTAATTCTCATTCAGAAGGGCAAATAGAACAGACACCAGAAGCATTTGAAAAGAGAGAACAGAGGGGGAGCCTACCATAGATGTCCTCTAAAAGTCTCTACCAGCAGGGCATTGATGCAGATGCTGAGACTCAAAGTCAAATTTTGGGCACACTGCAGGGAGTCTTATGGAAGAAGTGGGGGAGATAAGACATGTGTGGGACAGTCATTTCACTAGGAGACCAAAAGAGCCAACTACTCTGGGCCCAGTGGGGCCTGCAGAGACTGATATACCAACCAAGGACTGTGCATGGAGAAAGCCTAGGTTCCTTGTTCAGATTTAACTGGTAGGCAGCTCTGTTTCCATGTGGTTCCCCCAATATGAGGAGCAGGGGTGTCACTGACATGAGCTTTGGTGCCCACTCATTGATCATTTCACTCTGGAGGGGCACCCTTGCCAGGCCACAGAGGAAAAGGATTCAGGCAATCCTGATGAGACTTAATAGGTTGGGGCTTGATGGTATGGGTTGAGCGCCCCCTCCTTTTGAGGACTAGAAGGGAAGAGGGAGAGAGGGTGGGACTGGGAGGAGACAAGGGAGGAGGCTATAATCAGGATGTAAAATGAATAAATTAAAAAAAATAAATTCATTTTAAAAACCTAGCCAACACATAGAGGATATTTTGACCACAGCTCTGTCTCTCTGTTTCCTACACACTATAATATGAGGAATTGCCTGCAGAAGGCACTCACTTCTGGGGTATACTGCTTCACAAAGGCCCCAAGTCAATGGTGCTCAACAGCCACGGAACTAAAATCTCACAAAACATGAGTTAAAACACACCATTTCCCATTATAAGTTTATTTTTGTAGGCATTTTCTGAAACTACTAGAAAGTTGCCAGCCCAGGCCACATCCTCAGAATGACTCTATAGATAGTTCCTAATCCCATTACAAATAAAGGCACCAAATGACAGCACCAAACTCAATTGTTAGCATTTTTATGGGACTGAACATTGGTGCAAAATACTCTTGGCAAGAGGTGGATGAGGTTAAAGGAAATGAAATATGGGCTACCTCCGGTAAAATAAAGGTCCTAGCATTCCATAGTGGAAAATAAGCCTAAACCAAAAAACAACAACAAAGATACCATAAACCCCTAATCAAATCCCAAAATACAGCAAAGAGCCAAGGAGTAGACCATAGTCTGCAAACCATTTCATTCATGTCATCTGATCTCGCAAACCACACGGCCGTTTCTACTCTACCCTATCTGGTGGAATCCCCTCAAATTCCAGAAAGTTAACTAAGAAATATTATCGCTTGCGTTTTAGCTTGAAAGTACAAAATATGTATCTCATAAAACGCAGCATAGCATCACATACAGAATACCGAAGCAAAAGAAAAGTATGGGCTCAATAAGATGAACAGAGGGATTCCATTAATATTATACCAATCAAATTTTATACCATTAATATTACACCAATCAAACTTCAAATCAAGCCTTACTGAGCCATTTCACATTAAAATGATTTTTCTTGCCCAGAAACCTCAATCTGCAATGGCCACAAAACATCCACCCCATCTCTAAGCTTTCCCTAATCTATCTGCTTTTCTGATTTCAACTTACTTTCCAGGATAGAGCAAGAATTCCAATCGCGTTTACCAACAACTATTATTTTCCTATTGTCCTCTGTGATCCCAACGCTCTCTGGTTTGCAGCCTAATCTCTTCTGAAACAGACCATTTTAGCGTCTTACCTGAAGGTTGGTCTTTACAAGGATTTTTACCCTCTGACCTCCACTGTTACAGATATATCTTAAATTTCCTTCACTAGTACATCAAATTATCACAACTGTTAAGCAATGCAGTTTTTCATAGTTCTAGAGTTCAGGAGTCAAGCATCCGATGCATTGGCCTCACCTTCCCACGTTCAAGAGACTGTTTCTGCCCCTCAGCATCCTCCCATCTTGTGCCTTTTCCCCTTTGCAGCACGCGAGTCTCAGATCCTATCACATCGCTGGCTCCTCCGACATTGGCCCTCTTGCCTTTTGCTTTATGTGGCACACTGCATTTCATCAAGCCCACCCAGACAATCCGGGACAATATCATTTGCATCTTTATCTTAAAACTCTTTACTCAGTCCTATCTGTAAGATCTCCTGTGCTAAATCTAAGACAACAGTCGTGGGTCCCAGGGAGTAGATGTGGACACAGCCTCCTGTGTAGACAGGCAGATTCCATTCTTCTTCGGGATCTAATTCCTTAGTCTTTAAGGGTGCTGTACTGAAGGATTCCAAATCGACTTCTGCAGTGGAGATTGCAGCTCTGCTTACCTTCTTCGCTAAATTAGTATCTCACAATATATTCAAACAATTACAAATCCACTGCTTAGCTTTTTATCTAAATAAAACTTTCTTTTCTAATATGTTTAAATTTTTCCTCCACTGGAATTAGTTTCACCATAATATGTTCATCATTATTGAAGCCCCATCTCCTACGTTTGACTGTCTACTCAGTAGACATCTCTGATTCTTTCTTTGGGTTAATGCTATGCTTTCATAGCACTATAAGCCATTCCATCTGTAGTTCTTAACACATTATAATTTTATAAAGAATTATAATTTTATATAAGTTCATTGGTATGACTGTTTTATTCATGTTTCCTCCACAAGACTAAGTCTGAAGAAGTAAGTTATGTGTACTCCTGTAACTTCATTGACTTAGACAGTGTTCAAAAGTATTTGTTAAATATGTGAATTCTTTTCTTGCCAAGAGTTGCACTAGGTGTCAAATAAAAAAGAAATTCATTTTGTGTCTCCCATTATTTTGTGAACTTCTCTTTCAAAACATTAATTTGGCTGGTTGTTTTCATTACCAAGAAAGCAATTGGATCTAATTTTGTAATATTTTAGTAATATTCAAGATGATTTAAGATACCTTAAGCAACTTTGTAATATTTTAATATGTAAATATGTAAACAAAACTGTTTGATTTTCCTCCTGAAAGGAACACTCGACTTCTGCAGTGGAGATTGCAGCTCTGCTTATCTTCTTCGCTAAATTAGTATCTCACAAAATATCTCACATGAAGCCAGGAGACCTTGGATCTTGAGCTGCTTTCTGTGGTTTGAAGGTAAGAATCATGCTGGACATGGTGGCACATGGCTTTTTTATTATTAATTTATTGAGATTACAACCCAATTGTTATCCCATCACTTGTATCCTCCCATTCCTCCCCCCATCTCCCTTTCACCCTATTCCCCTCCCCTAGGTCTATGATTTAGGGGGGCCTCCTTCCACACTGTATGGTCATAGGCAATCAAGTCTCATCTTGGTAGCCTGCTTATTCTTTCTTTGAGTGCCATCAAGCCTCCCCACCAAGAGGAGGTAGTCGAATACATGGTACCAGAGTTCATGTCAGAGTCAGTCCCCGCTCTTCACATAACTGTGATGAATGTCCTGTTCATTGGCTAGATTAGAGTAGGGGTTCAATGTTTACTACTTTTGTTGTCCTTGGTTAGTGCAAAAGTTTGAGCAGATCCCCCTGGGTCCCGATCCAGCCATCATAATGTTCTTCTTGTAGGTTTCTAGGACCCTTTGAGTCCTTCTATTTCCCCATCTCCTATATTTGTCTTACCTAGAGTACCAGTGGGATGTCCTCACATCTACCCCAATCTCCTGGGACATGCCTTTAGAAAACTGGGAATAGGACTCCCTCAAGACCCAGGTATTCCACTGCTTGGAATATACTCAGAAAATGCCCCATCACACAACAAGAACATTTGCTCAACCTTGTTCATAGCAGCCTTATCCATAATAGCTAGAACCTGGAAGCAGCCTAAATGTCCCTCAGTTGAAGAATGGATAAGAAACTGTGGTACATTTACACTATAGAATACTACTCAGCTATTAAAAACAAAGAAATCTCGAAATCTGTGGACAAATGGATAGAATAGAAATTACCATACTGAGTGAGTTAACTCAGAAGCAGAAAGATTCAAATGGTATATACTTACTTATAATTGGGCACTAGCCCCAAAAGCATATGGCTTTAATCCCAGCACCCTGGAAGCAGAGGCAGGCCAAACTCTGTGAGTTCTGTGAGTTCAAGGCCAGCATGGTCTAAAGCCTGTCTCAAAACCTGCCCCCCCCTAAAAAAATGAAAGTAAGAATCACAACTAGGAAGCAGTCCAGCAAACCTTACTCTCATGGGCCAAATCCTTAACCTCAGTGCTCTCTCATATATAGAAGCTGTGCTGGTGACTAACTGAAGTGGTCATTTGAAATGCTATTCCCCCCCCCCCTTGTTTTTGAAATTTGGCTGTCATCATGATAGGGGACCAGGAAGGGAATACTAGCCACCATTAGCACCCTCTACAATGGGAAGCCCATCATTTAGACATACAATAATAGTCTCATCTGATGGAGCCACCAACATTAATACAAAAAAAATGTTACTGCCTTGTCTTTGTTTATGTTTATTGGGATAAATTTGTTAAAAATCATACATTGGATAGCTTTTACACAATTAAATTGTACTTCCCACAGCTCTTGAGGTTGGAAATGTCCAGATAAAGGTATCAGAGAGTCAATGTCAGGTGATATCTCCACTCCTAGATTTGTCTGCAGTACCGCTAATCAGTCCTAAATAGTACAAGGTTCCTTATGACAGTTGTGTGGGGTCACTTATCCTACTACTGGGGTCTGTGCCTTCATGATGAAATCACATCTGTGTGTCATCTCCTAATAACAGCATGTTGAAGGACAAAATTCCAATAAGTGGGACTGGAGAGGTGGCTCAGAGGTTGAGAGCACTGGCTGCTCCTCCAAAGGTCCTGAGTTCAATTCCCAGCAACCACATGGTGGCCCACAGCCATCTATAATGAGATCTGGTCCCTTCTTCTGGTGTGCAGGCATACATTTGGGCAGAATACTGTATACATAATAAATAAATAAATCTTTTTTAAAAAGATTCCAATAAGTGAATTAGAAGAGAGCACCAATATTCAGACCACAGTGAACTCCCTAGCTTTCATAGCACAATTTATCACTTAAGGACACTGAGATAGTGCAACACCATGAATCATAATCACATATAATGGTTGTGCTGAGAATTTTGATCTCTATATCCTTTCAAACTTCCCATTAAATGTTTTTCTGTTTGTTTTGCTTTGTTTTTTGTTTTTGTTTTGTTTTTTGTTTGTTTGTCTTTCTTTGAAACAATTTCTCTGTGTAGCAGTAGCTGTCCTGGATCATGTTCTATAGACCAGGCTGGCCTCAAATTCACAGAGAGTTGCCTGCTTCTATGTCCCTGAGTGCTAGGATTAAAGGTGTGTGCCACTGCTGCCTGGCTCCCACTACTTTTGACAAGTGGTCACCACATTATTCATTATTGCAGTTTTTATCTTCAAGTGAAACAGAGAGATTTGTCTCTAAGATCCACTGATATTTTCCAGTAATAAATCTGTCCTATTTCGGGAGTCACCTTTTTTTGGTGTGTTTATATTGCTGTTTGGTTGATTTGGGGGTTTGTTTTCATGGAACTTTTAGTGCTTCTGCTTCCTCCGTCTCCGAGGGACCACTACACCAGAAAAACATCCTTTGTTTTCAATGTATGAACAGACTGAGATCTTCCGAAGAGGCTTAAGTAATGGTAGTAACATTACACATTTTTTTCTGACTTCACAAAACCAGATTAATAAATGATGCCTTTACTTGATTAAATCTTACAGGCAATTAATGACAACTAGTTACTCTGAAATTACTCCGATGCCGTTATTTGAAAGAAACTTATGCATGTGATAGCACAATTCAATATTTATGAAGATTTTTCTCTATAACTAAAGAGACACCTGTTAATGGATTTCTAAAAATGAGATTCAGTAATTATCACTTCGCTGATTATGTATTTCAGAATTTCATCAGCTCAGTGCTTTGTCGTTTCTAATTCAGAAGTGGAGGGGGGGTGAGGAAAGTCTGATCTCACTGCTGTTTTCACAACAGAGGCCGACACCTTGAACTTGCTTCTCAACATGTGAAAGGGTAATGATGGCTGTTGCTGCTGCTTTCGGGTTGGGGGGGGGAAACATGTGTTTAAACTCTCTAAGCAAATAGCATCTCTTCTTCTATTTTTTTTCCAATTCTATTTCAGTTCTTCCCCGACCGATTGCTGTCACCTCATTGTGTTACAAGTATTGATAAATGTGATAATGAGTAATGACATCTGTTCATGGAGAATGTGTAAGATCTGAGGTTACAGAGTTTTTCATTAAGAAAATGTGTTTCTAGCAGAGTCAGGCACCTTGACTTAGTCAGATTGGCTCCAATCCTGTAAACAAATGCATTTTCCTTAAGTTTCACAATGTCTCCTTTCTGCTTCCACTCACCTTCCGTTTTGGTCCTCTTAATGACACAGGCCTTGTCATGGTGGTTTAAGTCCAAAGACATGTTTCCATGATGATTTTTTTTTCCCATTCAAAATATGCAATCCCAAATAAATTGCAAACTATGTGGGTCTTTGTGATGCTTTAATTACAAAGAGGTTTTGGATGTGCAGGTCTGAGTCCTTGCTTTTAAAGTGAATTCTTATATACATGACAAATGATCCTTGAGAAACCAGAGAAGCAAGGTGCCTGTGGAGATAAAAAAAAAAACTTCCTTTCTTGTGTTCCGAGTGAGACTGGCTGTGCAATGACTACCCACCGTCCCCAGAGTGGTAGTGTGTGCTTGTTACCTCCAGCTCTGTGCCATCAGGATTTCAAAGCTTCATCCTCAAATCATCAACAGATGTTACTTGAAGTCTGTTGAGGTCAACCCCCCGGGACATATCAAACTGGATCTGGCCATCCCGGTCCTCCCAGCATCCCAAGGTCCCTCCTACCTATTACAGGACATGGCTGGCCATACTCTGCCCTCCAGCAGGAACTCTCCTGCCCCAGGACTTGGGGTCCCCTTCTCCCAGCAGTTCTTTCCTATAAACTCCAGCCATTTTGGTTACCAGAACCTTTTTTTTTTTAACCCTCTGCCCTCCTGGCTGCTGCACCTGCTTGCCCTTCCTCCCCTCTTCCCAGCTCTCCTCTCGTGGCTCAGAGCCCTGTCTACTCTGAACTCTCTGAGATGTCCCTGCCTCTGACTATGCTCTCATTTTATCTACAATAAACTTTCTCCTCCACCATGCCTAAAAAACAGTCATGTCCCTCCTTATAATTCCTTTTTTTTAATTCCAACTCTAAGTAAAATACTGTCAGCTGTGTGATCACTGTATGAAAATGACCCCAAGATAAGAATTTTTCTATTTTGAATCTACAGATACAGTTTCACCAGCAATTTGCTTGGGATAAAACTTGATCGTTAAACTCTTGACTATCACTGTTCATGTACTAGTCTTACAAGTATATGCCAAATAAATACTAATACTTTAAAGATGCAAGTTAAGTAGCCACAAAAGATATTGATTTTATTATTGCATAGAAGTACAATTAAAATACATATATAAGTTGTTTATCATTATTGTTGTTGTTGTTGTTTTGTTGTCATTATTCTTTTTCTTCTTATTATTGTTATTGTTATTATTATTCACGTTCTGGTTTTCAGCTTTCTATAAACCATTTACCTTTATATTCAAACAAATGTAAAGGTGATTCATATTTATTAAAATGTTCATTTCTATAAATTCTGTATGAAGACATCTATCTTCAGTATTGTCTTCTTTTTCTCCCTTTCCCATGAACACTTGAGGCCACAGAGGCTCACCTATCTCTGCCTTCCTCTTGCTCACTTCAGGATTCTTCAACTCTTATCTGCTTTGTATTTCAGATCCCCAAGTTCCCCAGCAATAAAATAACCTACATGCCTCCTGTGATATCACATCGGCACGTATTGCTCCACGTTGCTTACAGGGAAAAGACAATGTAAAGCAGTATGAACTCAGTCATGGTAGGAATGTTGGGAGGTCAGAGAGAGAGAGAGAGAGAGAGAGAGAGAGAGAGAGAGAGAGAGAGAGAGAGAGAGATCTACTATCTTCAAATACATATTTTGCTTCTAGAATTAGCCAATGAAATTAGCTTCCTCCTCATCTGTAAAGAAAGGTCCACACTGAGTTCTGGCTATTCAAGACCAGTGCCTCCAACCTAGTGACCACTGTTTGATAAAAATGTTTATTTTCTGTAAAAACCATATCAAACATAATCTCTTGGATTGATCTGAATTCATTTCCTTTCCTTTGATTTTTGTTTTCACTTAAGCCATCAGCTATTCCTTTTAAGAATCTACCTGAACTATTCTGGACTCCTGACAAGTACCTTTCACCTGAAACCACATTGAGAAGTTCCTTTTCTCTATCTCTGTGCCAGGTTAGAGGAGAATTTCCACCTCTAATAACCATCTTGTATTCCTGACATTTCCTAGGAAATACATACCAATTTCAGACAGTATTTAATTAAATAAGTCTATGGCTATTTCAGGAGCTTATTGCTTAGTGATCTCTGTAATCCTCTGCCTAAAAATCACACTCCAAATAGTTTTTTTGTTTAGTCATTGCATCCGAAATGGTGAGTTCTTTATTTAATAGTCATTGTGGAGAGAGAAGGTGATTAGGAAATGTCCTACTTCTGAGTCAAAAGATTTATTTTGTCATTTGATTAACACAAACGAATGGCAACTGCTGAATATCTAACCAAGAATTAAGGAAGAATTTTGAAATACAATATGAAGATAAACATTTTAATGTAAAATATTTTTTCATTGAATAAATCAAACAATACAACTTTAACTGCTTTTAGAGTTTGAAAAGCATTTTTATTATATGCTAATTGCTTCCACCCAGCTCATATTATAAGCCATTTAAAGACTTTAAGCAAAAACTGAATGAGGCACATCTGTAAAAGTAGCGACTTAACATGAATATGTATTTGGAATTAAATAAAATTATTTAATTCTCATTTAGAAGGGCAAATAGAATAGACACCTGAAGTGGTTGAAGAGAGGGAACAGGATGTGAGCCTACCATAGATGTCCTCTCAAAGACTCCTCCCAGCAGGGGATCAAAGCTGAGATGCACAGCCAAACTTTGGGCAGAGTTCAGGGAATCTTATGGAAGTGTTAGGGGACAGAAGGACCTAGAGGGGTCAGGAGCTCCACATGGAGACCAACAGAACCAACAAACCTGTACACAGAAGTGTCTGCAAAGACTGGTGCGCCAACCGAGGACCATGCATGAAGAAGGACATAGACTCCTGCTCAGATGTAGATGATAGGCAGCTCAGCCTCCATGTGGGTCTCCTAATATGAGGAGCAGGGGTCATCTCTGACATGCACTCTGTCACCTGCTCATTGATCATTTCTGACTAGCAGGGCAACCTTGCCAGGCCACAGAGGAAGAGGATACAGGCAGTCCTGATGAGACTTGATAGGCTGAGGTCAGATGTTAGGGGAGGAGGGCTCTCCTTTTCTGAGGGTTAGGGGAGGGAGGAGGGGGAGAGAGGGAGGAAGAGTGGGACCCAGGGAAGACTAGGGAGGGAGCTACAATTGGGATATAAAATGAATAATTTTTTAATTAAAAGTATTCTTTATATTATAAACCAAAAAAGAAATATCCTCATAAATTATGTAATCTTTGCTTCACTTACTCACTTGTTTATTTAATTCATCAATTCACATTTTTTACTGGAATAGTAGCTTAAGTTTATCTATCCCTATGACATTTTATTATGAGAAGCAGGTACCCCAGAATAAATATGTACATTTGAGTTCTGAATACATAAACAAGATCTTACATAAAACATTGGAATACTCCAAAATTTACAACTTTCTAAATAATAGATTGAAGAATAAAAAGGGAAACTAGAAGTTGCCAAAACTTAGTTCTGATATTTTATATACTCAGAAATGAAATCCAACTCCTATCAAAAGAGATTTATACAAGGTCACTAACAGAAAGAGACATTGAAAGCCAGGTACTTCAGACAAATTTAATTAATCAAAATTTCAACATGGAAATTTTTCAAATGGCCTCTTGCACCTCGTACCATAGGGCAGAGAAAATATAACAGCACTTCATGGGTTTCAGGTGCATGAAAAGGTACCCTGTTCTTGAGTTTTAAGGCTAATATATACTAGATTTATTACATGAGCTGATGGCACCATCACTCTTTAAAATGTATTTCTTAGATTTAATTATTTTTCCTTATGTGTGAGTGTTTTTGCCTGAATGCCTGTCTGTGCCCTATGTGCTCTCAGCTGCTGAGCCATCTCTCCTGTCCCATGGCACCGTCACTCTCGACATTATATTAAGATAGTATGACGTTACTTTAAACTAGAACCTTAAGTTCCCTGTACAGGAGTTCACACTTTCATTTGTTCTGTATATCTGATGTAGCTTACAAATGTTTTGTAAGGACTCGAGTGACATCTTTCATTAGAACCATTAGACTTACATTAGAACCATACAGTGCTTCTAGTGTTGTCATCACAGGATTCCAGACCATTAACAGTCTCCATCACCCAGAATGGCTAAACCATCCTTTGACATTACTGATGCTTCCAACAGAAGATAAGATAATAGCATTCTTTCAGAAAGGCATGCCAGATGCAAATTATACACCCTGAGATGTGTAGTTAACAAAACAAACAAGAAAATAGAGGTTATATAATGTATGGGAAGGAGTGATACCCAAAGTTAGAGAATAGACTGTCAAAATCTATGGCCAAAGTAGTGATGTGCCAGAAAGTAATATTGCCTAAGGAAAGGTAAAAAAAAATCAGACATCAGAAATCAGAGAAAAACCCACTGCATAGAGATAGCAATGTATACTCTTGTCTAAGGAGCTTGAAATACTCCCAAACTATGTGCAGCCTCGGTGGTAAAGTGCCTAAAGTATCCTAAAAGAAAATCAAATCTGGCAGAAAAATTGAAAATTAGAAAATTGCTGCCCAGTTCTTCATCTTTTTCCCCCACTGTGGAAAATACCAGAATAGACAAAGAAAACACCACTGGGGACACATGAGATCAGTGGAGACAAAGAAGTCACAGAGTGCTACAGTGAGTGGTACTAGGTAAAGTCCAGAAGTTGACTCTAGGCAACCCAACGTGATAGCAGGGCTGAAACCTGACCTATAGAAGACCAATGAATCTAGGATTGATATAGCTCAGTGGTGGATCAGTCGCCTACCAAGAGCTGTCTTTGTATCACCAGCATGGCAAATAAAAAAAATAACGTGAATGCACTACAACACATTACCTATACTATCTGAATTTAACCCAAGATCTATTTGCATAAAATGGAGGTAAAGAAACAACAGGAAATTATGAACCTACACACCAAGCAATAAAAATATACCATAGTAAACTTCTTGTACCTTGACAAAGCAACTCTGAGCAGCTGGGATACATGTAAGCTGTATATTGTACTCAAAGGAAATTCTTAACAACATTTGAAGACATACATAGTTATGACACTATGAGAAAATTAAAAGAAAATACTAGAACTGCTTAACAAATGGAAAAGATCAGGAGGAAAAGAAAAGAACCACAAAAATTAAACAATTTAAAAACTCAAAATATAAGAAATATCAGATGGCAGACCTAATCTGGAGCCTTGTTTTAAGTGCAGAATGGAACCTCCCACCCCAAATTCAAAAGGCAAAGCTTGTTAGACCTGATTAGTCTTGACCACACCTGTGGGAGATTTCCTTGGATCCTTGGAGGTGGGAAGACCAAGCCTAAATCTGGATCGCTTGAGCCTGGAAAACATTAAAAGATGTCTTTGAAGTGCTATGTGAGCTTCCAAGTGGGGGAAAGCAACTGATAGTCTTATGCAGCTGTGATGCTTGAGATCCCCAGTGTACCAACTTTGCAAGATATGGTTAGGGATGCAATAGTTGCTCTCATTCCTTGGTGGGAAACAACAGCTGTCTAATTTTACTTAGGGCCTTCTCAACAGGAGGGAAATCATGCCTGATATTGGAAAGGAGACAAATATCCCAGAGATAATAAGGCCATGGATCTTAGAAGACGATCCTATACCAACAGTTTATTAAGCCAATTAAAATTTGTAACTACCTTTTTAAAACTTAGTCTCATCTCCACAGCAAGTGTATCTCTCACTCCTCATCAAAGGAACTTCTACTTGCAGCATATGTGGGACATTACAGAACTCCACAACTAGTCAAAAATTCAGAGAACCACTGGTTATAGGATGCCCAGCCTCAGTGGATACATTTGCAACACAATTCCTGCTTAGAGAACACAATGAGAAAGGGGACATAAAGATTGAATGAGCAGACCAGGAAATCTGCTGAAAGAGTGGGCCTTGCTCACGATATCTCCATAATATGACTGCGTAAACAAGCTCCAACGACCACACCAACAGGAACATCTCCTGAAGCCCTACTCATAAACAAAGATCCACAGACCACCACTGGATGGGAGAACTCCTTAATGGTTCAATACCAATTTGTCAGCTCTGAAATCACATACATACAAATAATACTAAGGCTGCTATGAACATGGTTGAGCAAATTTTTTTGTTGTGTGCTGGTGCATCTTCTGGGTATATTCCAAGGAGTGGAATAGCTGGGTCTTGAGGAAGCCCTATTCCCAGTTTTCTGAGATAGCACCAGATAGATTTCCAAAGTGGTTGTACTAGTTTGCATTCCCACCAGCAATGAAGGAGTGTTCCTCTCTCCCCACATCCTCTCCAGCATCTGGTGTCGCTTGAGTTTTTGATCTTAGCCATTCTGATGGGTGTAAGATGGAATCTCAGAGCTGTTTTGATTTGCATTTCCCTGATGACTAAGGAGGCTGAGCATTTCTTTAAGTGTTTCTCAGCCATTTGATATTCTTCTGTTGAGAATTCTCTGTTTAGTTCCAAGCCCCATTTCTTAGTTGGGTTATTTGGTTTGGTGGTGTTTAATTTCTTGAGTTCTTTATATATTTTGGATATTAGACCTTTGTCAGATGTAGGGTTGGTGAAGATCTTTTCCCAGTCTGTAGGATGTCACTTTGTTCTCTTGACAGTGTCTCCAGCCTTACAGAAGCTTCTCAGCCTCATGAGGTCCCATTTATTAATTGTTGACATTAAGGCCTGGGCTGTTGGTAGATAAATGGATTGAGCTAGAAATGATCATAATGAGTGAGTTAACCCAGAAGCAGAAAGACTCAAATGGTATATACTCACTTATATCTGCATACTAGCCCAATGGGCATGTCCCACGAAAGCCTTCACTTACCAGGAAACTGGGACAGAGGGGAGGACATCCTATTGGGCCTCTAGATGAGAGAACCATGTGAGAATAGCAATGTAGAAGGATCCAGTGGGTCCTCGAAACCTACAAGTAGAACATTATGATAGGCAGATTTGGGTCCAGGGGTCCCGCTCAAACTAAGGCACCAGCCAAGGACAATACAGGCGGTAAACTTTAAATCCCTACCCAGATCTAGCCAATGATCAGAACAATCTCCACACTTGAGTGGAGAGTGAAATATGACTTTCTCACATACTCTGGTGCCTCATTTTTGACTATGTCCCCTGGAGAGGGATACCTGGTGGCACTCAGAGGAAGGACAGCAGGTCACCGAGATGAGACTTGATACCCTATGAGCATATACAGGGGGAGGTAATCCCTCTCAGGAACAGTCATAGGGGAAGGGAATAAGGGGAAAATGGGAGGGAGGGAAGAATGGGAGGATACAAGGGATGGGATAACCATTGAGATGTAACACGAATAAATTAATAAAATAAAAAAAAACAAATACTACTAAATGGGCTGAATGTGTTGCATTTGTATATTTATGCACTCTGATGTATATATGTAGCAATTAGAGAAAGAGAGATTATGAATTTGAGAAATAGAGATGCCTTTGAAATAAAAAAATATAAAATCATATACCCATATCTTTGACCTCTTTTTCACCAGGTTTGTTTTAGTGAATTGTGGGGGATCTTTATATTTAAAGCATCAGTAGTTTATTTGGTAGTTTTTGCTTTTCTTTTCTTTTTCTTTACACTGCCCACTGGAAAGCCAAAAGTGTAATATTATAATTGTATGAGTGTGCTTATCAGTCTTTTTCTTCACCCCTTTGAGCACATGTCTCCCTAGAGATAAATGAATACAACCACATAAGCATCCAAGAAATGCAAATTAAAGCTACAGTGTGCTTCTATATAAGCTACCTGATTAACTAAAATCCAAAAGAGTGGAATACTAAGTGTCGGAGAGCATTTGAAGTATTTCCAATGCACATAGATTGCAAAGTTGCACAGTCATTCTGGAAAGCTGTTCAGCAACTTATGATGATACCAGTCAGAAATCTGCCTCCCTCAGCATCCCTCCTCCGCCCAGATATTCAGCCAAGTAAAGCACTCATGTCTATTTAATGTTTGATAACAAATCATATTTTAGAAATGTTAATTATAATAGCCAAATCTGGAAATACATATTTATTAACTTGTGAATGGATAAAAAAGTTATGGTATAGCCAAATTAAGAAACAGTATTCAGCAATGAGAAGTAATGACATATATATCCAATATCAAAAATGAACCTCAAGACTATTATACAAAATGAAAAGGTCAGATGCCCAAACTATAGACTATCTAATTTCCATTACATGGAGCTATATGAATCCCTTTATGTGGAATTAGGTAAGGGGCAGTCTAATGACTTGAAGCAGGCTGTGATTACCAGCAATGGAGAAAATTGAGATGCTGACTGAAATTGCAAAAAAGATAGAAATGTTCCCATCATGATTTGTCAAGTAATTACACTATGACAGATGTTTTATCAAAATTAAAATTGCACACATAGAACCAGCATGAGTTTTTGTTGTATTTAAATAACTCTTGTATCTAAAGCAAAATGACTTTGAGAACTCTTTAGAGTAGACGAACTTGATTTTTAATACCCATCAAAGGAACCGAAACCTTGAACACGTTTTCTTAAGGCACAGTTTCTCTTTCATCCTGAGGGAAAACTAAAATGTGAAACAACAGTCCAAGCAGCTTTACACATGAATTCACATGGTTATTCAACAAGATCTTCACTGGAAAGAGATGCTACAAAATCTAACGAATTCCAGCCAAAATTTTCTATAGCTCTGTTGTTGGGTGAATGTAAAAAGTGATTGCATAGACCATAGCCCTACTCTAGGCAAGCCCACGTAAGTGAGTACCGGGTGTGGTCACACTGTACTTCTCTCTTTTCTGTAGCTAGGAGAGAGTACCAAAGTCTCAGACTCTCAGAGGAAATGTAGGAATTTTCCATAAAGGTCGCAGCCTTTCCAGTAAATTGGCACAATAGATTTCAATGCATCTAAAAGTCTGGCTTTTTTATTGTTGTTGTTGTTGCTGTGATAAAAGACTGGCCAAAACCAAATTGTGGATTAAAGAATTTACTTGATTTGCAGGTTTCAGTCCCTCATTAAGGAAATCCAAGGCAGAAACCTGAGGACAAGAGCTAAGGCCGAGGGAGGGATGCTGCTTACTAGAGATGCTGCTTACTGGTTTGCTGACCTGTGAAAGGGTGGCACTGCCCACCATGGGCTAGGCCCCTCCCCATCAGTGATCAAGGCAAGTCAAATGAATACAAATCCTGAGTTCAGATTCTTGGTTTCCAGGAGTCTCTGGTTTGTGTCAAGTTGACAAGAGCTAATCATTACAGAGTCCAAAACATACGGAATAGTGCTATTATTTAACGCCATAAAGAAATTTTCAATGTTAACTTTTATGACATCAGCCTATTTACCAATTTGCTCCACACAAAAATAGATTCAATGCTGTTACTTTAAAACACAATCCACAAAAATCATGCATGAGATGTGTTCACTCAATGTCACCCTTTCTCTTTGACACTGCATTAGAGGTCTAGACCTGAAGACCCAAGTGAAAAATGATTGATAAGCAACAAAACAAAACTGTAATTTTTAGCAATTGATATGACTGTGTAAAAAAAAGATGAAATCTAGCTGCTACAAAAGCATTTGAATGTAACAAAAAGAGTACTATCGATCTAAATGTATTTGCTTCTTCTATGCTATGTCTGTCTATTTTATGACAGAAAAACATTTGCAATATTTTGTGACTTTTTTTTTGAACGAAAAAATTACATCAAAGCCTACCAATAACCTACAAATTTTGGTAGCTTGCTTTCAAGCATTTACAGACATGTAGAGAAAACCTACACTGATGGTGCAAACAAGTTTGTTTCAAAAACTAATGCACTGTCAAGGAAGAAAAAAGTGTTTAATCACATTGACTTTCAAAGTAACAAAGATGCTTTGTCCTTTTAACGTATTTAAATTTAATGTGTCTGGGTGTTTTTCCTGCATGTGTGCCTTTGTACCATGAGTGTGTGCTGCTTGTAGTGGTCAGAAGAGGCATCTATTCTGATCCCTTGGAACTGGAGATGTGGAGAGCTGGGAGTTGCCATGTGAATGTTGGTGATCAAACTTCATCTCTCTGGAAGACTACCCACTGGTCTTAAGTGCTGAGCAGCCATGTGTTCATCCCCTTTTTTCTTTTAATGCTTATTTTTTTAAAAAAATAATTTAATTATTTTTAATTTCTTGTGCATCGGTGCTTTGCCTGCATGTATGTCTGTATGAGTGTGTTGTAACTGGGACTCCCTGGAACTGCAGTTACAGACAGTTGAGCAGCCACGTGGGTGTTGTATACTGAACCCAGGTCCTCTGTAAGAGCAGCCAGTGCTCTTAACCACTGAGCCATCTCTCCAGCCACTTTTAACACTTATTTTAAATAGCTAAGTTTTAGAACTACTTGAAATTGTAACAGCAAAAAACTTTACAGAAAATTGCTGAGTGTTGGTGGACCATGCCTTCAGTCACAGCACTTGGGAAGCAGAAGCAAGGGGATCTCTGTGAGTCCAAGGCCAGGCTGGTCTACAGAGAGAGTTCCAGGACATGTAGGGCTACACAGGGAAACCCTGTCTTGGAAAATAAAACAACCAAACAAAGGCCTTATACAAAATGAAGTCCAAACAAACCTGCCATGCCTGGACTCTCCTTACATTACGACTATCCCACCATATAAACACTGAAATCTTGCAGCCATGCTCTTCAAATGTGTCCATTACAAAGGAGACATCTCAATAACATTTCCCAGATTCGTCCCTAATGTGGGGATTCTGTGGTAATTCTTTGAAAGTGGTTGCAGATTCCAGAATACCTTCAAGCCATTGAAACGCACTGGATTCACAGAGAAGCCACTATTATCTAGTGCACATCCCAAGAAGCAATTCTGCTACTGCAGTGGACGTATGGCCTTATGACAGGTAAGAAATTGGAGTAAGTCAGTGGCTGGAACCTGCCCAATGTAAATCAAGGATGCTTTGAGGAAATTGGCCTCCACTTAGTAAGAGTTGTGTCACCACTTGCTTTGTACAACCTTTTCTATCTCATGGAATTCTTATAAGGAATCCCTCATATAATGACTGACAGCACATTATTAGTAGTTTTACCACATACTGAGTTCAAAACATCCACTGTTCTATAACCACTGTCAGGGTCCAATAAGGACAGAGAAAACAGACCCATTATTGAACAAGGAGACTTGAATATAAAGAATTACCGGAGATCCAAGATGGCAGCGAGCTGTGTGGACTGTGTTTGGAAGCTCCAGTGAACAATTCAGGGAATTGCACAGATTTCTGAGCCAGGAACACCAAGGTCCTGACACCACGGCAGCAAGAGTGCTCCACAGTTCGGAGGGACCAGGGTGCAAAGGACCTGTGTGCCACTGCACACGGGAGGAGTGCGGATTTTCTCGGATCAGAGCAGCAGTGGCAGTGGCAACAGTGGCAGCAGCTGAGGTTTGCAGCTCAGAGCCTTCCGGTGGAGGCGATTGGTGTGGTGGCCAGTGGGAGTTGCTGCGGGAGAGGGGACTCTGGACAGGATTTGGGTCGCGTGGTGCCTTTGACCCAAACTGGACTTGGTGGACAGCTCAGTGCGTAGTGCCATGGAGACGCTGACTCAGCCCAGCAAGCAATTCTATCCGAGGCACCAGCTTAGCACAGCCGCAGTTCTCCTGCTGTGATGCAGGCTGGGCGGAGCTCTCAGTTCCACCTTAGGCACCAGCTCAGCGCAGCAGCAGTTCTCCTGCTGTGATGCCGGCTGGGCGGAGCACTCAGATCCATCCTAGGCACCAGCTCAGCACAGCCGCAGTTCTCCTGCTATGACGCAGGCTTGGTGGAGCACTCAGTTCCACTGGAGGCACCAGTTCAGCGCAGCTGCAGTTCTCCTGCTATGACGCAGGTTGGGCGGAGTGCTCAGTTCCACCGGAGGCACCAGCTCACCTCAACAAGCAGTTCTGTCCAAGACATTAGCTCAGCTCAGCAGGCAGTTCTGGGGAACTGACGCAGGCTGAGGTCAGCACGCAGATTCAGCCCAGAGGCCCTAGCTGGACGTACCGGGAAGATTAGGCCCAGAGACTCTTAGCTGAGCTGTGTACACAGGCTCGACGGCCACAGGACTCTTGGCTGGGCTATCCACGCAGTATAGGCCCGGAGTCCTGGGTTGAATTCAGCGTGCAGTGTGGGTCCATAGTCCCTGGCTGAGCTCGGTGCACAATTCCGCCCCGGAGGCTTGGGTGGAGCTCGGTGTGCAGTTTAGGGCCAGAGTCCCTAACTGTGCTTGGCAGACAGATGGGCCCAGAGACTCTAGCGGAGTTTTTGGCATAGTCCTGGCTCTAAGACTCTGGTTAGACACAGTGTGCAGTTTGAATCCAGAATTCCTGGCTGAGCTTGGTGGACAGTTCGGGCCCTGAGTCAATAACTGACCACAGCATGCACTTTGGGCCAAAAGCCCCTAGCTGAGCTTGGTGCACAGTCCCAGCCGAAATAATTCTGGCTAGACCCTGTGTGCATTTTGGGCCCAGAATCCCTAGCTGAGCTTGGTAGACGGTTCAGGCCCTGAGAATCTAGCTGAGCTCGGCAGGTGGTTCGGGTACAGTGTCCCTGGCTGGACTTGGCAGGGAACCCAGAAGGCTGTGGATACCTTGGCCTGACCCAACACTCATTCAGAGACCCAGAACGATTGTACGACCCATAACACAGGGGAGCTGAGGATCATTGGCTGTGAGAGTCCAAAACGACAGGGCTAACCTCCTGCCATCCACACCAGTGAAGTATCAGAGCTTCCAGCCTACGGAAATCATGAGAAAACAAGGGAATCTATCATCAGACTCCCTCCATCCAACTCGGGAAGCTACCCAACAAAAACAAAAACGGCAAGATGTACAAAGGATAGTGTAAAAGCATATGCAAAAACCCCCAAAACAACATGGCGTCTCCAGTTTCCAGCTATCCCAAAGAAAACAACCCAGAGTACTCAAATACAACGTAAATACAAGGAAATGACCTCAAATCCTTAGTAATGAGGATATGATGGAGGAAACAAATAAAATTCATAATCAAATGCAGGAAGACACAGCCAAACATGTGAGAGACATAAAAGAAGCACATAGAGTGGAACTGGAAAAATTTCAGGAAAATGCAAATAACCAGATGAAATAAATAAATAAAACGGTTCAAGCTCTGAAGACCTATAAAGAGGCAATGGAAGAAACTCAGGAATATACAAACACTCAGATGAAAGAAATAAAAAAACCAGTTCAAGATCTGAAGACAAAAATGGATTCAATGATAAACACACAGACAGAAGAAAAACGAGAACGTGAGACCTCAGAGAAGAAGGTGAGCAACACAGAGGTGAGCTTTTCTAACAGAATCCAAGATATGGTAGAATGAATCTCAGGTCTAGAAGATATAATCACAGATCTTGAAGCAACCATTAAAGAAAATGCCAAATCTGGAAAACTCCTGACACAAAACATCCAAGAAATCAAGGACACCATGAAAAGAAGAAATCTGACGATAATAGGCATTGAAGAAAGAGAAGATATCAGACTCCTAGGCCCAGAAACTATTCTCAACAAAATCATAGAAGAAAATTTCCCCAATCTAAAGAAGGAGATGCCTATAAACATACAAGAGGCCTACAGAACACCAAATAGAATTGACCAGAAAAGGAAAACTGCCCGTCACATAATAATCAAACACAAAACATACAGAACAAAGAAAAAATATTAAAAGCAATATGTGCAGTAAACTTCGAACCTCTACCCAGATCTAGCCAATGGACAGGACATTCTCCACAGTTGGGTGGAGAGTGGGGCATAACTTTCACACGTACTCTGGTGCCTCATATTTGTCTATGTCCCCTGGATGGGGAGGCCTGGTGGCACTCAGAGGAAGGATAGCAGGTTACCAAGAAGAGACTTGATACCCTATGATCATATACAGGGGGAGGAATTCCCCCTCAGTCACAGACATAGGGGAGGGAAGTAAGGGGAAAATGGGAGGGAGGGAGGAATGGGAGGATACAAGGGAGGGGATAACCACTGAGATGTAATATGAATAAATTAATAAAAATATATATATTTAAAAAAGAAAGTGCATTCTCACAGAAAAAAATAGACAATATCCTTATATGCATTACCCCATGTGATACTTACACAATTATTATTTTCTCACCTGGTCAGACTCTAATGCAAAAGAAGATTTACATAACTCACCCAAAGTGAAACATCCTGTGGGTAGCAGAGCTTGTGAATGAAGTAAGAAGGAAAGGGATATGCTATGAGATGGGAAGCAAAAGGCATTCATTTGCTACTTACTGCACAGAAAACTAGATGCAGTAAGTGTGATGGAAGATGTCACTTACTATTGTGCAAAACTGGACATTATGGGCAAATGAAAAGTTATGGAGATTTTCACACCCTTTCATGGGTTGCTTACCCAAGCACCCAATATTCCTTGGCCAAATGATTGAGCTATTTTGTAGCTCCTACATGTGTCTTGACAAACCCATGGTTGTATGTGGTGACTTGAGGAAGGGCTCTTTTCTGAGTCAAAGAAATTTTACTTTAAAAATATGTACTTGAGCCAGGTGCAGTGGTACAAGCCTGTAATCCCAGCACTCTGGGAGGGAGAGGCAGATTGATCTCTGTGAGTTCAAGGCCAGACTGGTCTACAAAGCAAATCCAGGACAGTCAAGGCTACACAGAGAAACCCTGTCTCAGAAACACAAATATGTACAGAAAAAATGACACGTATTAGAAAAGAGCATTCAATCACTGTCTTCTAAAAAGGAGAAAGAGGAGCAAAAGAAGAAAGAAAGAAAGGAGGAGGAGGGGGAAGGTGGAGGAGCAGGAGGAGCAGGAGGAGGAGGAATGGATGAATGAAAAACACTGGCCAACAATGCTTGAGTATTTTAGAAACTTCTGAAGGGAGCATAGAAACAGTCCATGTGGGACAGTTTTTGACCAGAGCTGATGTCTTTATCTTTTTTTTTTCCTGTGTGTTTCCTTTTGTGTGCTTAGATGTTTAGTCATTTACTGCTTTTCTCCTGTAGCTAAGGGTAACCTAACTGAGCAAATCTATGTTAAATTTTATTTAGAACAAGACAAGCTCAACTAGAACAGTGTAGGAGAAAATACATTGTCTTGCATTGAAGTGAAATTAGTCCTCCTTCTGGACTTTCTGACTCAACACTTGCAAGTATCACAACACACTCTGTCATGTACCATAGCTTATTTTCTTTAGAGATTCACAAGGGAAGACAGTGAGATTATCTATAACTGGTTTTTCCATTTGTTGTCTACTAAAATGACACCCCACTTATCTCCCGGAAACTAATATGAAATTGTGCCTGTAACCCTCCTGCCAGCTTTAAGGTTTAATTTGAGATGTGAATGGGATTAATCCTTATAGTTATATTTTAATTAAAAATGCTCTTGCATGCACCAGTAAGTGAACTCTAAAAATATTCCTGCAGTCTAACTCTGGGTGTTACATTCCTGAGAAACTAGTATGCCAATGGTCTTAAGACTGTCTAGTGGTATTTCTGCTTGAGAGAGTGAAGTGTATTGGTTTTGACACAGGATTAAACCTGAGCATGTATGATTACAACTGTCCTCCTGACAGAGCTTGCCTTTCAGAATTCAAAGGGTCTACAAAGCAGAAAACTGCTCTTTTACAAATAGGAGTGAGGAGAAATGAAAACTAAAGTATCACATCTCATTTGTAGACTTTGTTCCTTCCTTTGAAAACACCCTAAAGAGTGGGTCATGCTGCTCTATTAAGGCAGAATCTCTGTACACAGACGAGAGTGCATGATTTGAGAGGGCACTCACCATGACCGCCATGCCTTTTATGCTGCGAGCTATTGAAATATGAATACACCACTAATTCTTCGCAACTACGAGACTATAAATCAAACATGCCACTTAGTAGATGACCCTTATTCTTCTCTCTGTTCCTTAGTAAAGATTACCAGGTGTCTGTGGGAATGACAAGAAAACAGAAAATTGTGAGGAAAACGCTTTACAGCCTCATCCCCCTAAGGCAATATCTGTGTTTGAAGCTGTCTTTGTAATGAAACCAACAACTAGTCAAAGGGTGAAATTTTTAGTCAAACAATTTTACATAGTTTATATGTTCCTTATTTCCAGTTGTTTTGTAATAAAAAAAAGTTCATTAAAAAATACAATGAATTTGGTCCAGTTTATAAATGTGCTTACCGCCAAGTTTAAAGACCTGGGCTTTAACACAAGGACACAAATAGCAGAAGAAGAGAACTGACTCAGAATTCTTCTCAATATACATTAAATGATTTTTATTTTGTTTAATATATATATATATATTTGATTAAAGGAAATGCAATGATCTTACAAAGTGATAGAATGTTAAGAAAATTTTTCTGGTGAAAAAGTGAAATTAGAGATATCTTTATGCAGCTTAATTATAATAGCAATTGTCATGGATTAGATGTCTGCTATGTCCTGGCCATCCAGAATACATCATGTCTGTCTGCACCACTGCAAAAATTGCTGGCTTTAGTTAGAAGCAGGCAATTGTTCACAAATATCTATTTCAGAAGTGTGGCAGCAAAAGCCAGACATTGGTGTACTGATGAGCAACACTGATACTTTTAAGTTTAAAGATCTAGCAAACACTACTGGGCATTTATCTCTGCAATTCATTAGAGGAAAACAAAACCTGTTTGCCAATTCCTCTGGTATAAATATTCTACCACCACCAATTTCAAGTCACCAGCTTCTCACTAAATCAAAAAGTTGGGAAAAGATGCACACATTCAGGTCTTAAGAGTGTGCACAACCAAAGTCAGCTACCAAGTATAATTTGGGTCTATGACAAGAAGACATCAATTTCCAACGATGCTGTCTAAGCAGAGGCCTCCTTTTCTTCCTTTCTTTTTTTCTTAATATATAATTTATTTATTATAATTTATTCTCACATTACGTCCCAATTGTTATCCCCTCACTCTTATTTTCCCGTTCCCACCCTCCCTCCCTCTTCTGCCTTACTCCCCTCCCCTAGACATCTGAAAGGGGGCCCTCTTACCCCGCTGTCTGGCCACAGCCTATCAGGTCTTATCAGAATAGTGTGGACCCCCTTCCTCTATGTATCGGCAAGACCACCCTGCTAAAGGGGACATGATCAAGTCGTGGGCATCAGGGTTCATGTCAGAGATTTGGTGGCAGTCTCCCCTCTCCAACCCCCCATTTGGAGAATCAACTGTCCATTGGGTACACCTGAACAGGGCTCTAGGTTCTCTGCACCCACTGTCTTTGGTTGGTGCATCAGTTTGTGCAGCCTCACCCCTGGGTCCAGATCCTCAGGCCTTAATGGTCCTCCTGAGGAGCTCTTGATCTCTCCTGGTCCTTTCATCTCCTTACTCTTCCCTAAAACTCACAGCATTCCACCCAGAGTCCAGCTGTGAGTCCAAGTATCTGTCCCGATCCCCTGCTGGGTGGAGTCCTTCAAAAGACACCTATGTTGGGATAATATCTACTTATAAATGAATATATACCATGCATGTCTTTCTGGGTCTGGGTTACCTTACTTGTGATTTTTTTTTCTAGTTCCACCCATCTGCTTGCAAATTTCAAGGCTTCCTTGTTTTTAGTAGCTGAGTAGTATTCCGTTGTGTAAGTGTACCATAGATTTTTAAATCCATTCTTTGTTTGAGGGCCACCTAGGTGGTTTCCAGATTCTGGCTATTATGAATAAAGATGCTATGAACAGTTGAACAAATGTCTTTCTTGTATGGTAGAGCGTCTTTCAGCTATATGCACAGGAGTAGCATAACTGGGTCTTGAGTCAGGACAATTCCCGATTTTCTGAGAAAGTGCCAGGTTGATTTCCAAAGTGGTTGTATAAGTCTGAACTCTCACCAGTTCTGTTTATCCCTAACCGATTAAGTTAAAGACTCATATGATAAAAACGACAAGTCTCTGCAGAAGGAAATCAAAAAAGAAACCAGAAGATGGAAAGATCTCCCATGCTTACGGATTGAGAGAATCGACCTAATGAAAATGACCATCTTACCAAAAGCAATTCACAGATTCAATGCAGTCCTTATCAAAATACCCACACAATTCTTTACATACCTTGAAAAATCATTCTCAATTCATATGGAAAAATAAAAAGCCCAGAATAGCTAAAACAATCCTGTACAAGAAAAGATCTTCTGGAGGAATCTCCATCCCTGATCTTAAGCTGTACTATAGAGCAACATAATAAAAATAGCATGGTGCTGGCAAAGAAATATGCTGGTTGATCAATGGAATGAAATCGCAGACCCAGAAATAAATCCATACATCCATGGATACTTGATTTTTGACAAAGACAAAACCACACAATGGAAAAAAGATAGCATCTTCAACAAATGGTGCTAGTCTAACATGATGTCTATATGTAGAAAAATGCAAATAGAACCATATTTATCACTATGCACAAAACTAGAAGCTTCCTTATATCAGAATAATTTCATTGGTTTCCCCACTTCTCCAACTTTCCATTCTCTCTTTGGTGGCTTTCTTCAGACAAAACTTGCCAGACTCCTATTGAGCCTGAAAGAAAAATCCCCAAAGCTCAAATTTCTCGAAAGTTAAGTTAGAGAGAGACAAGGAAGATGAATCAAAGACAAACCCACTCCTCAGGCACATGAAGCAACCCAGCCTCCATTGCCATTCTGAGAGCATGGGGACCACTGTGTCACCTAGAGGCTGGCACTCATTAAGCATCGATAAATATTTTACAGAATTAATGAATGATTTATTAGCAAATGTAGTGGCAGCATTTAATAATCAGAAAATCTCTGTTGGCTTTCTGTGTATGTGACTTTCTATCAAGTCACATTTACTGATATAGTGGCATTTCAACCTAACAAAAGTGCATGTACCATGTGGCTTATTGTTTTGAAATAGTTTGAGTGTGTACTTATTCCTGTGATCCTAGACCATGCTGTTTATTGGGAGAAACTCAAAAATTTTGCTAGATTTAATGACTCATAATCTTAAAAGTGTCTTCCAATTACTTAAACACTCATATTTTAAGAATTATCACAAATCCGATTTATTCTACGAGCATCCTTCTCCATCTGAGCATTGACTATAGCTCTTTCAATTCTAAATCCTTGACTCAAAATATTTGTTTTGATTGCTAGCTCCTGACAATATACACATTGTTTGAACTTCCACGTGTTCCCTGTCTGGCCCACCTTTCATTTCTAGCCACCTCCACTAGAGTGACTCACTCACAGGATTTCCATGGACAGTAGAGTTTCCTGTGGGCTCTGGAGTGTTTCTTCTTCATTGCCTTTGTTCAAGAAGGTGAATCAAAAATATTAGATTCATAAACCAGGTATAAAATAAACAAATCCATTAGTTAAAGATTGAGGACTGATTTTAATTAGTCAGAAGGCTATTACAGAGGGAAAATAATCCAGCATGAACTCAGGTACCTTGGACTTGTTTAGAGGTGGCTGAGCTTTTTAATGGGTGAAAGCAGGTGTGGGGGAAGGAGAGCAGGGATTAATAGAATCAAGGGTAGAAAGGACTTGGAAGCACGTATGTGTGCATGCATGAGTGTGTGTGACCATGTGTGAGTATATGAGTGCATGCATGAGTTTGCATGTGTTTGTGCATATGTGAGAGAGAGGGGGGAGGGGGAGAGAGACAGAGACAGAGAGACAGATAGACAGAGGGTAGGATGGGTGAAGGTGGAGACAGTGGAGTGGTTAGTCCACGTGCTATCTAAAGTTAAATTTCTGTCTTCTCATAGAGGCTGGGTAGGGCAAAAACACTGTCTCTGTCTTGTGCCTGGGGCACAATAAATTCTCTGTGTAGTACTGAGATTTTTCTTGGCCAACCACTTAAAATGTGGGCCAGTGCTATCCTAGGCTATGACCTTGAGCTGTTAGAAACTGGGTTAATATTTTGTCCAAGTCTTGCTAGGACAACATACAAGGCTTGTCAAGAGGAGGATTAAATCTGCGTTGGTAATGAAAGCAGCAGATGTAAGGCCAGTATGAGCTACTCCCACAGCATAAGCTCTCTAGGAGGGACAATATTTGGTGCACTTTGAACTACTTCATGTGAATTATTCTCCAATTTCACTGCCACCTAAGAGTGGGCCAAATGGTGGGTGAAGTCTTCCTTATATGCAAGTAATAAAATGATGGATATTATCTATAGAGAAATTTAAAATGTTTACTTTTTATTATGCCTATGTGCTGGCTGTTTTAAAGAGTATCAGTGGTAAAATTCATCCTCTTTCACCACATCTTTTGATGACCTTAATTCTAAATAATTTCTCTAGCTATTGTAAAATTTTAATGATAACTAGTAACCTTTATATTTGCCCGTTTTTATTACTCATCTCTTAACAAATATTGTATTTTAACAGGGAAGTTAATCTGGAGAATGGCTAGTTGTAGTAACACTTGTGGACTCAGCACTTGTTTTCATTTTTAAATAACTTGTGATGATTTGAAACACATTTGAGCTTAATCTGTGTACTGTATATGGCTCATACTCTTTATTTCAGGAGGAAATACAGAATATACCAGAACAGCACAGTGAAGGGGCTTCAACTCCCTCAGTCTCTGATGCCATCCATAGTCTGTATCAGTATTTGAAAAAAAATCAGAAATGGTGTGAACCACAAAGTATAGTGTTTTTATTTCCTTGGTACAATCTGTAGTTTATCCATATTAAATAATGTCTTTAAACTCTAAATATAGTCTTATTTAGTTAGTAATCATTTAAAACAACAAATCTAGAAAACAAAACACCCTACCTTGCTGTTGTCTCATTTATACATTTATACAGGCATTTTTTACAGTCATTACAGACTAAACTAGTTAGTATTAGAAACTTTTGAAAGAGGTGTAATAGAACTAATGGGCAGATAACAAAACCCAATCTGTTAAATAACAAAAACTTGAAAATGAAAGCAACTGAATTGCTTTTTATCCCTCTATATATTTTGTTATTTATTTTCCAATTCTTTTTCAGATTGTCGTGACATACTTACAACGGTCTGTGGCAGAATTTCTTTGCTTTTTTCCCCTGTTATTATCACTCCAAGCTATCTTTTTCTTTTTTCTTTTTTCAAGCTATCTTTTTCACCCAAAGATTGTTACTGAACAATAATTTCACTTTATAGGAAATGACTGCTAAAATTGAGAGAGACAGAGGGTGTGGTAGATAAGAAGAAGGGAAGAGGAAAGCACAAAGGAGCAGTTGGAGAAGACAGGCAGAGAGAAGAGGTGGTAGCCAGTGGTAATTTCAGTATCAAATATCTCAAGTTCCAAGTAGGAAACCTTGTGATTACCATTCCCATTATGAGATTCAATTTCTTCAGAAAAAATAGCACTTACTAAAGGTAGAAAAATATAGTATAGATACTAAGTTTACAATTGTATATCAGAATAAACCATTTAGAAACAATCTTCAGAGATTGAGAACCGAATATTAAATATTTAAGTTATTAAATATGTATCATATTTAACTTGTTAAATGTACTAATGAATAGAGGATGTGTCATATATGTATAACATAGTATTATTCTGTAGGTATAAAAGTTAGTTTTGAAAAGTCTGATCAATTAATTTATTAGCAACTAAATTCATTTTGATTTTTAATCTTTATATTCCACATAATATAGCATTCTCAAATTTCAGAAACTATACTGTTTGGTGAGTCGATACTGTGCTTACCACAAGGGTGGTGTGTGCCTATATTATATCGCCAAGCAGAATTTTGAAGATGGTGGAATGTCTGACAGGTGGTGGTGATTGAATCATAGCTGCAAAACAATACTGATCCTGGGAATAGCTAGTGATTTTTTGTCAGAGGATGACATGTAAGGGCATCTGGGCAACCTCAGCAGAGCCACTCTGCAACAAAGAGAATGAAAAAATAATGGTGCTCATCATAAACTGAGGACAAGGGACTTTGCCTATCCTTGTGGAATAAGGGAATTAAGATTTATCTAGTTTGTTGGATGAGTAGATGGATGGATGGATGGATGGATGGATGGATGGATGGATGGGTGAATGGATGGATGGAACAAGTTCAAATAGTGACATCGAATGTCTTTCTAGTCAGATAACTGAGAACTCAGGTATAGATTAAAAGAAAGAGTAACACTTCCTTATTCCCAGGTAAACCTGCAGATGTTCACAATGCTTGTATTAATCTAGCCTATAGACTTTCAATACCTGCTTTCTTCTCTTACTTCTCTATCTTCCTAACATTGTGACATTGCTACTGACAAGCACACTTCATCAGTTCTGACATGGCATTAAAGATCTCTCGAAATGCTGGCACTATGTCATCCAGTTTTACTTTTCTAACTCGATTATCAAGTATTAACTTTTACATGTTATTATTTCCAGCATATGTACAACGATGTGTGTTTCCTGTTACTGAATATTTCTTATGATGCTTTCTGCTTTGAAAGGCTTTTCCCACCACCTCTGTAGCTCTAAATCCACAGCCAAGGACATTTGCCAAAGCTATTTTTTATCATTTTGTCAAACTTTCACTTTTGATTCTTCTGAGAGCTTTTTCAGTGACATTGCCTTTTAAATCTCTACAAAATTGTTAGAGTTTTTTCCACTGAATTTCCCTGAGTCTGATTTTCAAAATTTATATGACCTCACTCCTCCAAATATCATTCTACATGTACACTCTGAGACCAAAATGTCTACTCTACTGGCCTCACCCCTTGGTGGCCTTGCAATGTCATCGGTATGGGAGCTGGCCCCATCTTTCGACTGAGCAGCATGGGAGAGCTGGCCCCAAGAGCATGAGAGTGGGAGATCTGGCCCTACCCCTTGGCAGCTGCAGCACTTGGGTGAGCTAGCTGAGGCTGTGCTGGAGAGATCCCTCTCATGATGTGAGTGTGGGAAAGTTGATCTACCCCTGGCCTTTCTTGCAGGCAGTAGGGCTGGCCACACCCCTTACCTGGCAAAGTGGGAGGGCTGACCCTGGTGGTCCAGGTGCAGCTGACAAACTCAGCTACCACAGAAGCCCAAATCCAGGGCTATGAGTTGGCCCACCACAACATTTACTCCATATAGGAACTGCTGGAGCTAGTGAAGAGGCAGATCCTGCAGATTCAAAGCTGTAGGATCTCCATATCACAGACCAACAACACGTTATCTGAGAGGAGTTCCAGTGAAGATCCAGTATCAAAAATGTAGCAGAAGACACACTCCTAGAACCAGACCGATTACTCATCGCAATGAACACTTACAACTAAAACTGTTTGAGCAAAAGAGTATGCTGTGTGACAAACTGACACACTACAGCTTCCACACAAGATAATTTTTTTGCTTTTTTGTTTGGTTTGGTTTGCTTTGGGGGGGTTGAAAGGGCAGGTCATGGGTATGGAGGGATGGGGAGATGAGTGGGATTGAGGTGCATAATGTGTAATTCACAAAAACAGTAAAAAGTTTTTTTTTTAAAGTCTGCTCTACAACATTTGAGAAATGAATGATTGTGTATATATTTACACACAACACACACATATCACATGCATATATATGCATATTACGTGCATACATGTTTGTATTCATCTTTTCATTCTCACCATTTATAAAATAGATATTTTTACTTCAGATGGAATGCATGTTATCTTTAAAATGTTTTAGGCTGAATGATTTTTGAGAAAGCAATAGAAGCAACAAGGTGTCACGATTCCCCTGTGAGCTAGGACGTAAAACTCGAAGAGTTTCTGACTTTCCCAGGAAGGAGGGAATAGGACCCTGACATGAGACTCACTCTTCCTCTAGCTGGCAGAAAGACGTATGCGTGTCTGTGGAAATGCCAGGACACAGAAAAAGCTGTGAGTGAGAGGGTCTGGTAAGCTTCCCCATTCTATTATCTTTAAAATAATGCTCTTTCTCCTAGTGTGGCACTCTGTTATACTTACTTCTTCATCAGACCTCCCATTAAGAAGCACACAGTGCCAGAAGCCTTCAATCCCAGTGCTGGGAAAGAAGAGGCAGGTATATCTCTGGGAGTTTTGAGGCAAGCCTAGTCTATATAACAGGATAGCTGCCATTAAATAGCGAGACCCTGTTTCAAAACAAACAGACAAAAAATAAGTACACAGGTCTATGCATTTTAGGGGTGTCTATTTTAGGAGTGGGGCTGTCTTCATTTCCCTAGTATGTCTGCTATGTAGCAAAAACTAAATATAGCTATATGTATTTATACACATACTATTATTTAACTCATATTAGTTTTTTAATCCCTACAATTGCTTCATTCCATCTGATTTAAACTGTTAAGAGAATGAAAAGACATAATATTTAAGTTCTTCAAAGTAAGGGTTCTATTCACTAGGAGTTTGTGGTCTTCAACATTCTTGACCTGCGTTGTCTTCCTTTCTGCTTGTAGCTTTTCCCTTTAAACAGCCTTGAAAAACCACTAGAGTTGTTAGGTCAACGTGTGTTTTGTGTGGCAGAGGCCAATGGTGCTTGCTAGTCTGTTCTGTGACCCTAGGAATCTCAGTCACTACAGGAGCAAAGTCCTCCCCGCAGACACCGGTGCACCTTTGAAAACCACACTAGTTAATTTTATATCCTGCTTGACTGTTTCCTTTGTCACTCCACGGTTATACTTTATTATGACTTTTCAGATAAATATGTTTTTCCTTTTCCAAAGAAGAGAGCGTCCTCTAGTGGCTGCAGTAAGTTTCTCTTTTGTGGCCCTCAAAAGAGAAGAGTCTGTAGAGGGAGACCTTTTCATTTCTGAGCGCTTTGAGAGTTGACGATCTGGGAGGAGAAAGGGACGGTCCACACCAGTAAAAGACACAGGGAAATACGACGTGATGGCACATAGCCAAGACTTCTAGCTCCTACGCTGCCAGCAGTCAAGGGATTTTATGAATCCGTAGAGACTTGTAGATTCTAACCACTGATGTATCAAGAGCTTTCTGATTATCATTAATGATTTATTACCATTTCCTCATTCTCGTTATCTCAGCTCATTTCTCACTTATCTGCTCTGCGTTTGGACGATGCAGGTCCCTATTCTACAACTGCCAGATCCACGTACAGCCTTCCCACGCGTCATTCTAAGTGGGAGTAGCTACGGGAGACAGAGCTGGTTATCAGTATGTTTGTATTAAGAGAAAACGAGTCAAGAAAATATACTTGCATTTCTGGTTTTCTGCTTTTTTTCTCAGTAGTCTGAGAGGAGGGTCATTGGGTCATTTTTCTCCCTTTAATTCTAATGAAGCAGCTACAGAGATCAAAAACTCACTGTGCATAGTCAAGACCAATTAAACAGAGAATACTAGCAATCTGCAATTATTCATATTTTTAAAAAATGATGCAAGGGGTTTAATTGGATAAATAAAAGTCTGCCTGTATTCCAGGAACAATCTGACTAGTAACTACACTGTAGACATAGTCCCAAAAAAGCTACTGTGTCTATTTTTGGAGTCTTTCAGAGTTAAACGTAAGCATGTGCTTCTGACACAGTGGCCAGGTGGAAGGCGTTAGGAATGGGTGAGACTCCTAAATCCTACAGTTAGTGCCTGAAGTGACACTACAAAGTCGAAAATAAAAATTGCCTGTGTTCTTGGGGCCTTTGTGAAGTAACTGAGCCATTCCAAGTGCCCTAGAAAGAAAGGAACTAAACGTCAGGAATGAAAATTATTCGCTTATCTAAAAATTGCAGTGCAGCTCACAGAGCATTGTTTCGATGCTGTGGCGATGAATCGTTTGGGGAATCAAAGTGTTGCAACATGTGCCGTCCTTCAACACAAGTAGACAACACAATGGTGGGTCATGTTCCACTTCAAACTATGTGTCCCTTGGCAATCTACAGAACAAAATGTTTCTGAGCCACCATGTATTATGTCTTTCTAGAAGTCTCACATCCCTCCTATTCATGCTGAATGAATTAAAAGGCCAAAAAACGGGGCGGGTGGGGGGGAGGGAGAGGATCAGGGACAAAAATGAAAAATCAGGCACAAAATAGAAAACTGAATAATTCATGAGCCTTCTTCCCATTAAGTGTCCCATTGGCATACAGATTATTTTAAGGAAACAAACAAACAAAAATCACTGAAAACCAATAGAAGCAGGAATACCCTATATCAAAGCACAAGTGTTTTCTCCCCTAAAGCACAGAGTTTTATTTTGTTTCACTAAGGAAGCCACCATCCTAGAGTTGTTACCTTCCCTTGCTGCGCCTAGTGACAGTGGACTGTAATCTGAGCACTTAAGAAGCTGAGAGGATCCCAAGTTTAAGGTCTGTTTGGGCTACAGCGATGTCTCTCTTCCATCTCAGGAAGAGACAGACTTTCAGCAGCTCTTGGCAATGGAGACTGCACTGACACAAATCTACCTAATAAGGTGAACTAAACAATCTTCGTCCTTTGTTTTCCATACTTTGCACAGCCATTTTGCCAATATTTTCCTCTCATCCCCAAAGTCTCAATTCTACACATCCCCTTGAGTTTTGTATCTCTGGTCATTCCTGCATACAAGTGGGATCCATGTGCTAAGGCCATAATACACCTGTGCAGGTGGGGTGAGGACTCAGCACTCAGGAGCGTTTGCTGCCCTTCCAGAGATCACTGGCCCAGGTCTAGAAGCTCTCGAAGAACTATAGCTCCAGGTCCAGTAGATCTGACCCACTCTTCCCACATCCACACACTCGAGGTGGACATACACTCACTAAGATACATAACATAAAATAAGTAAATGTTTAAAATAGACAAACTTTTAGCTTATGTTTTATTGTTTCTTATGAGTCTGGCATGGGTCTGTGTCTTGTTTCTGTTTTTGGGTAGGGACTCACATATCCCACTTTACTTCTTGCTTGCTCTGCGGCCACAGAGGATCTTGAACTCATGATGCTTCTGTCACTACTGTGCCTTTGGGTGTTGGGGTTATGGGTATACATCACCATATCTGGTTTATGTTGCTCTGGGGGTCAAGTCCAGGCTTCCTGAGCACTAGGCATTACAAACTGTCAGCTATGCTACAGCTCCAACTCGGGTCTCAGACAGTCTAATTGACAAGGTGGATAACTGGCTGAGCTACTCTAGGATAGGTCAGATTGTATAAAAGAATATTTTTTCAGGTTATGCTTTATCTGAGGAGACTCAGTTTTACAAGAAGATATTGATTCCATTTTAAGGGACCATAAGAACTGCAGAGTGTGGGTGGACCTAGAACCTAGCATCTCTCAGGCACCATCCAGCATAGACTGATAATGATTTGATCCTGGAAATAGAAAAAGAGATACCCTATATGTTTATTGGGATCAAGTGAAATTGCAGGGGCACATGAGTGTATTAAAATGATATCAGAGAAAGCAGTCCCAAGAACTTATCAGACATGGAGACCAAGGGAAAACCATTTCTCTTTCACTTAGACTACAGAATGTCATGGACTCCTAACACTGTGGTGACTTTGACCCCAGAGTTATGCCTAGTGTGTGTGCATGTGAATGCCTCCTCTCTCTCTCTCTCTCTCTCTCTCTCTCTCTCTCTCTTTCTCTCTCTCTCTTTCTTTGTCTCTCTCTCTTTCTTTGTCTCTCTCTCTGTCTCTCTGTCTCTGTGTGTGTGTGTATATGTGTGTGTGTGCATGTGTGTGCGCGTGCGCGTGTGTGTGTATTTGTGAAGGACCAAAAAGCAGAGGATTCTCCAACTATCCCTACAGCTGCTTAGATCAATCCCCAACTGTTGGTGCAGCCTTCTCTATTCTGCCTCCTGGCCCTTTGTTTACTCATCTGGACCTGGACCTGAATTTGCTGTGTCCTATTCTTGGGCCCTCTTCACTCTTCTTTATTTCTTTTCTCTTTTCTTCTTCTTCTTCTTCTTCTTCTTCTTCTTCTTCTTCTTCTTCTT
>OU015745.1:125252936-125266522 GCA_907169655.1 Acomys percivali
TTCTTCTTCTTCTTCTTCTTCTTCTTCTTCTTCTTCTTCTTCTTCTTTATTCTCCTCCTCCTCCTCCTTCTCCCCCTCATTTCTTCTATAGTTATTGTGGGTTTTTATTTTGTTTTTGAGAAAGGGTTTGTCTCTGTAGACTTGGCTGTTCTGGACTCACTTTGTAGACCAGGCTGGCCTCAAACTCATGACAATTCCCCTGCCTCTGGCCCTCTTCAGTCTTTTACCTCTAAGTTAGGACAGCTTTGTTCTCCAACCATGACTCCAGCATCTGCAACATCTCTGTACTGTCATTGGTCTATTCCTTATCTTATTAATATAAACCTTCAGCCCATTTATGAAATCACTTGAACTCTGCTGTTGCCTCTTCAACTTGTATTTATTCCACAAAACACATACACACACAGACACACACACACACACACTGCGGGGAGAGATTTACTGCATGCTCTCTGATATTATGATGTAATAGTTAATATTAGCAATTAAGACAGTAATAAAAGAACTTAAACTTACCTTGGTCAGACTACCATGATAGGCAGACTTTTATGAAAAATTGCTATCATTAAACCACTGAATGGTGTGAATTTATTATTATTCAATAAATTATAACTTTGAGGCAGGACACAACTATGATCACCCATGTTTTTGGTATAGTTTCATGACACAGCTGTAATCCCCAAGTTGACTAGGGATATTTTGCCTCCCCCATATATGTAAATATATAAGTTTAAGAGTGAGTAGGAAGCAGTAAGAACACTATAGGTATAGATATTTATAAATACTTATATTTGGGTTGTATTATTAATCAGTCTGATGAGTGAAGCATCTTTGTCTATTGAGCATGCTCCAATTAATATGAAGGACAGTGTGCAATATCTCAAATGTTCAAGTCCTCAGAGTCAATGTGGTAAGGCGGTCCTAGAGAAGACTCTAGTGTTATAAATGGGTTAGGAGACATCTTCCACACTTTGACTCATATCATAAATATGACTACTACCATCACTATCATTTACAATGTTAATCTATTTAGCAAAATGTTTGAGTGATTGTGGTGAATTTACATTACTTTGGATTGGCTTAGAACAGTGGTTCTCAACCTCTCCAATGCTGTAACCTCTTAGTACAATTAATTCATTTCCTATTAAATGAATAATCTTAGGAAGGGACCTGTGAATTTTGTATGTTTCCTGAGCTTCTTGAGTCTTGTAAGTTTATTGAACTTTCTAAATCTTATAAGCCCCTTTCCTCCTTTCTGAAGGCAATATTTTAATTCAGAGGAAATAGCTGTAAAAGATAAATTTGTTATAAAATGTTTTAAGATGGATACACACAAACAGGCAAATAGAAATTACAGACAGATCAAAAAAAAAAGTAAATGTAAATGGGGAGGTGAGGAAGTCCCAGAATCTCCCTGAGTCTCACTTTTTTGGTTACCTAGAAGCATATTGCAAGCCTGCCATGCTTTTGTTAAATTTCTTTTATATACCTTAATCACTAGCACCCTGCTCAACCCCAAATTGGTGGGAGGGGTGGAAATTGCAAAGCTATAAATCTGTGATGTTTGGATTTCTTCTTCTTCTTTTAAAAAATTTATTCAGATTACATCTCAGTTCTTATCCCATCACTTGTATGCTCCCTTTCCTCCCTCCACCACTCTTTCACTGCTATTCCCCTCCCCTAGGTCTATGACTGAGGAGGATTTCCTCCCCCACTATATGGTCATAGGCTATCAAGTCTAATCTTGGTAGCTTGCTTATTCTTTCTTTGAGTGCCACCAGGTCTCCCCACAGAGGGGAGGTAGTCCAATATGGGGCACCAGAGTTCATGTCAGAGTCAGTTCCCATTCTCCACATGTCCTGACCATTGGCTAGATCAGAGTAGGGGTTCAATGTTTACTACTTGTATTGTCCTTGGATAGTGCAATAGTTTGAGCAGATGCTCCTGAGCCCCAATCTACCCATCAAGGTGTTCTTCTTGTAGGCTTCTAGGACCCTCTGAGACCTTCTATTTCCCCATCTCCTATATTTTTTTTACCTAGAGTCCCAGGGTGATGTACTCATATCTGTCCCAATCTCCTGGTAAGTGAAGACTTTTATAGTACATAACTTTTGGGCTAATGCCCAATTATAAGTGAGTATATAATATGTGAGCCTTTCTGCTTCTGGGTTAACTCACTCAGTATGATCATTTCTAGTCCCATCCATTTGTCCACAAATTTGGGGGTTTCCTTGTTTTGGATAGCTGAGTAGTATTCCATAGTGTTAATGTACCACATTTTATTTATCCATTCTTCAACTGAGGGACATTTAGGCTGTTTCCAGGTTCTGGCTATTATGAATAAGGCTGCTGTGAACATGTCTGAGCATATGTCCTTGTTGTGTGGTGGAACATTCTCTGGGTATATTCTAAGGAGTGGAATATCTGGGTCTTGAGGAAGCCCTATTACCAGTTTTCTGAGAAACCACCAGATAGATTTCCAAAGTGGTTGTACAAGTTTGTATTTCCACCAGCAATGAAAGAGTGTTTCTTTTTCTCCACATCTTCACCAGCATGTGGTGTCACCTGAATTTTTGATCTTAGCCATTCTGATGGGTGTAAGATGGAGTCTCAGAGTCATTTTGATTTGCATTTCTCTGATGACTAAAGATGTTGAGCATTTCTTTAAGTGTTTCTCAGCCATTTGATATTCCTTTTTTGAGAATTCTCTGTTTAGTTCTGAGTCCCGTTTCTCAATTGAGTTATTTGGTTTGGTGGTGTTTAATACTTGAGTTCTTTATATATTTTGAATATTAGACCTTTGTCAGATGTAGGGTTGGTGAAGATCTTTTCCCAGTCTGTAGGCTGTTGCTTTCTTCTGTTGACAGTGTCTTCTGGCTTACAGAAGCTTCTCAGCCTTATGAGGTCCCTTTTAATTGTTGACCTTAAAGCCTGGGCTGTTGGTGTTCTGTTCAGGAAGTTGTCTCCTGTGCCAATGTGTTATAGGCTCTTCCCCACTTTTTCTTCTAACTGATTTAGTGTCTCTGGTTTGATTTTGCTGTCCTTAATATACTTGGACTTTTTTGTGCATGGTGACAAATATGGGTTTAGTTGCATTTTTCTACCTGTAGACTTCCAGTTAGACCAGAACCATTTGTTGAAGATGCTATCCTTTTTCCATTGAATAGATTTGGCTTCTTTGTCAAAAATCAAGTGACCATGTATGTGTGGATTCATTTCTGAGTCTTCAATTAGAGTCTATTGATCAACCAGCCTATTGCTTTGCTTTAATTACTGTTGCTCTATAGCACAGTTTGAGATCAGGTATGGAAGTTCCCCTGGAAAATCTTTAATTGTATAAGATTGTTTTAGCTATTCTGAGTTTTTTGTTTTTCCATATGAAGTTGAGAATTGAACTTTCAATGTCTTTAAAAAATTGTGTAGGTGTTTTGATAGGGATTGCATTGAATCTGTAAAGTGCTTTTGGATAGATGCTCATTTTTACTATGTTAATTCTCCTGATCCATGAACAAGGGAGATCTTTCAATCTTCTGATGTCATCTTCAATCTCTTTCTTCAGAGATTTGAAGTTTTTTTTTTCACCACTTGCTTGGTTAGAGTTATTCCTAGATGTTTTATACTGCTTGTGGCTATCGTGAAGGGTGTAGTTTTCCTAATTTCTTCCTCTGCGTGTTTGTCATTTTTATGTAGGAAGGCTAATGACTTTTTTGAGTTAATTTTGTATCCAGCCAATTTGCTGAAGGTGTTTATCAGCTGTAGGAGTTCTCTGGTGGAATTTTGGGGGTCACTTATGTAAACTATCATATCATCTGCAAATAGAGATAATTTGATTTCCTTCTTTCCCATTTGGATCCACTTGATCTCCTTTTGTTGTCTTATTGCTCTGGCTAGAACTTCAAGAACTCTATTGGAGAAATATGGAGAAAATGGGCAGCCTTTTCTGCTCCCCAATTTTAGAGGAATTTCCTTGAGTATCTATCTATTTAATTTGATGTTGGCTATTGGCTTGCTAAAAGTAGCCTTTATTATGTTTAGGTATGTGCCTTGTATCCCTGATCTCTCCAAACTGTTAAATATGAATGGGTGTTAGATTTTGTCAAATGTTTTTTTCTGCATCTAAGGAGATGATCATGTGGTTTTTTCTTTCAGTTTGATTATATGATGGATTACATTGATGGATTTCCCTATATTAACCCATCCATGCATGCTTGGAATGAAGCCTACCTAGTCATGGTGAATGATATCTTTGACATGCTCTTGTATTCAGTTTGCGAGTATTTTATTGGGTGTTTTTGCATAAATGTTCATAAGAGAAATTGGTCTGAAATTCTCTTTTTTTCTTGGGTCTTTGTGGGATTTAAGTATCAACATGCCTGTGGACTCATAGAATGAATTTGGTAATGTCCCATCCATTTCTCTCTTTTGAAGTAGCTTGAAGAGTATTAGCTCTTCTTTGAAAGTCAGCTAGAATTCTATGCTGAAAACATCTGGTCCTGGGATTTTTTTTTATTGGGAGACTATCAATAATTGCTTCTATTTTATAGGAGAAATAGGACTATTTAATTTGTTTATCTGATCTTGACTCAGTTTTGGCAAGTGGAATAAATCAAGAAAATTGTCCAGTTCCCTTAGATTTTCAAATTTTGTGTCATATATGCCTTTAAAGTAGGATCTAATGATTCTTTTTATTTCTTCAGGGTCTGTTGTTATGTCTCACTTTTCATTTCTGATGTTGTTGCTTTGGATAGTGTCTCTCTGCCTTTTACTTAGTTTGGCTAATGTTTTGTCTATCTTGTTGACTTTCTCAAAGAACCAGCTCCTGGTTTTGTTGATTCCTTAAATTATTCTCTTTGTTTCTAACTTATTGGTTTCAGCCCTGAGTTTGCTTAGTTCCAGATGTCTACTCCTCTTGTGTGTTTCTGCTTCTTGTTTTTTTATTTTTTTTATTTTAGGGCTTCCAGATGTGTCATTAAGTTGCTTATGTGGGATGTTTCCAATTTCTTTTTAGAGACACTTAGTGCTATAAATTTTCCTCTTAGCACTACTTTGAATGTGTCCCACAAATTTGGGTATATTGTTGCTTCATTTTCATTGAATTTCAGGAAGTCCTTAATTTCTTTCTTTATTTCTTCCCTGACCAAGGTGTCATTAAGTAGAGAGTTGTTTAGTTTCCACATGTGTATAGGGTTCTTGTTATTTCTGTTGTTGTTGAAGTCCAACCCTATACCATGGTGATCTGATAGGATACAAGGTATTATTTCAATACTCTTTTATATGTTAGGCTTGCTTTGTGACCAACTATGTGATCAATTTTGGAGAAAGTTCCATGGGGTGCTGAGAAGAAAGTATAATCCTTTGTGTTTGGGTGAAAAGTTCTGTAGATATGTTAGATCCATTCAATTCATAATGTTAGTTAATGCTAAAGCCTTATAAAGAAAAAAGGAAACATTGTGTGTTCCTGTCAGCACAAAAAACGTTATCTCTGAATTCATTTTACCAATGATTAAAAAGATTCAACACAAACTTTATCAAATACATAGTTACATCTCAAAGCCACTTACAAATATGCTAGAGATTCGGTGACATATATGCTGTACTCATCAAAATAAGGGAAAGAAATACTTACATTAAAAAGTATTTAATTATCTTAATTATTTAACAAAATCAGAATAAAGGATAAACACTGAAGTGAATCAAACCCAAAGACTGTACATCTCAATGAACTTCTATATAATTAGAATAGACAGTTTGAGGCTGTGAACTTCACGTTGGATTTTACAATTTTACTATTGACTATAGTTTATATACTTATCAATCACCCGAAATGAAAGTTTAGACAGAACTAAAAAAACAACTTCTTCTTTCCTATATCATGTCCACTACTGCATTAACTCTTTCCCTCTCAGAACTATTTCTTCTTTCTTATTCTCTTTTCTAGGTTTTATACTGTACCCACATATACGTTTGTTTGCATGTATACATTGGCTAGGTTCAGCAAACAGGAGAGACCATATGTTTTCTCTTTCTGAGATTGTGTGCCCTCACTTAATATTCTAACTACATCCATTCTCATACACATGTCGATAGCATTTTTGTTTAGCTCTCAATAGTAATCTATCTGTTGATGGATATCTAAGTTGGTTCTGGTTATTTGTTGTAGTGAATAAACAACAAACATGGAGTAAAAATATCTCTGTGATGGACTATGAAATTTTCTAAATATATGCTCAGGAATGAAATAACTGGGTCATATGTAAATTCTACTTTTAGTTTTTAAAGTTTCCAAGCTAATTTCCATACTGATTATATTAATTTGTACTTGCACCAACAGTGAACAAAGGTTCTTCTTCCTTCATAGCTTCTTCAGCATTTATTGTCAGATTTATTGATAACAGCCACTCTGAACTTCTTATATTATCAAAAAAGAAAGAAAGAAAGAGAGAGAAAGAAAGAGAGAGAGACTAGAAATGATCACAAACGAGAAAGAAATTCTAGAACTACCTGTAAACCACAATGTATATGAACCTTAATATTTATATTATCATTCAAAGAAATAAACAGTAATCAAAAGCGATGGCATTAGTTGAGCATAGTGGCATAAACTTATAAAAAAATCCCAGCCCTCGGGAAGCTGAAGCCAGATGAATACATCTTCAAGGCCAATTTATATTACAAAATCAGACTCTGTCTCAAAACAAACAAACCACATGGTATTTCTGGCACAATTAAAAGTCTAAATATCCAGTAAATATATGATGGATAGATATTTTTGAGTCAGAGATAGTTGAAGAGAAGGGTTTAGTTCTATTCAGAACCTCAAATCCCTGGCAGACATCTGGACCAGGGATATTAATGCAGGTGATTGAGTCAGTTATCAGCTGACTCCACAAGTTAATGATATACCAAGCTTTGTACAGAACAACCCCCAAACAGTTGATGGCTAGGGCTAGTACATGCTATAATGTATTGCAAGATACTGAGGCAGACCCATTGTTTCTGCCAAACCACATGGCTGTAACATCCTACTGTGTAGCTGTTACAAAGTACAAAATGCCCTTACATACTGGCCAGTGTCTTCAGGGTGGTGAGTCTCAACCTGTGGGTGAAGAACCCCCTTGACAAACCTCTATCTACAAACAATATTTACATGACAATTCATAACAATAGCAAGATTACAGTTACAAAGTAGCAGTGAAAAATTTATGGCTGGGGTGGGTGTTACCACAACACAAGGAAGAACTATATTGAAAGGTCACAGCATTGGGAAAGTTGAGAACTACTGCTCTAGGGAGTAAGGAGCAACCAAGAGAGGTAGAAGTGAGACTCTAGGAATCTTGCCACCCTGGGATACAATTATAACCTTACCTCCACTAGCTGTAACCATCTTTCCAGGCCTGAAATACAAACAGTATGGTCCAATTAATCAGGTGGAACACTTGTTAAATAATACAAAATTTATCAAATAGAAGCATGCTAGACTGCCAGCCTTTACGAGCAATATTGGGTGGCTCCTTCTATCATTTGATCCTAAGTGTCCTTCAAATGCCTGGCATGATCACAATGCAAATAGCTGCCTTCCAAAGCCTACATGGTGAAAGCTTGGTCACAAGCGTAGCACTATTAGAACATACTGCAGCCTTCTTTTAAAGGAGACTTGTTTTTTTTTAATGTTTGAGTTTTAATATAATTGCATCACCCCCTTCTCTTTCTTACCTCTAAACCTTCCCACATACCTGTCCTTATTCTTTTTCAAATTCATGGCCTCTTTTTTAATTAATTGTTGTTGTATACATATATGGATATGTACAGGTATGAAACCCTTTCATGTGGTGGGGCCTAGCTCTACGTCTTCTGGTCTTTCGTGTCATGAACTTGAAGGGGATATTAGGAAACAAGCCATTTCTCCCTCCTACCCACTTGAAATTAAACAGCTTTGCCACTTGCTGCTGCCTTGATATGCTGTCTTGTTACTGGCCCAAAGCCACAGCCAACTGATGGACTGCAACCTGCCCACTTCCAAGGCTGTACTGTGAGTCTAAATGAAGCTTTCTTGCTCTTCAGGCAATTATTATAAGTGCTTTGGTGTTGTTCTTTTTTCATTTTGTTTTGTTTACAGCAATTGAGAAGCACTTAACACAAGTACCTGAACCAAGTGTCCAGGCAGACCAAATGGTAGGTATGTAACTCAAATATAAAGCTACTTTTTGGTGGTGTAAGGAGATTGAATCGTGCCCTCACACATGTTAAGTGTACATATAAAAGTCTGTTTCTTCATTAAATACTTCTTGATGCCTAGATAATATTAAACCTGGTTTCTATGAAGAAATGTATTCTGAGTTCCAGTCAGAGAGTCTAGGAACCTGCATCTTGTGGGCCCCACAAAGTACTGGAAGATGAATGACAAGAGTGCTTCATGACTACCAGGGGCACTATACTCATATGCTTGTTGGTTAGAAGGATTCTGGGTACTGTTTTCTTTAGGTCTGGCCACCCTAATGAGTGTGTAAAAATGTATAAACTGGAAGTTGCTCCTGCAGGTTCTTCCATGTCCCTTACCCCCCACCCCTTGCAAGGAGTCACAGATATTGCATGTATCTGTGCTCTGTGTTCACCACCAGTGGACATCTTGAGGTTGAGTCAGTTCCCAGGCTTGAAATTGGTCTAGCAGAGAGCAATTCACAACATTCAAAGGGATAAGTAAAGCCATCAGTCTTTGAGGTCAAGGCGAACCACAATGGGTCACCCAGAAACTCGAGATAGTGTGTAGAACTAGACTAACGATATTGACCATATGAAAGTCACAAATTGGTGTACAGAAATTAGGACAGAACAAAAATGTCAGGAAACTTGTAGCAGTCAGAGTTCTAAATGGTTCTACAAATCTCTGCTGACATGTGTCCCTCACTTAACACTCTTCAGGAGTGTAGGCAGTCTGTACTTAAGATGAAGTTTTATTATAAATTCTCAAGACAGTTATATTTTATGGTGAAGATGAAGGAATGTTATAGATATAATGAAGATACCTGATCAATCAGTTATCTCTTAGTTAATTAAGAAGCATGTTTTTAGTCAATTAAGCCTGTATGTCTGGCCTTCAAAAGTAAGCGTCTGTAATGAAGGAAGGCCTATGGAGGGACTCCTAAAAGCTACCTGTGGAACTGATGCCACGAGCTGAGTGGTCCCTAGCCAACAACTATGACTAAAATAGTGATAATAAAACTCCAAGAAAAGCATTCTACCAACACCGTGAAAGGTGGAAAGCAAACTTTGTTAGCGGTGTCTTTAGATGTAGTTAGCTGACATTTTTATTTCAGCTGTGAAACACTGAACAGAAAATCCAATTAAAGCATGTCGGGTTTATGATAATAAACTAATGCCAGATAACAGATTAAAGTTGTTGTAAGCCACTGATTTTTTTTGGTAATTTATTATGTAGCATAGAAAACTAATACTGCATCCTAGATCACAGGGTACGTGCATGTGGACACACATACATACTCATGTTTGCGTGTGTTTTGCACGCTAGAACACATAAGCTGTTTTCACACTTGTCCTTGGCATATTTCATGTAAAAATAGCTTTCTTTGCCTACTGTAGATGCAGACTTTATGTAACTTAAATGCTTTAAATTCTTGTTATTCATGGTGTAATAATCTACCTACAGGATCTGATTGATAGCTTGCTTCATCTTGAAATGAATTCTAAACCTCTAAACCCTCTAAATGCTTTTCTTCCTTGAGGCTCAAGCTGTGCTTAAACACAACGTGAGGTAGAAGAAACCAGAAAGATGCAATGAGATGTAGATTTCCCAAGGGAGTGGTAACCCCACAGCTTCTACAATCATGGGGACCAATCAGAGCTCTCGCCCCATTGTTCAGTTAGCACGGAATTATCTAGGGGCCTCAGCAAGTTTAGTTTGGTGATTCAGAGTATGGAGTAGGGTATAGCTATGTCATCCAATTGTGGTCTGATGGAAAAGCTATGGGAGGAGTCCAAAACCCATTCAATTGCTCCCAGAAATTTGGGTGTAATCCCTTTATGTTTACCAGATGGCATCAGAGAATTCAATGTCCATTACTGGAGTTCTTAGTCTCACTAATTTGAAAAAAAAGTTTATGGACAGACTCAAACAGCAGCTTGAGGACAAGCTTATTAGTGCTGAAAAGGAAAACACCCCAGAGCAGGCAAGCTGTAAATCTTAGCAGATGCCCTGAAGAGGCGAATGAAGGAGAGGAGGAGGAAAAAGTCCTTTCAGTTAAGCAGACATGGAGATCAGCAACATGGTGAGGGGCCAGGAGATTTAGAGACAGAGTAAGGAAGTCCAAAGCTCCAGGAAAGACATACTTCCATTCTGAGCAGCATTTGAAAGAGCCAGAAAAAAGAAAACACAGCAGCTTTCTGGGTAGGCACATAAAGATGAGCAGACCTGATAGTTTGGCTCATAGGACTGCCCTAGGGAGCAAAGATTCTGGGAAGGGAATGCGCAGAATCTCACCAATGGAATGCTCATTTCTCCTGTTTCCTTAGCAGGGATTATGATGGTCCTTCCTCAGAGTGGCCCTTCATCCTGAGGGATGGTTGACCTGTGCAAGTGTTAGGTCTCCAACTAGACCTGGATTTTGTCCTCTGGACCAGAAGGAACTGGTTTTCTCTTAATGGGTCTTTACAGTTGTTTCACTTCTACACTGATGAGAGCTGCATGTTCCCCCTGTTTTGGTCTTTAACAGGTAAGGCATAGCTGTCCTTCTGGTAGCCACAGAGAGCTTAAGAGAAGTGACACTATCAGGATTTCACATCGAATCCCTTCACACATTGTAGACTTGGCAGTGGGAAGGGAAACCAGATGCTTCATAGCTGGAGGGCAGTGTTCCTAGGTTTTAAAAAAGAAAATTGTAGATGAATTTCATTCTGTATATTTTCATACTCCATTGTAAGTGTGAACGTTTCTCATCAGAACATTTGAATTATGTATTAATCTAAATAGCCAAGCCCCAAATAATCTAGACTGTGTCAACTAAATCTTCTGTAACTGGCTTCTCTGTCCTTGTCACTCCAGACAACAAAGTCAGCGACAGAATTGTGAAACAATTCTGACTTTTAAAATGCATGTACAGAGAAAGCATTTTCATTTAACAGTTTCTATGAAGTGTTCTGCCCTAGCATGGAACATCTTGCTCTGAGAAGCCCTGGCTGACCTCCGGCAGTCCCTGCTCCTTGTGCCTCATCAATTCTCCACTGTTCTCTTCAAAGCCACAATAGACTTTCCACACATAATTGCAGCAGATGATGAAATTAATTCTCCGTATCTTAGACCACTAGCAATAAATCTATATGGGATTACTGTGGCCCTGTTGAAGCATATTCTACTCAGCCATGGCTTGGACCATTCTACAGCTACAGCCGTCCTTTCTGACTGTCATCCTAGGTGTGGAGGGGCTGCCTCTGGAAATTCTCACAGTTATTGTGAAATCCTAAAAGAAAAATCCATAATTTAAACTTTCTCTTACAGAAAAGAGTAAAATATTTGCATGCTAATTTAAAGATCTGGGATGTGAAAAGAATCTAAATTTTTAAAAAATACAATAAACTTACAGTATTACAAAAAATAGTAGTATTATACATACAAGAGGGCTTAGTCTTTCCAGATTAAGGCAGTTGCCTCAAAAAAGCTTGTTGGTTATTAAAAGTGCCTGAAAGAGGTTTAGAGTGCATATTATTTTGGTGGGGAGATAGCTCAGTTACCAAAAAGCTTGTCACACAACCATGAGGACCTGACTTCAATCCCCAGCATCTAAATATATATATATATATATATATATATATATATATATATATATATATATATATATATATATATATATATATATATATATATATAATAACTGGATCCTGTGGGGGAAATGACATTTCAGCATAGGGGAGGCAGAAAGACAGAAACCAGGAGCTGGCAAGCCATCTGTTAGAACCCAGAAGTTCCAGGAGAGAGAGAGAGAGAGAGAGAGAGAGAGAGAGAGAGAGAGAGAGAGAGAGAGAGGAGACAGACAGAGATAGACAGAGACAGAGAGAGGGAGGGAGGGACAGATGGAAGGAACGAGGGATGGAGGGAGGAGAGAGAGGGAGGTAGGTAGGAAAGGAAAGGAGAGAGAGAGAGAGAGAGAGAGAGAGAGAGAGAGAGAGAGAGAGAGAGAGAGAGAGAGAGAGAGTCTATTTCAAAAATCAAGGTGGCACCTGAGATTGGCCACTGGCCTCCTCGTGCACACACAGACATATACATTCACAGATACATGAATGTGCACACACATCACACACAATGCATATTTCCGGATCCCACAACAAGCCTGCCAGATCAGAGTCTCATAGCCAAGACATGAGAATCATGTATGGGGCTACTTCCATGCACTACCAATGCAAGTTGTCTACAGAGCAGAATTTAGGAACTGGATAATCGGTAGACTGATATTTTCTGTTGAACTGACAGTATATCAACTATTGTGTAATCCTTTATAGTAAAACCTTCAGTCTGATTCTATTTCAGTTTATTTCCACAAGTTCAGAGTAGAGTGGCCAAAGGCATTCACAACTGTTGAGCATTGAGGCCTAAAGAGGAAGCTTAATGCTTAAGAACATTTGCTGCTCTTCCAGAGAAACCAAGTTCCTTCCTTGCACCCACACGAAGCAGCTCATAACTGCCTGCAATCGAAGCTCCAGGGTATCCAATGCCTTCTTTTGACCTATGGAGGCAACACACATCCATGTTAGACACAGAGAAACACAAACAGCAGCTGATCAAAACAGATGCTGAGACTCACAGCCACGTGTTAAAGATTTGTGTTAGTTCCAACAATCAGGGAAGAAAACAAAGACTTCCGGGAGAGCATCTTACAAAGCCAGACTTCATTCAGAGAACTGCTAGTGACTTCGCTATTCACACTGACACAAGCAGAGAGCACTAGAGCTTGGTGTGAGCTGGCCAGTTTTCTTAGGGTATGAGGTACTGACCTGGTGCTGAGGAACTGAAGGTAACCCAAGTGGGAGTACTTTCTATTTAAATCTTACAGAGGGAAAGCTAGAATAAGACTGCTGCCACAGACAGCCTCAAGCCAGGCAGGTCACAACTATGGGGACATAATGTCGACCATTATAGGGACATAACTTCAACATAAAGCGAACCAAATCCCTTAATTTAGGGGCAAAACTCCCCATGTGATGTCCCATCTCTAATCAACATCCCACTCTTCAGAGGCAATCACTCTCTCGTTTCTCAGTGTAAAACTACAGTAGGCAGAAAAACAAATCTACCCTTCTTTTTACCACCTCCTTCTCTCATTCTCTTCCCTAATCTTTATTCCTTGAGAATTTCACTCATAAATGTGTGCAGTGAGCTATGATAATATCCACTCATTTCCTTCCTCTACCCCACGGTGTCCACAAAATGCTCCCTGCTAGCTTTGTACATTGATTATTTGAGAATTTACTAAATCCAGTTAGTGATGCCAATATATGTGTGTGCGCATGCACATGCACACACAACCACACACACATGAACACACACACACACACACACACACACACACACACACACACAC
>OU015745.1:125278538-125297372 GCA_907169655.1 Acomys percivali
TGTGTGTGTGTGTGTGTGTGTGTGTGTGTGTGTGTGTGTGTGTGTGTATAGTGTTTTTAAAAACACATGTCATATGCTCACAGCTGCTTCCATTGAATAATGTGCCATCCTCTAATCTTCAGGATGCCATGTACTGTCTCTCAATGTTTGCTAAGGCAGAAGATGGAAGTTTAAAGAAAGCTATTAAAGATGGAAGAAAACATTCAAGTTTGGATCAGAGTGTTTTATTTGTTGTTATTATTATTGGTAGATATTTGAGACATGGGCTTATGTACTCTAGGCTAGCCTTGAACTCCCCATTCTCCTGCCTTCACCTTCCAAGTGTTGGGACTTCAGGTGCGAGTCACCATAACTGGATACATGATAATTTTAAGTGGTCCATAATCTGTAATATTAAGAAGCACCAAGTTTAGCTAGATCACTATGTTTTAGACAATTACAAGAAGGTTCAAACCCAAGGAAATTATAAAGTCAAACTTTAATATCCAGAGGTTCTTTGCAAGCTTAAAAAAATATATGTACATTAAAAAAGACAGCAGAAAATAGCACTTACTCTGCTAGCATCACTTGAACATATTTGTTTAACTCCCACTAATGTCAAAGTTACAATGCATAAAAATGAAGAAAATTTGGCTCAGTCACTAAAGTACTTTCTGCATGAACACAAGGACCCAACTATGGGTCTTCAGCACCCACATAAAAACTGGGTCCAGTGGTGTGCATCTGTGACCCCAGTGCTGGAGAAACCAGGGCAGGAGGGTTTCTGCTGCAGCTGGCCAGCCAGTCTTGCCAAGCTTCTAAGCCGCAGGTTCACAGAGACCCTGCCTCAAAACACTAAAGTAGAGAAAAGATTAAGGACGACCTGGTGGCACTCAGAGGAAGGATAGCAGGCTACCAAGAAGAGACTTGATACCCTATGAACATATACAGGAGTAGGAAGTCCCCCTCAGTCACAGTCATAGGGGAGGGGAGTAAGGGGGAAATGGGAGGGAGGGAGGAATGGAAGGATACAAGGGATGGGATAACCATTGAGATGTAATATGAATAAATTAATAATAAAAAAAAGGACGACAGTGGATGTCGACCTCAACATGCACAGACACACTTGAGAATGTGACCAGATACCTACATACACACACAGACGCATGCACGCACACATGCATGCACACACGCACAACTTGAAGGTCATGATTCTTCCTTTGACCCACCCTGTGATGATGTCTGCTGCTCAGCTGCTAGGCAGATCTTCCTGGCTGTGAGGTGGGGTTTTCGTGCATCCTCCTGCAAACATCTTCTTAGATACCCCCTTCATCCCCTTCCCTTCGTATTTCTTTTTGTCTCCCTTCTTAAGATCAAAGTGTTGTAACCCTTTATTTTAAACTCTTTCACATTTTGCCAAGGTCCTCAATCTGGTCATAAACTTACTTTATTATTAAAGTCAGTATTGGTTAAGGATTACTTATATCATTTACAAATATCCTCTTATTTACCACATTGTATGGTTATGCCCTATTATTATCAAATGAACAGATTTGAAAATAAAAACTTAAAAGAAATATAGCGACATGCCTAAAATCAACATGATGGGGCACTCTGGAGGAAAAGCAGAGTCTAAGCCTCAGGAAGAAAAGTATAATTTATTTTAAGTCAGGCGGCAGAGTTTAATTATTCAGCTCAGAATCTTGGAGCTTTATCTTTATTTTTAAAAGTCTCTTCAACTTTCTTCAAGAAACTGTTCCACACTTAGCAGGAACCAAAACAAAACAAAAACACCATAGATTTCATGGACTACCACTTCCATCTAGTGGCCACCAGTGGTAGCATGTGGAAAAGCGTTACGACTGAAAATGACTGCCAAGTCAAATCTTAAGCTGCAATGCAGAATATGAAGGAAAGGGTTTATTTATTTATTTATTTTGTCTATTACTGTAGACAGGCGACATCTCAGGAAGACATAAATACGTTGCACCCACCCCTGTGTATGTGTGTGTGTGTGTGTGTGTGTGTGGTAAAATAAATGTTAGCATTAGAGGATATACAAATTTAAAACATGAAAAAAGGCTGAACACTATGATTATCCATTTCTTGTTAGTTCTTTGCTGGTTTTGTTAGCTTGTTTGTTTTTAAGACACTTAAAAGCATGGAGCTTAGTGTTTGTTATGGACACTGAGAAAATCTGATGCTCTCAGATCTCTGTGGTATGAACGCACTTACCTAACACAAGATATCTTGAACTTTTATTGCATATAGATGACTGGACACATTTTATTTTACTTCTTCTTTCTTGTCTAAATTGTCCTTAATTTCATGTCTATTCAAACTTTTTAATCTTTGTTTGTAGACTTATTTAAACTCTACTATTGTGGGACACAGCTATGCACGTTAGAGAATAAAAATAAGAGTTTTAGATTCAAATATACCTCAAAGAGTTATGTTAGAGGAGAAATAAAGGCCCAATAAGAGTAAACTCTTTCTGGTCAATAGAACAGGGTTTCTGATCTCGATGGATACCCAAGGTTATCAATCTAATCATGAACATTTTATTATTAGACTTAGTATTGATGGAGAATTACCTCTCCTACATCACTTAGAAGCATCCTCTTATTTACAACACTGTATTGTTGTAAGTTTCAGTTGGACCAAGTTAGTCACTTGGCAAAAGGACCAACCCTAGAAAGGAGGGAGCCTGAATAAGATAGGCATGCACCCTCGCAGAGGTAGGTAGAATTATTACTTTAATAAGATACTGTACTTTTCCTTCCCAGGGATGTTATCCCCAATTGCCTTAGGGCCTAAAGCAATCACTACAGGCTGCCATGGGTTCCTTCGAGGTTCCCTGGGTCTGGTTCCTGATTCAGAAAAGCGTAACTTTGCCATCTTCTTCCCATTTGTTCAGATGCTGTCCAGAGCCTAAGTATACATATGCTTCCTTACTTTACATTTTCTAAAGCACCCCCTCCCTGCCATGTGGCTGCCACTGCCATGTGGCCAGCCTCCATGACAGTAAGTCGAAGGGCAAGTTTTTCCCTTCCTCCTGTCCTCTGTTGTCCTCCTCTGAGCAGCCCTGGGATTTATAGTTTGCTTCATTTGGGAAGCTCTTTTGTTTTTGTTTTTAAATTCTAATAACTTTATCCTCAACCTTCTGAGCCCATCCTTACATTAGTTTATTAATGAGACTAAGAACCCAATAAGGGCTTTTTTTTCTCTGATATTGTTTGGCAATCATAAAAGGACCCCAAATTATCCAGTAGACAATGAGCTGTAGGAAACTTAAGTCCCTTACTTAACAAATACAGGTTGACTTTTGTTGTATACACAGCAAGTCGGAGACAATCTTACTTTCAAGTATATCACTCCTCACTAAGAAAACAGAAATGTGGACCTATGTAATGCAATGCATGACTGAAAGGTCCAAGACCCCACAATATGGTGCTGTGGTATTTGAACCAAAAGCAGGAACAAAAAAGTCACTTTCACCTTCCCTTGATCCTTTCCCCTTAAAGGAGCTGAAAATACCCTCATGTAAGAAAAGTCCAGATGTAAGGCAGTTTCTTAGTGTGTCTTAGGGTTTCTATTACTGTGGTGAAACAGCATACCCAAAGCAACTTGGGGAGGAAAGGATGTATTTAGCCTACATCATCCGCATCATAGTCCATCACTGAAGGAAGTCAGGACAGGAACTCAAGCAGGGCAAGAGGCCAAAGCTGATGCACAGGTCTTGGAAGGGTCACTGGTCTTTTCTCTTTGTCTAGTTAGGCTTCTTCACAACTCTCCACCCTTTGGTAATCTTACACATAAGAGCACAGATTTGTCAGTTACTGAGGGCTTCATTTCCCAGGTCTCCAATGGTATATAAAACTTATGATAATGTAATGTATGTGATTTATCATATATATATGTTTATATATGTATATATATCTGCCATTGAAATTTCCACACATAATGTGTGCTTGACTTATTAATCTACCACCACCTCCCTCAGCCTCTCCATAGTGTGCCCCCCATCTCCCTTCCATCTTCGTGTCTTTGTATCTGTTATTATCAACACAGAGGCCAATTATGCACATGAGTGTAAGGCCATCCCGCAGGACATGAGCAATGTGTCAGTGACCACATCTGCATGGGAAAATGACATTCCTTCAGCAGTCACCAATTGACAATAGTTCCTCACCTAGGAGTGGGGTTTGGCCACCCATTCTCCATTTAAGCTGAAATACTGATTTCTTTTTAATGCTTGCAGTTTTTATTCAAGTAACTAAGCTACTGTGGGTTGCTGTGTGCAGTGTTATGTCCAGAAGCTGACATTTCACAGCTGTCCTTCCCGTCCACTTGCTCAGTTATGCCTTTACATACACCTAAGGTGCGAGGGAGAATATTTCTTTCCTATACATGGAATTAGGAAGGAATGGTAAGTAACATTGGCTTTTTCCTTGATGAGATGCGACACTCTATTTTTTTAATATTTTGTTAATTTATTCATATTACATCTTAATTGTTAGCCCACCCTTTGTATCCTCCCATTTCTCCCTCCCTCCTATTTTCCCCCTACTACCCTCCCCTATGTCTGTGACTGAGCAGGACCTCCTCCCCCTGTATATGCTCATAGGGTGTCAAGTCTCTTCTTGATAGCCTGCTATCCTTCCTCTGAGTACCACGAGGCCTCCTCATCAAGGAGACATGGTCAAAAATGGGGCACCAGAGTTCGCATGAAAGTCAGACCCCACTCTCCACTCAACAGGGTAGAATGTCCTGTTCATCGGCTAGATCTGGGTAGAGGTTCGAAGTTTGCTGCCTATATTGTCCTTGATTGGTGCCATAGTTTGAACAGGACCCCTGGACCCAGATCCGTGTGTCAACGACACTCTATTTTAAGGGCCTGCTTCTGTGTCTGGGCAGAACTGTGGAGACTGATCATAGAAGTAACATTTTTCAGAGGGAAAAAATCTAAGTGACATATGAATTGTCAAGCCACAGATGACAGAAGACTATCTTGTTTCTGCATAGATATTTGGCAGCATTTGACTTTTGAGAGATGGTTGCTTTTTCCTAAAGTGCTAATGTACAGATTCAGGGTGGAGCCATGAGTGGAGTGCACTAAACAGCAGAAGTGACTCGTCACACACAGCAGTATGGAGACGTATAACCTGCTACTCCACTTCAAATATCCCAAACGGCTTCCTGTTTGATTCAGGTTTATTTTCTGAGTTTCCAATATGTCAGAACAAAATGTTCTTCTGCTTTCTCATTTTAGAGAGTACAACTCTTATTTGTGTGATTTTAATTACATATCTACACTGTTCTTTACACTGTTTTTATGTGGGCATATGCATTAAATGACTAAGCAAAGCATCCACCACCAGACACTGACACGCTGCAGGGAAAAGACTGACTGTCCTCAAGGCTTTCCTGTGGTGAATTCTGTCAAAACCATATGGTATACTGCAAAGTACTATAATTCTAGGTCTAAAATACTCAGGATAGTTTTAAATGTAAAGCAGTATCAGCTAGCAATGACCATAAAGGTGGATAAAATTTTTTTTCAAGAGGCTGGAGATTCATCTCAAATGGCAGAATACTTGCCTTGCCCGCAGAATGCCCTAGGTTCCATCTCCTGTGCCACATAACCAGGAGTGGTGGTGCACACCTCGAATTCCAACACTGGAGACAGGAGGCTCTGAAGTTAAAGCTTGGCCTTAGCTATGTAATGAGTTCACAGTCAAACTGGGATGCACAAGTCGTAGTCTTCAAAATAAGTAGACAGATAAGTAGGTAGGTAGGAAGGTAGATGATAAATAGATAGATAGATAAAGAGATAGATAGATAGATAGTAGATAGATAGATAAATAATAGTTTAATAGAAGATAGAACAAGCTAAATGGAAAAAAAGAAAAAGAAAAAAGTCATGAAACCAGATTATATGTAATGTATTCCTTCCCTCCAAATCTTCTGTAACAGTTAATTTTCTGTTTGGGTTTTATTTATTTTTTATTTTTGTTTGTTTGTTTGTTTTTCTGAGACAGGGTTGCTCTGTGTGGCCTTGGATGTCCTGGACTCACTTTGTAGACCAGGCTGGCCTCGAACTCACAGAAATCTACCAGTCTCTGCCTCCTGAGTGCTGGGATTACAGGCATGTACCTAGATCAGTTAACTTTATTTTATTGTATTTACATTTATTAAATTATTTGTGTGTGCATGTGTATGTACGTGTATATTTGAGTGCATGACTACAAACATATCCTATAGCCCATGCATGAAGGTAAGAGAATAGGCAGCATTAATAGATTCCCTCTTTTCACTATGTGGGTCCAAGAATAGAATCCAAGTGTGAGTGTTTGGTGGTTGACACCTTTACCCACTGGGACCAGCACATCCCATAGCAGTTCATTTCATGTCAATTTAGTTAAACTGTGGTGGCCAGGTATTCAGTAAAGTGTTAGTCTAGATGTTCCTGTAAAGACAGCATGTAGACATGGTTAGCATCTATAGTCAACTGACTATTATGTGTCTTTTTATTTATTTTTTATTTTTTATTTGTTTTATTTTTTATTTTTTTAATTAATTTATTCTTGTTACATCTCTATGGTTATCCCATCCCTTGTATCCTCCCATTCTCCCCTCCCTCCCATTTTCCCCTTATTCCCCTCCCCTATGACTGTTCCACAGAGGGATTACCTCCCTCTGTATATGCTCATAGGGTATCAAGTCTCTTCTCAGTGACCTGCTGTCCTTCCTCTGAGTGCCACTAGGTCTCCCCCACCAGGGGACATAGTCAAATGTGAGGCACCAGAGTACTTGAGAAAGTCAAATCCCTCTCTCCACTCAAGTGTGGAGACTGTTCTGTCCATGGGCTAGATCAGGGTAGGGGTTTAAAGTTTACCGCCTGTATTGTCCTTGGCTAGGGCATTAGTTTGAGCGGGAACCCCATGACCCAAATCTGCCTATCATAATGTTCTACTTGTAGGTTTCTAGGACCCACTGGATCCTTCTACATTGCTATTCTCCCATTGTTCTCTCATCTAGAGTCCCAATAGGATGTCCCCCCCTCGGTCCCAGTTTCCTGGTAAGGGAATGCTTTCATGGGACATGCCCATTGGGCTAGTATGCAGATATAAGTGAGTATATACCATTTGAGTCTTTCTGCTTCTGGGTTAACTCACTCATTATGATCATCTCTAGCTCAATTCATTTGTCCACAAATTTCGGGAATTCCTTGTTTTTAATAGCTGAGTAGTATTCCATAGTGTATATGTACCACAGTTTCTTTATCCATTCTTCTACTGAGGGACATTTAGGCTGCTTCCATCATCTGGCTATTATGAATAAGGCTGCTATGAACATGGTTGAGCAAATTTTCTTGCTGTGTGCTGGTGCATCTTCTGAGTATATTCCAAGGAGTGGAATAGCTGGGTCTTGAGGAAGCCCTATCCCCAGTTTTCTGAGATAGCACCAGATAGATTTCCAAAGTGGTTGTACTAGTTTGCATTCCCACCAGCAATGAAGGAGTGTTCCTCTCTCCCCACATCCTCTCCAGCATGTGGTGTCACTTGAGTTTTTGATCTTAGCCATTCTGATGGGTGTAAGATGGAATCTCAGAGTTGTTTTGATTTGCATTTCCCTGATGACTAAGGAGGTGGAGCATTTCTTTAAGTGTTTCTCAGCCATTTGATATTCTTCTGTTGAGAATTCTCTCTTTAGTTCCAAGCCCCATTTCTCAATTGGGTTATTTGGTTTGGTGGTGTTTAATTTCTTGAGTTCTTTATGTATATTAGACCTTTGTCAGATGTAGGGTTGGTGAAGATCTTTTCCCAGTCTGTAGGCTGTCACTTTGTTCTCTTGACCATGTCTCTAGCCTGACAGAAGCTTCTCAGCCTCATGAGGTCCCATGTATTAATTGTTGACATTAAGGCCTGGGCTGTTGGTGTTCTGTTCAGGAAGTTGTCTCCTGTGCCAATATGTTCCAGGCTCTTCCCCACTTTTTCTTCTAAGTGACTTAGTGTCTCTGGTTTTATGTTGAGGTCTTTAATCCACTTGGATTTGAGTTTTGTGCAAGGTGACAAATATGAGTCCAGTTGCATTTTTTTACACATAGACATCCAGTTAGACCAGCACCATTTGTTGAAGATGCTATCCTTTTTCCATTGAATGGATTTGGCTTCTTTGTCAAAAATCAAGTGACCATATATGTGTGGATTCATATCTGGGTCTTCAATTCAATTCCACTGATCAACCAGCCTGTTGCTGTGCCAGTACCATGCTGTTTTAATTACAATTGCTTTATAGTACAATTTGAAATCAGGTATGGAGATTCCTCCACAGCACCTTTTATTGTACAAGATCGTTTTTGCTATTCTGGGTTTTTTGTTTTTCCATATGAAGTTCAGAATTGAACTTTCAATGTCTTTTAAAAATTGTGTAGGTATTTTGATAGGGATTGCATTGATTCTGTAGATTGCTTTTGGTAGGATGGCCATTTTTACTATGTTAATTCTCCCTATCCATGAGCAAGGAAGATCCTTCCATCTTCTCATGTCATCTTCAATCTCCTTCTTCAGAGTTTTGAAGTTTTTTTCAAACAAGTCCTTCACTTGCTTAGTTAAAGTAACTCCTACATATTTTATATTGCTTGTGGCTAATGTGAAGGGTGTGGCTTTCCTAATTTCTTCCCCTGCAAGCTTGTCATTTGTGTATAGCAAGGCTACAGACTTTTTTGAGTTAATTTTGTATCCAGCCAAATTGCTGAAAGTATTTATCAGCTGTAGGAGTTCTCTGGTGGAATTTTGAGGGTCACTTATGTACACTATCATATCATCTGCAAATAGGGATAGTCTGCCTTCCTCCTTTCCCATTTGGATACCCTTGATCTCCTTTTGTTGTCTTATTGCTCTGGCTAGAACTTCGAGTACTATATTAAAGAGATATGGAGAGAGTGGGCAGCCTTGCCTTGTTCCTGATTTTAGAGGAATTTCCTTGAGTATCTCACCATTTACTTTAATTTTGGCTATTGGCTTGCTGTAGATAGCCTTTATTATGTTGAGGAAAGTGCCTGTATCCCCGATCTCTCTAAAACTTTAAACATGAATGGGTGTTGGATTTTATGAAATGCTTTCTCTGCATCTAAAGAGATGATCATGTGGTTTTTTATTTTCAGTTTGTTTATATGGTGGATTACATTGATGGATTTCCGTATATTAAACCATCCCTGCATGCCTGGAATGACGCCTACTTGGTCATGATGAATGATATCCTTTATGTGTTCTTGTATTCGTTTTGCAAGAATTTTATTTAGTATTTTTGCATCGATGTTCATAAGAGAAATTGGTCTGAAATTCTCTTTCTTTGTTGAGTCTTTGTGAGGCTTAGGTATCAACGTGACTATGGCCTCATAGAATGAATTTGGTAATGTTCCATCCAATTCTATGTTTTGGAGTAGCTTGAAGAGTATCGGTATTAGCTCGCCTTTGAAGGTCTGGTAGAATTCTGCACTGAAACCATCTGGCCCTGGGCTTTTTTTGCTTGGGAGACTATCAATGATTGCTTCTATATCTGTAGGGGAAATGGGACTTTTAGCTTGTTTATCTGTTCTTCATTCAACTTAGGCAAGTGAAATTGATCAAGAAAGTCATCCATTTCCCTTAGATTTTCAAATTTTGTGGCATATATGCCTTCAAAGTAGGATTTTATGATTCTTTGTATTTCTTCAGTGTCTGTTGTTATGTCTCCCTTTTCATTTCTGATTCTGTTGATTTCAATACTGTCTCTCTGCCTTTTAGTTAGTTTGGCTAACGGTCTGTCTATCTTATTGATTTTCTCAAAGAACCAGCTCTTGGTTTTGTTGATTCTTTGGACTGTTTTCTTAGTTTCTAATTTGTTAATTTCAGCCCTGAGTTTGATTATTTCCAGACGTCTACTCCTTTTGGGTGTTTCTGCTTCTTTTTTTGTCTGCGGCTTCCAGCTGTTTTGTTAAGTTGCTTATGTGCGATGTTTCCAATTTCTTTTTAAAGGCACTTAGTGCTATGAGTTTTCCTCTTAACACTGCTTTCAATGTATCCCACAAGTTTGGGTATGTTGTTCCCTCATTTTCATTGAATTTCAGAAACTCCTTGATTTCTTTCTTTATTTCTTCCCTGACCCATGTGTCATTTAGCAGAGAGTTGTTTAGTTTCCACGTACGTGTGGGCTTTTTGTTGTTTCTGTTGTTGTTGAATTGAAGCCTAAGAGCATGGTGATCTGATAGGATACAAGGTATTATTTCAATCCTCTTGTATCTGTTGAGGCCTGCTTTGTGACCTACGATGTGATCAATTTTGGAGAAGGTTCCATGGGGTGCAGAGAAGAAGGTATATTCTTTCTTGTTTGGGTGAAAGGTTCTATAGATATCTGTTAGATCCATTTGACCCATGACATTGGTTAATGATGTTATTTCTCGGCTTAGTTTCTGTTTCAATGACTTATCCTTCAGTGAGAGTGGGGTGTTGAAGTCTCCCACTATTATTGTGTGGTGATCGATGTGTGGTTTAAGTTTTTTTTAGCTGATCTTTTACAAATGTGGGTGCCCTTGTATTGGGAGCATAGATGTTCAGAATTGTGATGTCATCTTGGTTGACTTTACCTTTGATGAGTATGAAGTGTCCTTCTGCATCCCTTTTGATTAATTTTGGTTGAAAGTCTATCTTGTTTGATATTAAAATGGCTACGCCTGCTTGCTTCTTGTGACCATTTGCTTGGAATATTATTTTCCAACCTTTTACCCTGAGGTAATGCCTATCGTTATAGGTGAGATGTGTTTCTTGAATGCAGAAGAATGTTGGATCTTGTTTATGCACCCATTCAGTTAGTCTATGTCTTTTTATTGGAGAATTAAGACCATTGATGTTGAGAGATATTAACGACCAGTGACTGTTAAGAGTCTTAATTTTGATGTTGTTTCCAATCGAGTGGTGTGTAGTTGTGTTTTTGTTATGGTATAGTTACCTATTTCCTGAGTAGTTTTGGTTGTAGCTTGACCCTTTGGTATGGAGTTTTCCTTCTAGTACCTTCTGTAAAGCTGGATTTGTGGATAGGTACTGTTTGAATTTGTTTTTGTAATGGAATATTTTGTTTTCTCCATCAATGGTTAGTGATAGTTTTGCTGGGTAAAGTAGTCTGGCCTGGCATCTGTGGTCTCTCAGGGTTTGCAAGATCTCTGTCCAGGCTCTTCTGGCTTTTATGGTCTCTGCTGAGAAATCTGGTGTAATAATGATAGGTTTGCCATTAAATGTTATTTGGCCCTTTTCCCTTGCAGCTTTTAATATGTTTTCTTTGTTCTGTATGTTTTGTGTTTTGATTATTATGTTTTCCTTTTCTGGTCAATTCTATTTGGTGTTCTGTAGGCCTCTTGTATGTTTATAGGTATCTCTTTCTTTAGGTTGGGGAAATTTTCTTCTATGATTTTGTTGAGAATAGTTTCTGGGCCTTGGAGTCTGATATCTTCTCTTTCTTCAATGCCTATTATCCTCAGATTTCTTCTTTTCATGGTGTCCTGAATTTCTTGGATGTTTTTTGTCAGGAGTTTTCCAGATTTGGCATTTTCTTTAATGGTTGCTTCAAGATCTGTGATTGTATCTTCTAGACCTGAGATTCGTTCTTCCATCTCTTGGATTCTGTTAGAAAAGCTCACCTCTGTGTTGCTTGCCTTCTTCTCTGAGGTCTCACGTTCTCGTTTTTCTTCTGTCTGTGTGTTTATCATTGAATCCATTTTCGTCTTCAGATCTTGAACTGATTTTTTTATTTCTTTCACCTCATTTTTTGTATATTCCTGAGTTTCTTCCATTGCCTCGTTATATGTCTTCAGAGCTTGAACTGTTTTATTTATTTCTTCCATTTGGTTATTTTCATTTTCCTTAAATTTTTCCAGTTCCACTCTATGTGCTTCTTTTATGTCTCTCACCTGTTTGGCTGTGTCTTCCTGTATTTGATTACGAATTTTATTTGTTTCCTCCATTAATATGCTCCTTATTAAGGATTTGAGGTCATTTTCTTGTATTTCTGTTGTATTTGAGCTCTCTGGGTTGTTTTCTTTGGGATAGCTGGAAACTGGAGACACCATGTTGTTTTGAGTTTTTTTGCGTATGCTTTTTCGCTGTCCTTTAGACATCTTGCCGGCTTTGTTTTCTTTGAGTAGATTCCCGAGTTGGATGGAGGGAGTTTGATGATAGATTCACTTGTTTTCTCACGGTTTCCGTAGGTTGGAAGCTCTTATGTTTCACTATTGTGGATGGCAGGAGGTTAGCCCTGGCATTTTGGGCTCTCACAGCCAGTGATCCTCAGCTCTCCTGTGCTGTGGGTCCTGCAATCGTTCTGGGTCTCTGGATGAGCGTTGGATCAGGCCAAGGTATCCACAGCCTTCTGGGTTCCCTGCCAAGTCCAGCCAGGGACACTAGTCCCAAACCACCGTCCGAGCTCAGCTAGTATCTCAGGGCCTGAACCGTCTGCCGAGCTTAGCTAGGAATTCTGGGCTCAAAATGCACACAGGGTCCAGCCAAAATTTTTGGGCCAGGACTGCGCACCAAGCTTAGCTAGGGGTGTTTGGCCAAACTGCTTGCTGTGGTCAGTTATTGATTCATGCCCGAAACATCCGCGCAGCTCAGCCAGGAATTCTGGATTCAAACTGCACACTGTGTCCAACCAGAGTCTTAGAGCTGGGACTGTGCCAAAGGCTCTACTAGAGACTCTGGGCCCAATCTGTCTGCCAAGCACGGTTAGGGACTGTGTCCCTAAGCTGCAAGCCGAGCTCCACCCGAGTCTCTGGGGCAGAATTGTGCACCAAGCTCAGCCAGGGACTATGGACCCACACTACACGCTGAATTCAGCCCGAGCCTCCAGGCCTATACTGCGTGCATAGTCCAGCCAGAGTCTTGGGGCCGCCGAGCCTGTGTGCACAGCTCAGGAAGAATCTCTGGGCCTAATCAGCCCGGCAAGTCTAGCTAGGGCCTCTGGGCTGAATCTGCGTGCTGACCTCAGCCTGCGTCAGCGCCCTAAAACTGCCCTCTGAGGAGAGCTAATGTCTTGAGCAGAACTGCTTGTTGATGTGCGCTAGCACCTCCGGTGGGACTGAGCGCTCTGCCCAGCCTGCGTCACAGCAGGTGAACTGGCTGTGCTGAGGTGGTGCCTAGGGTGGAACTGAGCGCTCTGCCCAGCCTGCATCACAGCAGGTGAACTGGCTGCGCAGAGAAGCCGCCTAGGGTAGAACTGAGCGCTCCACCCAGCCTGCGTCCCAGTGGGTGAACTGCGGCTGTGCTGAGAAGGGCCTAGGGTGGACCTGAGCGCTCCGCCCAGCCTGCGTCACAGCAGGTGAACTGCGGCTGCGCTGAGAAGGGCCTAGGGTGGACCTGAGCGCTCCGCCCAGCCTGCGTCACAGTGGGTGAACTGTGGCTGCGCTGAGGTGGTGCCTTCGGTGGACCTGAGCGCTCCGCCCAGCCTGCGTCACAGCAGGTGAACTGGCTGCGCTGAGAAGGGCCTAGGGTGGAACTGAGCGCTCCGCCCAGCCTGCGTCACAGCAGGGGAGCCGTGGCTCCACTAAGCTGTTGCCTTGGGCAGAATTGCCCACTGCGCTGAGTCAGCGTCTCCACAGCACTGCGCCCTGAGCTGTACCCGGGACTCTGGGGCTGAACTGTCCGCCGTGTCCAGCTTGGGTCACAAAGCACCACGCGACCCAAATCCTGTCCAGTGTCCCTCTCCCGCAGCAACTCCCACCAGCCACCACACTAACCGCCTCCACTGGATGGCTCTGAGCTGCAAACCTCAGTCGCTGCTGCTGGTGTTGCTGACGCCGCCTGCGACGCCGCTGCTCTGATCCGCGAAAATCCGTACTCCTCTCGTGTGTAGGGGCACGCAGGTCCTCCGCACCCTGGTCCTTCCGAACCGTGGAGCACTCCTGCTGCCGTGGTGTCGGGATCCTGGTGTTCCTGGCTCAGAAATCTGTGCAATTCCCCGAACTGTTCACTGGAGCTTCCAAACACGGTCCACACTGCTCGCCGACATCTTGGATCTCCGACTATTATGTGTTTTAATCTGATACCTTACATCCTAATTTCAGCCCCATCCATTCTCCCCCTCTCCCATTTCCTCATCCTCAGAAAGGGAGAACCCTCCTCCCCTATCATCTGACCCCAGCCTGTCAAGTTTCATCTGGACTGCCTGCATCCTCTTCCTCTGTGGCCTGACAAGGCTGCCCTGCCTAGGGGAAGTGATCAACAAGTAGGCACCAGAGTCCATGGCAGAGGAAGTCCCTACTCCCCATATTATGGGACCCATAAGGAGACCATGCTGCCTATCTGAGCAGGTGGTGTAGGTCCTCATCATGCATTGTCCTTTGTGGGGCCATCATTCTCTGCAGTACACACACAAACACACACACACACACACACACACACACACACAGAGAGAGAGAGAGAGAGAGAGAGAGAGAGAGAGAGAGGGAGAGATTTATTAGTTCCTTGTGGAGTTCCTGTCCCCACCAGGTCCTTCTATCCCTCAACTCTTCCATAAGACTCCCTGTGCTCCACCCCAAAGTTTGGCTGTGAGTCTCAGCATCTGCTTCTTGACTGGATGGAATTTTTTCAGAAGACCTCTATGATGGACTCTCATCCTGTTCCTTCTCTTCAACTACTTCCAGTGTCTATTGTATTTGTGCTTCTGTACAAGAACTAAGTATTTCCCCCTAGGGTCCTCCTTATTATTTAGCTTCTGTGCTATTTAGGTCTGTGTCTTGTAGTGTAGGTATCCTGTGGTATGTAGCTAATATTCGTTTATGTGTGTTTTTCTGGGTCTGGGTTACATCACTAGGATGATCATTCCTAGTTGCATCCATTTGCCTGCAAATTTCAATTTTTCCATGTTTCTAATAGCTGAGTAGTATTCCATTGTGTAATTCCTGCCCTACAGAAGATACTAGCAGGAAAATTCCAACCCAAGGAGACTAACTACATCCAGGAAAACAGAGGAAATAAATAACCCCACATCCATAAAACCAAAAGAAAGGAAAAGCATGCATGCGAGCACGCACGCGCGCGCGCATACGCGCGCGCACACACACACATACCCTACCACCATCAACATAAAAAACCAAAACAGGAACTAACAACCACTGGTCATTAACATCTCTCAACAGCAATGGCCTCTACTTCCCAATAAAAAGACACAGGCTAACAGAATGGATGCAAAAACAGTCAACTGATTTTAAATAAGGCTAATTGCTCTCCACCTTCATCTGTGAATGGACATCTTCCATTAATACTTCTTCCCAGGGATATCCCCTACAGTAGAGTATGAGATTACCCCAGAGTACAAATGAGCACTGCTGCTTCCACCATCTTTACATTCAGTGGACATTCTAGCATTGAGTTCTTTCAGGGAACAGAATAACTCCCACCCTAAGTGGGAGTTCTTTTTATCTTCTTGCCCCTTGTAAGGATCAAAAGCATCATTTTCTGCTGCTGTAATCATTCAGTTTTCATAATCTTATGAACTTGTGATGATTTGTATGGCTTCTGTCAAATAGTTGTCATAAGAGGAAGGCAGATCTCCCTTGATCATGGAAACATTAAAAATATTTATTTGATGATCCCTTCATGAGTCAATTACTTTTCTACTACAGAGAGGCCACCTTATTTGAACTTGTGCTTCCTGTTTCCCAGGCCATTGGAGTAGGAGGAGACACCATCTAAGGCAGTGGTTTATCTTGGCTGGAGCCTCAAATCCCTAGATTCCAGATTGACTGCATTCCACACTGTGGGGCATGGTAAACTGGCTGCTTCTTTTAATTCCAGGCATTATTCAATGAAGTTTTGTTGAGTGGCTTATATATAAACTCATAAAGTGTGGGAATATTTTGAACCTTGGGTTTCAAATTAATGGGTTATGTTTACTGAATATTATATTGGGGCGTGACACTTCTTTTTACTAGTTTATTGAAGAATGTAATGATAGTTTTCTCAACACAGGAAGATAAGATACCAAGTTACTCTTGTTCAGCATTTTCTCAAATAAAACTGAAGAAAAAAATTATTAAGACATTAAAGAATAATAAAGACAACACAAGTAAGCACCAAAGTGAGTCACACACAACAACTATTATGGGAAAGAAATGAGCCACAGTCCTGATGTGGCTTGACCTGCTGAGATGGGTAAATGAGGGGGCTCCCCTTTTCTGAGCAGGAGGGGAAGTGGAAGGGGAAGAGGGAGAGATGGTGGGACTGCACGGAGAGGAGGGAGGGGGCTAAAATTGGGTTGTAAAGTGAGTAAATAAACAATTTTTTAAAAGAGAAATTCTTGAGCTGGGCATGGTGACACATGCCTGTGATACCAGCACTTGGGAGTTGGGGGCAGGAAGATCAAGATGACCTCATCTACATAATGAGGTCAAGGCCAGGATGGGGTAATATGAGATCCTGTCTCAAAAAAAAATAATGAACATACAAAAGCAAAAGGAGGGGGTGGTGAATGAGTACTATTCCTGGTATTAGAGATGGTGATGAAGTGTTATCTCCATCACTCAAAGGCTCCTTCAGAAAATACAGCTGCATGCTCAAACCCAAACTTCAGCAAACTATTAATTGTATCTGATGTGTATGTGTTTAATATAATTTGTGAACCTTAAGATTTTCTATTGCACCAGGTTTAGAATCTCATTAGAGGAAATCCCTGAATTGTCAAATACAGGGAAAAATGTTTAAGCATGTGACAAGAGCATCATGTCATTTTGCCCAAAGCTTGAGGGGGAAGTTCATCTGTTTGTAGATCATACATCCATCTGGGAATTAATATGCCTCATAAGATGAATTATTTTAAAGGCTGCTTATAATTTAGGTAGAACTACATTGTTACAGAGAGAAATAAAATATAATTTTATCTGTTAATTTGTTTATTTAACTTCATACATGCATATAGATGTATTCTGATTATTTGTTTCCCCCACATGCTCTCTTTAATTTCTTGTTTCTATTACTGAAATGGTCAGGTTTTGAAGCCACTATGTAGGCTAGGTTGGCCTCAAACTCAGAGATCCGCATTCTGGGACTAGATGTGTGAGCAACCAAACCCAGCAAACCCACATCCTCTCTTGGCTCCCTCCCTTCTCTGCAGTGGTTCCTCATCCCTATTAGTCTTTTTCTCAAAATCATAGCTTTTTGACAGTTTTTAAAAATTTAACTTGTAATACAGGGGTTTCTAGTATGAATTCTAAGTTATCCTTGATGTAGTCTTTCTCTGGAGGCTTTAAGAGGTTAAAAGACTGAACAATGGTGCCAGTGCTATGGCTCCACAGTTAAAGATGTTTGCCACAGAAGCACATAGGCCTGGGTTTGATCCCAGGAACTCATGTAAAGGTAGAATGAGAAAAGAGACTATACAGCATTATTCTATGGTATTCACACATTCACCACAGTATGAATGGACACACACACACACCATACAACAGCAGCAGCATTAATTCATTAATTAAGGTAATTAATCAAAGGAATGAATGGGAAAATTCTGTTAGACTGCTTTATACTTATTCTCAAGCAACTAGCATGTTGTTTTATATACATTTACATGTGAACATATGTACCTAGCATCATGTTAAACGACGTTATATTCATGGGCACGTAAAGGAAAGGACCTCAAAATGTTTGGCAAATTCAGCATGCTTCTCATGGAACTAGAAACCCTTTCCTTAAATGAGCAGAAGTTTTAGAATCCTACAGTAGTGTCATTTCTCCAATTTTCCACTTAAACCCACAGTAGAAGAAAGTCTTGGCCTTAAATGTTAAATGCAAGAGAGTAACAAAGTGTAAACCACAGGAGAAGAGAGGCCTGCAGTGTGTTTCCTTTTATTGGTGGTTGCCATGGAATGGGTTGCCAAGGATAACTGTGCTCCTCCAGAAGAACAAAGAAAAAGACAGCCAACTGAAAAGAATCAAGTGCAAATGGTTTGTGGTGTCTTTTTCTTCTCCAACAATTAAGAATTTGGAAAGGCATAGGCATGTCAAATGATACTCATTTGTGTAGAAATTTTCAATTCTTTGTTCTTAAGCTGCTACTCAATATTCATTGAAACATTCTTTGACGACAAACCATAGAAGAGTCTCCTTATTCGAATAAGGCATATGGAAGAAGCTTACAAGTTTCTATCTTAACCTACAGACACTGAAACTGTTTACTACTCTCCTCAGATACATTTTAAAAAATTGATTATCACAAAGGAAACTGTTGTTCATCAACTGAAGAGACAGAGGGGCAAATAGAGACAATCACAGCTTCCCAGAGCACCCCTCCCATGCCACTAGAAATGAGAAGGAAAATTGGATCCCTGCTATAGTAATTTTGGCCTCCAATGTAAATGAACACAAATGGTTCACACCTTCAAGTGCAAGCAGGCGAAAGAGGGATGGGGTTTATTACCTATAGATAGTGAGTACAGCTCCTGAAGATGGCATACCCTTTTTGAGGAGAAAAAGAGTGAGCAATAATTGGGTGGGGAAGCTGCGTATATTCACATGGGTGACACTCTTGAGCATTCGTGGGCATTCTTAATCTTATAAACATAGTCCTGAGCATTTTTGTAAAATAATTCACTAGAGAACACATGGCACTCCTAATAATTAATAAAGAGTCTATTACTGGCCAGCATCTGCATGGGGAATTTGTCCAAATCGTGTAACCCTGAGCCTTGCTGTTCTCTGCCTTATATGTACAAAAAACACTCCCACATCCTGGTTGACACAATTCAGTTATTAAGAACAGTTTGTGGGAAGAGAAACTGCAGAAGAAGAAAAAACAACAAGGTCAGGACATTAAGGAACTATGCTGGCTAGT
>OU015745.1:125297382-125312912 GCA_907169655.1 Acomys percivali
AGTAAGCAGCCTCCCTCCAGGGCCTGTGTACCAGCTCCTGCCTCCAGGTTTCTGCCCTGACTTCCTTTGACGATAAAAAGCGATGTGAAAGCATAAGCCAAATTAATTCTCCCCTACCCAAGTTGCTTTGTTTCTGCTGTTTCATCACAATATAAAACCTAAATCAGAGAGTTCTGGAATGGCAGACTAAGTCTTCGATGGATGAGGTCTTTGTTCCCAGTCTGGCAGCCGCTGGGGCCTATATGTTGGGTATTCAGGTCAGAACTGTGCTTCTAACATGGCTTCCGTTGTGCTGAGGTCCAGGGGCCTGTAGCACATTTTCAGTAAGGGGATAGTAATTCAAGAAGAAAATATGGCAGAAAGAAAACCACGTTGTTAAGGCAATAGGAAGACACATACCAGAAATCGGGGACTTGCTAGTTGTTTCTCATTCTTCCACAACTTACTAAGAGTGAAAAAGCAAAGCCTGGGCTAACTAAATTTCCGGAGAGAAAAAATGTCTTGTTCTTGGCTGTTCCGCTAGCAATCTGATCCTGTTTTCAGTCTGGGTAATTAGAAACTGTCCTCCAGCTTTTTATTCATAATCAAAGGAAAAAATACCTTTGAACAAGAGCGAATCAGATCTTCCCTGAATTCCATCCTTTCATGGCTACTAGCATCCACATGGACAAGTCTGAGAGATCAAGACCCTAGAGAGATTCAGTCATGGTGGGGTCTCCACAGTTCTGAGAGTTTTATGTTCCGGAAATCTAGCAGGTCATTTTGGTAAATGCTGTAGAAAATGCCCTTGTTTATCTGAAGATGAGACAAAAGAACCATCCTGAAATACATATTGGATTTCTGTATAATCCTGTAAATGAAACTTTATCCTGTTCTGCTTAGCAAGGTTCTTTCTGGGGCAATTAATGAAGGTGCAAATATATGCAATGGAAACATCAAAGGAAAAATAAAGCAGGCAGAAGAGACACCTAAAACAATAATGAGGAAACGTGGCCCCTAGTTAGCATATGATCCTAATCACAGATCCATGAAACTTGGAGTACAGCAATCAGGGCACCTTCTGACATCTCAGGAACTATTGTAGTGCTACTTAAAAGCAGACTTCAAACAATATACTGAGGATGCTATGGAACCATTAGAAAGACTAAAATAGAATTAATATTAGGCCCATAGACATGGCCCAGTAGATAAAGGTACTTGACCCAGAGCATGACGTCTTGAATTCTAAAGGACCCACATAGTGAAAAGAGAGAACTGACTCTGAACACTGCCTTTGACCTGTGTAAACACATCAGGGCACATGTACACCCATTCACATACACAATAAACAAGAATAAGTGAATAAATACAATAATAAAGTAATTGAAATGGGGGTGGGGGAAATCAAGGAAAGGAAAAACTACAAAAGAACCCGAAATGTTCAAATACACCTTCAGCCAGACCTAGTAACTACAGAGGTCATGAAGAAGAAGGCAGGTGGTGATAACCACTTACCAGAAGAACTTGTTTGCATTTAAGAGGTCAGTTGGGATGCTGGACACATTAGGAAGCTTGGCAAATAAAAGAATGGGAAAAGTATCTCATGATATTTGTTCTTATTTTATCCTCTGGAAATAATTTACCTGTCTGTGAATGTGTCATAATCACTGCTTTTGCTTGAAGATGTTTGAACAGCCGCCATTTTTTTTAATTCCTGGTACATTGTGTATTGCTATCAGGCCAATATAAGTTTTGAATAGTGTGACTGACTGGTACCAATAGGCACATAAACATTTATTAAACAAACTAAGTCATCTCCATCAGGAAAACCCCTCCTATGCCTTCTAATTGTCTGTCCTGTAGAGAACAAATCTCTTGTCATAATGTCCAGGACATTAAAACTAATACAGCATCTTCTCTCCTAGACTTTTCTTAGCTTTACATCTTTAATTTCTGGATTTTGAGGTGCTCTCTTAATGATTACATAAACACTTTCCCTTGGATTCTTTCCTTCCTGTTAAGTCTCTAAGTTTTTTTCTTCACACTTGTTCCTCAATGAATTCTTTCCACATGGTCTACAGGGTCCCATCATAAAGTTCTGATTAAATGATTAAACTTATTCTGCATGCCATATCAAATACAAATAAACTTTAATATTTATATGTATCTTAAGAGAGCATCTTGTGTTGTCACAGATTTCTGCTTGGTTGTCTATCTTAACACATCACACATTTTAGAATTAATGAAAGTAATAAAACTAGGCAACGATAGACTTCTAGCTCTGTCTGTCCAAATTATAACATTTGTAATATTAATGGCATTCTCAGATTTCAGTCTTCTTTAATGTTTTAAGAGAAATATACTTTGGTTGACTATGCAACTGGTAGATAAAAATTTTAATTTCTTAATGAAATGCAGCGAGATAGAGGTAAATTGATAATAGTAAACAAATGTGTGTATGTGTATGAATATACATGTGTGTATATGTGTGCAATTATTAGCTTTCAAGGGATTATAAATATTTAATGGTTTCTAAGATTTTATTGTTAGAACTATTATAATGATTTAAAACTTTTTGCAAATACTTTATTGCAGTTGTAGGTATTTGAAAGTACCTGATTCAATGAAAATAAGTGAAATTAAGTTTTACACGCTTAGTTGTTTTTTATGAGAGCATTTCTGAAGCCTCTTCCTCTGTTATTGGGAATTAAGCAGAGCCAGCTAAGTTAGATCCCTAGCCTGGGTTCTAACAGGAATAGCTCCTACTCGGAGAACTGACAATCACATAGCGGGATCAACATAAACATATATACAAGATGATAATAAGATAGGTACAAATTAACCAGCCAAAGCTAAACCTGAAAACTACCCAGAAGAGAAGTTGGAATTGTTGATTGTTGTGAAAGCTAAAAATTGTCTACGGAGGAGAATATTGCAAGGCTTGGCTGTTAATCATGTTTCTTGCCTGTTCTACATCGCCTAGCTACATTTTTCTTAGCTTAGTTGATTCTTTCATTTAAAAGTGAAACCCTATTGGAGAGAAGCCCAAGATAACTAAAGTTTCATATTCAAACACTGAAAACCAGGAATAATACTGCAAAACACAGTATTCTAATTCTGTTCACAGAGGTAGTGGGGTTTTCACCTTGACTTCATCAACTCTTACTGTTTCTTTGTTATATGATAATTCAAAATATTCTTTGAATGATAGATCTTTTAAATATAAACGAGGTCAATTATAAAACTTAGGCTTATAAAATCATTTAGAGAGTTGAATTTTTTTCTTTCCTCTTAAGCATACCAGGGGAAAAGAAAAAATCAAACGGAAGTTCCCATTTTAAAAAAACACCTCCACAGTGCGGAATTTGGTTGTTCTCAAAGGATAAATTTCTGCCAACTGGATGACAAGCTGTTGTCAAGGCATAATGGGAGGCTTCTGTGGGAGTGTGAGGGAGGTTAATGCACAGGCATTCTGTTATTGTTGGACCTTAGCTACTCTCCGACACAGGAAGAATCAACATATCAAAGCCCCTACTAATCTTTCTCAATAGTCCAAAGGTTTATTTATATATGTCTAACACAAACATATGACATTAACTTTGCAATAAAAATATTTTATTTATTTTTATGGAGTGCCATGTGTATGACATATATGAATGTGGGCAGGCCCACATATGCCACGACTTACAAGTGGAATCAGGGGACGTCTTTCAGTTGTCATTGCTCATTTTCTACCATGTTAGAAGAAGGGCATCTCCTGTTTCTCCAACTGCCTTGCATGATCCAAGCTAGCTGGCCCATGAGCTTCTGGGTGACAGTCCAATGTCTGCTTCCCTTCTTACCAGAGGAATGCTGCATTTATGGATGTGTGCCACTTTCCCCTAACTTTTAACAGGTTCCAAACTGAGATAGAAAGGTTTGTATAACAAGTGATTTCACCTACCGAAGGGTCTTCCCAGGGACTAAAAACAGTATTTTAAAGAAGCTGTGCAAGTGCCCTTTTACATTATTTCTGTGGCTCTCTAACATGAAAATGATTCAATGTCAAAACTACTAATAAAAACTGTGCATATATATTAATGAGACACGAACTTACAAATATTAAGATAGAAAGAAATTAGGAACCGAGGCTTACAAAGGTCTATGACTAAAGATTATGGTTCATTTTCTTAAATTTTTATTATTGAATCCTGACAACAACGGCTAAAGATGGCTTATTATGCTTATTTCAAGATTAGAAAGTGAACATTTGAGGCATTCTGATTTATCAAGAATCAAATAAGTTAGCTAAGGAGGTAGAAACCATACAGGTTTTTGTTTGTTTGTTTAACAATCTACTTCTCCTGCCAAGTCTTCTTTTTTTTCCCCCTGTTTTTCTAGTGTTTATGTTTTTCCCCCAAACATAGTCATCATAAAGCAGCAAAACTGAACAGACCTATTTGAACAGATGATGCAATATACTCTTGTAAGTCTTTCTTAGCAGCAACATGATTAGGAAATTGAAAAAAAAAAAAAAGCAATCACCATTGTACAAGGAAGTTTCTAGAAATAAGTCCAAACAAATTCTTGAAAATAGAATCATATGAACTTTCCATTCTCCGTCCTATGGGAAAAGAATAGAGAAGGCCCCTCCTACACGTTCATGCTCCCTACAGGCCAAGCCATCTTTGGGAAGTCACATTCTCCACTCCTGGGATGTCTGAGAACCTCCTGAGAGGATGTCTTCATTCCCACCCAGAGCCATCATTTAAAAAAATGGTACTTAAATTTATCTGGCTGATGTTTACAAACTTGCTGTTTTATAATAAAGATCATCAGCCAGTTCATGAAGTTGTATAATAGCTTTCCAAGTAATTTTATAACAATAGCCTATTACTGACTTCTAACAAGTTTAGGACAAATTACATTTTTTATTATGGACGATGATGAGTTAACATCTGCTAACTTTATCATAACCATATGGGATAACTTACGTTTTAAGAATGACATATTTAACCTTCAATTCTAAGGGGAAAGTATGTGTTGGGTATACAAGATTAACACTGCTAAGGAGAAGCACCCATTTGCATTGTCTGGCTCAGAGCCCTTTATTGAGGGGAGTCACAAAAAGCATATACCCTATTTATTAGGCATAAGAAAGGAAATATTACAAGTCAGCTGTCACACTTCCTTCAGCAAAGCATTCACAGTTTGTATAAGAATGTACCTGGTAGTGGATTTAAATCATGCATAAGTTCAGTAGGAGGGAGAATATGTGTTTTCATCTTTTGGATACCCAGAAAATGTAACAATCAAAGACTCCATCAGGAGATCACTTAACACATGTTGGCTATCAAATAACACAGACATCATTCTAAATAAAAGTAGGGAGAGGCATTAACTTCTACCAATATGTTCTGATCCAATAATTTTTATAGTCGAAGGTTGGAAGATATCTACAAGGCCTAAAACATTCCAGGAAGGAAATACCTTTAATAACAATAAGAGGGGGAAAAGTTTGGTCCCCCATACTCATGACTTACTTCAGGGAAAAAGGCAATACCTGCCATTCTAAAATCACTTCAGATTAAAATATTCAACTGGACATGATACCTTATATAGTGCTGTTATGTACTAAATGGTACATATCAATAATATTTTTATTTATTTTATTTTTCATCATGTTTATATAATACAGAGAGAGAGAGAGAGAGAGAGAGAGAAAGAGAGAGAGAGAGAGAGAGAGAGAGAGAGAGAGAGAGAGAGAGAGAGAGAGAGAGAGAGCCATGAGTATAGGCACCTTCAGAGGCCAGCGAAGGACATCGGGTAACTTGCTGCTGGAGTTACAGTTTTCTAGCTGCCTACCATGGGTGTTGGGAATCAAATTCAGCTTCTTTGGAATACCAATGTATATTTTCAACCACTTAACTGATCTCTCCAGTATAGAGATTGTATGTGTTTGTGTGAGTGTGTGTGTATGGGTGTGTGTGTGTGTGTGTGTACATGCCTACACATGTGCACACACATTTTTGTACTGGTGGCACCCATCCCATGAAGGTCATAAAGAGGGTTCTGATTCCCTGAACTGGAGATAGAGTAGAGGCTGCTGAGAGCCACATGATATGATTCTTGGAAATGAACTTGGGGCTTCTGGAACAGCAGGAAGTACTCTTAATCTCTGAGCCATCTCTCCAGCTCCCTACTTGACTTTATAAGGGAGTACTTCACTAACAAGAAAAATTTAAATTAAATGGTGTCAAAACTTCATTTCTAGGAAGTAATGACAAAGTAGAGGCACATATGGAGTTAGGGAAGGAAACAAGAAATTTTCACACTGATGTGGGCAACTAAACAAGTTATACAAAATGGGGGCAGTAACTTTAATATTTGTTTACGCAAAAATAATTTTGAAAAGTTAGTTAGAATGCCCTTTAAAATGCTGTTAAAAGAGTGCTAAAATACTGGTAAATCATTGCCTACTGATTTCATTCATATTGAGAAGTTGCTTGTGACTTTTATTCTACTTTTGCTATGTGAGGTACGTGATGACAGAGAAAAATTTCTTTGACTTCAAATACTGTGTTTGGCTTTTAATGTAAATAAAATTCCCCTAATGCTTCATCTTTTACTATATAAAAATGTATACCCATATAGAATTTTAGGGTTTACAATTCATAACTTAAAATTATTGTATTACAACTGGTTCCAAGATACTATAGGATGAAAATTGTCAATGTCAAAAAATTATTTTCATATCATAGTGACTTTAGAAAATCAAAGATATTCCCATTCCTTGTACCTTATTTGGCTATGTAATTGGAGAGCTAATCTTTACACAATATGAACAGTCTTTTCAATTGATATTTTTTTTTCTGTGCCTCTAAACTGTCAACTGACCCTTTTTAGAACCTGTTAATATAAAGAAGCATCCATAGGACTTACAGAGCCAGCACTGGGCTGAGCTTCCCATCTGTCCATCTCTGTGAGGCTGTCTATCAGTGATCCAGCAAGCCTGGTACCAGGAGAGCAGATATCAATCATCTTCTGAATCAATAAGCTTATGTTGACCCAAGGAAGTAATCTTCATATTAATGTCTAATGAGCCATCGACAGGGGATAATTTTCAACAGAAATGTGAACTCTCTGGTCTAACTGTGTTTGTTATAGACTCTGGAGGGTAAAATCAAGTATGAGTGTGACTTTATATTAGAGCTTTGAAACTCATGTCTGCAGCTAATGATGTTTCTCAGCTTGGTTGCTTTTTATTCTATCTATCTATCTATCTATCTATCTATCTATCTATTTGCTAAAGTTTTTTTTTTATAAATTAGCCACCATATAGATATAGATATCCTGAGTGAATGCTAGATCACTATGGAGTAAACTTCATATTAATAAGAGCTATGTCCCAATACTTCAAAAAAAGAATTCTTCTAAGCACAGATAGATACCTAGGGATACATTCTCTACATTTTCTCAGATATGTCATTTCTCTGGAGAATTGTGTTTTACAATTTTTATATTCCACTCAAGTTTTAACTCTCCTTCTAGAGCCAGATTTTACAAATGTCAACAGTATTTGACCCTCATTGAAAATCATAACAAGGAGTAGAAATGGAGTGCCAAGTGGTCACCTAAGATCTTTCATAGGCTGCATTGTGTAATCTACAGTAAGGAAGAAGCGGTCAGTGCCACGAAACAGAGGGGTTGCCCAATTACTGATATTAAAACAACAGCTCAAACAGTGGGGGAACCTGCAGCGTGAAGGAAGGCAATAAAATTTCATAAAGAATAATTGATGGATGATTTTTTTCTCTCCCTATCTATCAGCTTTATGAAAACAGATTCAAGAAACTGTTGACCTTCTGGAAGCACACACAGATACTTAGCTACAGTGGGATACTATGACACCAAACATCCCTGCGAAGTTTAAGGAGGTAGCACAAAAGACCTTTAAGAAATCTGTCAGCAATTTGACCATGTCCCCTGGAGGGGGGAACCTGGTGGCACTCAGAGGAAGGACAGCAGGTTACCAAGAAGAGACTTGATACCCTATGAGCATATACAAGGGGAGGTAATCCCCCTCAGTCACAGTCATAGGGGAGGGGAATAAGGGGAAAATGGGAGGGAGGGAGAACGGGAGGATACAAGGAATGGGATAACCATTGAGATGTAACAAGAATAAATTAATAAAAAAAATTTAAAAAAAAAAAGAAATCTGTCAGCAAAAATGAGAAGCAAGGAGGGCAGAAGGATGTCCAGAAACAGAAGCACAAAGCACCTCTTGTTTTCTGGGTGGGTAGCTGTAGTTGTAGACCCTACACTTTGCATAAATGTATCAGAACTGAAATGCTTGAGACATCATCAGGATGTAATAATGGAAGTTTTCCAAAATAAAACTTAAATGAACAAGTAAGTTATATAAGGGGAAAAGAGCTAAGAAGGACTGACTCGATTTCGAGTATTTTGGCCAATATCACTTCAATCACAGTTGTCTTCCTAGGGGTTCAAAGGCTACTTGTCCTTCAGCCAACGCAGCATTCATTGGATGTGAGAAAAGGAAAGAGACTTAGATGGTTACATGTAACATTTCGTGTGTAGGCATCCTTAAACACTAGCTCTTTTTGAAAACGTGAGTTGCATGATCAGTCTGATCTCAGTCAGAAGATAATTCTCTTAGCTGTGGAGGGCGTGTCAGAGGACAGAGGACAGTGAGAATCAAGAGGACCAGAGCGGAGCAGCTAAGTTAAGAAGCTGCCACGGCCTAGTATCCCCAGTTACATAACTAATTCTATGCCCATAGACAGGCCTCTATCCCTACTGCTTTATCTACAATACAGAGTCGTAGGTCTTCTCCCAGGTACCACTGTAAGAATAGGAAAAACAATTTCATCAGTGCAAAACCCTACAAACACAAAGGTTTTCAGGGTCCCCTTTGCATTAGCATCATTAGTAGAACTATTATCATCATGGTCACACAATCTTAATAAGGCTCATATTTTTTACAAAGATTTATTTATTATGTATACAATGCTCTGTCTGCATGTACACTTGCAGGCCAGAAGAAGACATCCAATCACACCATAGATGGTTGTGAGCCACCATGTGGTTGCTGGGAATTGAACTCAGGACCTCTGGAAGAGCAGTCAGTGCTCTTAACCGCTGAGCCATCTCTCTAGCCCCGAGGCTCATATTTTTTAAATGTAACTAAAAGCAGGAGAGGAAGGCAGGGGAGGGTTTCTACTTAGAGCAGTGCTTCTCAGCCTTGGTAATGCTGTGACCCTTTAATACAGTTCCTTGTGTTGTGGTGACCCCCAACCATCACATTATTTCATTGCTAGTTCATAACTGTAAATTTTCCAGTTATGAATCATAATATAAACATCTGATATGCAGGCTATCTGGCATGAGACCCCTCCCCCAACTAGGGTTGCAACCTAAAGGTTGTTAGTGACTGACTTAGAATAAGAAATTTCTAAGAACCGTATATGAGACACCATTTACATGGATGTGTTTCACAGCACAGGACTTGAGTTCTTTCCTTAAATTATATATGACAATTAATAGCTCTCATTTGAAAATATATTTTAAAATGAACTATTACCTTCAATTATAATGTTAGTGAAACATCACCAAATAAAACGTTCATTTCTAAGAAATACACCCATTTTCTGGATAACACAAGCATTAATACATCATAATTGGCTGCACTATTTCCATCTATTCTGAAGACTTCTGATGTTCTTTTTATAAAGCTGGGATTTCTTCTCATTTATACATTACACTAAAGAGATTAACCTTAATTCCTCTGATCAGACTTTTCTCAACATTTAGATGAAACTGAAAGAAAAATTAGACTTAAACTTTTTAGACATAATATTTTTTCCGGTTTTTTTTTTTGAGACAGGGTTTCTCTGTGTAGCCTTAGCTGTCCGGGACTCCCTTTGTAGACCAGGCTGGCCTTGAACTCACAGTGATCTGCCTGCCTCTGCCTCCCGAGTGCTGGGATTAAAGGTGTGAGCCACCATGCCCGGCCTAAGACATAATATTTTTTAAAACTTCAAAAAATTTAAATTTATTAATACATACAGCCACAGAACTAAATAAACCTACTTCTTAAGTACAACCAAACAAATATGTGCAAAATTTCATATTAATGAGTGAGTGATGGCTTAGGCTTTGATGAGAGAAAGGCAGAGCCTTAGATCTGGTTTTACTTGATGTGGTTCTGTACTTTTACAAGAATCCCACTAATGTAGGAATTATCTGCTCACGTTTGTATAATATATAAAGAACAACAGGTCTAAAATGGCTAGTTGAGAAAAATCACAATTTACCCCATAAGCAATATCCAAATATCACTGTAAATCATAAAAAATGAACAAACCTATTTTGTTTAGAGAGAGTCCAGGTAGTATCTTGGCTTTGTGGAAATAAACATTGATTTTTTTCCCTATTTCCTGATGGATAAAAATGAAAGCATCATATCTGTGCTGATGCGCTTGTTGCTGAATTATTGCAAGTCAGCATTAGACATAAAGCTAACATTTGCCACTTGAAAATGGTAGAAATTGGCCAGCCAGCCAGATACTTCTCTCTCTTATCCTTTACAAAAACTGTTGCTGTGCAGGCATTGAGCACTGCCTTTGCAAAGATGCTCCTCTGCCCAGAATGAGTACCAGATAACTAAAGGACATTATAAGGCAAGCATGGAGACAATACAGAACTTGTGGCAAACCTTTGTGGACCTTTTACAGACTATTTATAGACTGCTCCCTGCATCTTCCAATCACATTGTCTGAAGTAAATTTAATTTCTTTGTATGCATGAGAAAAAAAGAATCCCAAATTATAGTTCTCTATTAAGGGAAATGTACAATTAAAGTTCCGACAAAAACTGTAGACAAACATGAGGATGGAAATTTATTTCCTGGGGAAAGCAGACAAGGCTAATTAACCTAGACTTAACCCATAAGCAATAATCCTCAACTTAGAGAGGAATTGACATGTTGGTCTATGCTAAGACAACCACCTTTATGGAAAAAAAAAAAAGAAGCTGCAGTGAGGTTAATGTAGAGGTTAAAAGAATATACACATATGTATTTTCGTAGCTGCCATAGTTTTTTTTCCAGAAACAACTACAGAAATAGGAACACAGAACAAAAAAAAAGCACTCCATACTTTTTCAACCAAAGTAAGCCGTTTCTTGACCGTAGTCTTTAGAGTACACATGGAGACACAGGAAGACATGTTACCGGTAGTAGAATGTGTTTGGAAAACCTCTGTATCTGTATTTGCAGTAAAATGACAGTATCCATAGCAAACTGATCACCTGTTGTTAATCAATTCAGTCTCGATGGCATACCAAGGGAGGAAACATATTTTCTTCAAGGTTTCCAAATACAAATAGTCAAAACATTGTGACTATAACATTTATATAATTCCTGATTGTTTAGTGGTTCTTCTTGCTGTAGGTAGGTTAATGTATATATGTATAATAATATAAATATATATGTAAAAAAGAACATAATGAAATAATAGTAATAATAAAAAGAAACACTACTGCTAAAAAAAGAAAAAAAGTGGCTGTTACAAGCATGAACTCTCTTAAAGGATGGCCTCTGATATTGTCTGTCCAAGATCATACTTCAGAATAGTAAGTTAGAGCTATGGTTTACTACCCACAATTAAATAATTAAATAACTCAGGTAGGAAATACATGACATTTTCTTTTCTATGAATTTTTTCTGAAGAACTTAATATGTGTTATTTTTAGGTTATTATATTTTAGTTTCCCTTGTTTGACCCAGGGTCTCTCTGTATTTTTTCTTCTCGTTAGGTTTTAACTTTCTTCTGCTTCATTTTGTGGACTCTCCTGTCTATAGTTCCATCTCTTTATTCGCACACTGGGATTACAGATGTTTGCTTCACATGTCTGGCTTTTCTGTGCTTTGTGGAGATTGAAACACAATTAAGTCCTCAACCTTCGGTGGCAAGTATTTCTCACCACTGAGCCATCTTTTTTAACTCTTATTTAAATATTTTAACAGTCAAATTTTTTGCAACATATTTCGGCATTAGTAAGCACACCACCAAAAATACGAGTGACAATCACTACAGTTGGGCTGCTTTTCCCCATACAGGATGTCTTACCTAATTCAACACTGTAAGGTTGTTTAAAAGTCATCAAGCCCAATTTTACACTTGCTGTAGAAATGCGTGTAAAGCACACTCTGCAATGGTACGGGGTCTTAGCCTAGATACAGATAGCGATGGCGTAGACAGACTTGCAAGAAAAGCTGGCAGATAAATGTGCGTGTATGACTGTGGCTTTCTGATGTTTTATCTTACTGTATTTATCTATGATTTCCTCCTCAAGTGAAATTCCCAAGCTTACAAAGAATATGCCTTGTTTAGGGAAAATTACTTTCTGACCAAGTCAAAAAAGCATTATTACATACAAGGGTAAAAATATTGAAAAATTTTGAGTGGGATCCCTTGGCCCAAATCTGCCTATCATAATGTTCTACTTGTAGGTTTCTAGGACCCACTGGATCCTTCTACTTTGCTATTCTCCCATGCTTCTCTCATCTAGAGTCCCAATAGGATGTCCTCCCCTCTGTCCCACTTTCCTGGTAAGTGAAGGCTTTCGTGGGACATGCCCCTTGGGCTAGTATGTGGATATAATACAGACAGTAAACTTTAAACCCCTACCCAGATCTAGCCAATGGTCAGAACAGTCTCCACACTTGAGTGGAGAGTGGGATATGACTTTCTCACTTACTCTGGGGCCTCACATTTGACCATGTCCCCTGGAGGGGGAGACCTGGTGGCACTCAGAGGAAGGTCAGCAGGTTACCAAGAAGAGACTTGATACCCTATGAGCATATACAGAGGGAGGTAATCCCTCTCAGGAACAGTCATAGGGGAGGGGAATAAGGGGAAAATGGGAGGGAGGGAAGAATGGGAGGATACAAGGGATGGGATAACCATTGAGATGTGACAAGAATAAATTAATAAAAAAATTTTAAAAATATATTGAGAAATTAGTGTCTAGTGTCCTTTGTTCCCACTCCATAGGTGTGTGATCAGGCATTTAGCACAGGTATTTTATATTGCCCTTACACCTACTAGTTCTTTATGTTTTTGTTTTAGGAGTTATTTCTGGATAACTCAGAGGTATTTTATTAACTTAACCATAGCTTTGTTAAATATAGGAGGAAGAAAATCTAGATAACGGGCACTAAGGAGTTAAGTAATTAATTTGCTCGTCTTTCAAAATGTAATTACTTATGGGGAGATATTTTTCAATCTTAAATTTTAGTAAAGTGAATCATCAAAGAGAAAACATACCTAACAAAACAAATGTCATAACAAACTTTTTGGTATTTTAATTTTTTATTTATTTTTATTTCTAATTTGTTCACTTAACATCCCAACTGTAGCCCCCTTCCCAGTCCCATCCTCCCTCCCTCAGGCCCCCCCCTTTCCCTAGTCCTCAGAAAAGGGAAGCCCTCCTCCCCTATCATCTGACCTCAGCCTATCAAGTCTCATCTGGACTGCTTGCATCCTCTTCCACTGTGGCCTGGCAATGCTGCCCCACCTGGAGGAAGTGATCAATGAGTGTGTACCAGAGTCCATGTCAGAAGCCCCTGCTCCCTATGTTAGGGAACCACTACAGTAAGTTATGTTTTCAAGGCGAATTTCTACCGGAGACTGCAAAAACTTTGTCTACAGGTCCCCTTTCATGGATTTTGACTATCTAAGAGTAAAACAATGTTACTTAGATTAAATGCTAGCCTTTGTCTCTGTCAATTCACAAGATATTTTGTCACAGTGAAGGAGTGCTTTCATATACCTATACATATTAGAATATACTCTTTGTAGTTTTATGCAATCTATTAAAGGCAAGCTAAATACTATATTGAGTACCTCTCAGGTTTAAAAATATGCACCTTCATATTTGTAGCCCTAGTAGTTCTTCCTAATGTGTATGATTCTTTTTATTTTGTAATTTGTATTACATGAGATTGAGAAAGGTTAAGACACAAGGTAATAGGAGAGGGCTGGTTGTTAGTCTGTAACTGAGCTGCAGTAGGATGTCCGTGACTGTTTCGTATCTACTGAATCAATAATACAAAATCTTTTCAAATATTCATTTCAGTGATTTTAAAAATCTTTTTCCTTCACATAGCATTTCACTTTTTTTTTCCTTCAAAACTTAAACTGGGTCAATCCTGCCCACTACAACCAGCTTTTAATAGGCTGAGAATCCAAATTTCAGTAAATGTTCCAAGTGATTTTTTTTTTCATAAAGTCATCTTCTCATTTTCTGAGAGAACATGTTGGAAATTCTATAAAATTGCAGTGCAAAAATACCTGCAGAATGGATCTTCCAGACTATAAAGTTATTATGTTTCTGCTAAAAAAAAAAAAAAAGAAATCCAAAGAACAACAACAACAAGGATGACAAAATACACCCTCAGCTGGGTGTGGTGGCCTGTGTTGCCATCCTAGCACCGGGCATGCTGAAGCATCAGGATGGGAGGCTACAGAACAATACCCTGCCTTAACAGAACCAAACGTGAATGCTTAGCGAGAAAGCATCATTAAAGGCAGAATCTGGTCCCTGCTGTTTTCGTCTTCCGTTTCCCAGCACTTGCTTCTGCACTGAGCACACACAAATAGCTTGTAAACAAAAGAATCTGATGTCACGTCTGACTTGAGTTACTTCACATAACTGTGAACACAAGGATTGGGGGAAATTTTTTCATGAAACTACTATAATAAAGACCAATAGTTATTGAGTCAACAAAATTCTAGATATTTCAGTGAAAGCTGCAGCCTGATTATTTTTTATAAAAAATACATCCTGTTATCATTAGTATTGTTTATTATTATTAATATTATTGTTTCCATTAAATTAAAAGAAAGCAGACTAGGATATATGCCAAGACCCATCAAACACTCTGAACTACTAACAAACATTTCTGAAATGTCAATAGAAGAGGCAGAGCCTAGCCTTACTTCTGCTGCCAGACTTGTTTGTAGTTTTCTAGGGAACGTTGCCGCCACGCCTCACTCACTCACCCGGCCACTGAACCTGTTGATGTAATTTGGAACTCAGCTCCACTCTGCCTGGAGGAGCTGAGTGGCCTGGATCCGCTGGCATCCAGTGGGACTGGAATTATGTCTCAGCTTTTGTGCTCACATAGAAATGTTATCTTCATCTCAATTGACAGGTATATTCTTAAACCCAGCTCAGAGGTAGAGGGCCGGAGGAGTGCTGCAGGGAGATTCAGAGGGAACAAAGGAGAAGCATCTGCACGGCAATCAGCAATCACATTTAGACACTGAAGCTTGTTGCCCGTAATTTAGACACTAGATGGAAAAGACAAATTGTTCTCTTCTATTTTCAGGCGAAGATTATGATGGATCATGATAGTGGCTCTTCACAACAAATAATGCTTTTACACACACACACACACACACACACACACACACACACGGAGAGAGAGAGAGAAAGAGAGAGAGAGAGAGAGAGAGAGAGAGAGAGAGAGAGAGAGAGAGAGA
>OU015745.1:125327156-125337499 GCA_907169655.1 Acomys percivali
TTTCTAGGTAGGAGAAAAAGAATAACAGAGGAGAGAGAAAGAGGGGGAGAGGAGAGGGACGGAGAAAAAGAGAGAGATCTTCCAGCCTAATTTCTTTCTTCTTGATTCTTCTTTGAGCAAACTAACAAACTGCAGCCAGCTCCCTGAACAACCAACCGCCAACCCCACCTATCAGGGCTCTAGTATTTATTTATTTATTCAATTTTTATTTTATTAATTTATTCATATTACATCTCAATGGTTATCCCATCCCTTGTATCCTCCCATTCCTCCCTCCCTCCCATTTTCCCCTTACTCCCTTCCCCTATGATTGTGACTTGGGGGGACTTCATCCCCCTTTATATGCTCATAGGGTATCAAGTCTCTTCTTGGTGGCCTGCTATCCTTCCTCTAAGTGCCACCAGGTCTCCCAGTCCACAGGCCATGGTCAAATATGAGTCACCAGAGTACATGTGAAAGTCATACCTCACTCTCCACTCAACTGTGGAGAATGTCCTGTCCATTGGCTAGATATGTATTCAGAACTCCAAATACTACACAATTACAGAAACTATATTCAGCTGGCAAAACCATGCTTCTACTAAAGCATGAGGCAAATCATAGACAGCTGCTGTGGTCCGTCCAAAGCAGTCCCACATCCCTACACCTGGGATTAGATCAGAAGCACATTCTCATGATGTTTCTGTGTGCTTTGTTAATAAAAACAAAACTACAGAATTGTCACTACAGGTAGTGATTTTGAATGTTTGTTTATTGGCCAAATGTTAAATATTATTAAATGTCTCCACTGGGCTCAACATAAAATGCTAAATCCCTAGAGGGTGGCACTATTTTTGATGAGGGTCTTAGAACTTTAAGCTGTGAGAATGTAAGCTCCCAAAGTAGGGCAATGTGTGTATGTCCTTGGAGGTATCCTGTTTCTAGACTCTTCCTGTTTTTCTCTCTTCTTCTTAACTGCAACATGGAGAAGGAATTCCTCTGCCACATACTCTCAGCCACCATGCTCTTCTTCAGAAGCAACTTGTGCCAAGCAACCATGGACTAATCCTCTAACCCCATGACCCAAGTAAACCCTCCCTCCCTCACGTTCTCTGTGTGAGGTATTTTGATTATTGCAAGACATTACAATTATCGCTTTTCATCTGCCTAACATATGATAAAAGTGTAAAGAGAAATGACTAAAGGCAGAGGAGGGCTAGAGACAGAAGAGGGGGTTTAGAACAGGATCCAACTTTCTGTAGCAGTGACACTCATGTATGTAGCATGCTGAGTCCAGAGTACCATGATCTGAAGTTCATTAGTCCAGAAGGTTTCGCTACTTCTTTTGACTGTTACCTCAATACAAAGATCTAGTTAAGTTAGTTGGGCCCAAGTATTCTGTGGTTCTATCTAGTCTGTGATTCAGCTTGATGCAAAAGTTCTGTGCTTGCATCCATGGTGTGTTGTCAGAGCCATAATCTCCTCTTCTATCCTAACCCTTGTTTGTTGCAGAGACTCTGAATATCAGTATCAGTACCTGAGTCTTCTGTGCTGTAGTGAGGCATCATCCTTAGGCATCACCCCAGTGCCTAGGTTGCCTCTTCCTCTATTCAAGGACTTTATTTCTTTTCTCTTTGTTTAAGGCAATCAGCACAGTGGGAAATGGAAAAAAATATTATTTTACTACAAATTGGATTGCCCATCATCTGAAACACTTGTTTTTGGTGTTTATATTCAAGACAAGCTATTAGTCTGAACAAAAGTAGCCTGAGACAAAGGCAAACTTTTCTCCAGTCAAGATTCCATAGTAGACCTGACATGATTATCTTACTTGCTTTGGATGCCAGTGGGAAACTTCAGCAAACACATGACCAGATTAGGTCAGATGAAGGAAGATGGCCTGAACCAAGGCAGTGGGAATGAGAGAATTGGAAATGGAAATAAGCGACCAGTCCTGAAAAAGATTCAACTGCAGCCTTGTTTACTATTAAATATAAGCTGTTAGGAAAGGCACAGGCACAAGGGAGACATCCACTCCAGAAAACAACAGTGAGTAGTCATGTTTCAAAGCTTGAAACCCTCAAAATATATTTTCTATCTCAAAGCAAAGCAAAAAGTAAGTACATGTGAAAGCTACAGGTAACTGGTACGAAGTGGTTAATTGAGAAGTAGTTGTTAATTGAGAGAGCATAACTTGTAACCCAATGAAACTGGGAAAAACTTCCTTATGATTTGCAGTAATTACCAGCAGGAAGCACAGGGTCGGCTAATTTGTACTATTATACAGGGATCAGACCTGTCTCTCCAATATTTTCAACTCATGGCAAGCATCCATTTTGAAACCTAGCTGAAAAAGTCGACAGGTATATTGTAAAACATGGATATGATTCATATTTTGAGTCAGTAGTTTATTGTTTTAACAATGTTTTGAAAGACTTTCAGAGAAAATGTGAGGCTTTTGAATTAAATGCGATAAAAAATTTGAGAAGGATCTGGCCTGCGTTATTATATGGCTAATATTTTCAGAGTTTTAAAACAGCAACAACACAAAATGTACTATGACTATAAACAACTGTCCAGGTACATTATAACCATCAAGGAGACCAACACAGCATTTAAGACAGTAGACAGAAGGCAAGTAGCTACCCACATGATCTTATGATTTAGAAATACACCTTCAATGTAGAGAATATTGTTTGCTTTTTCTTCCAGCTATAGTTTTATTACATTTAGTGTGTGTGTGTGTGTGTGTGTGTGTGCATGTATGCCAGCCATAGCATGCATGTGCAATCCTTAGACTCCTCCTTCCCTGTGATATAACTGAGAAAACCTGCTTATGTGTCTACTGTTATTTACCCAAAGAGCCATCTTACTGGCCCAGGTAAAGATACTTTTATAATAATTTAATGCATTTTACAACCAAAGTAACATATGCTTTAAAACATAATGTCATAGCACTGATAATTCCACAAGTAAATTCTGTAAGAAAAGTATTCATATGATATTTAAGTAGAATTCAAAATAAGTATGGGGTTATTTTTTATTTTTTATATATCAAGGTTACTGAGTTCTGTAAGACAGATTAAAGAATAAATATGATGAAACCTTGTTTCTTACATGACCTGTGTTCATACAGCTATCCTGAGACAGATCTTCCAATATTTTTGTAACTACATTGAATACTTATTTATAGCTGGTTTTCCCCCTATAATAGTAGCTCATTGAAGACTCAAACAGCCACTTTTAATGCACTGTTACTTCTTCACACGAAAGGTGTCATGACAGATGTTCAGTGTATTATGAATTAATTTGTAATTGTAAAATGACCTTTGCTAGGATATTTAACATTCTTAAAAATCATCCACTTTATGAAACAACTTACAATATTGTCATCTTACAAATGCCTGTTTAGAATTTATAATGTATTTCAGATTCCATGGTGTCAACTCTGATCCATCTCTGTAAAGTGTGAGAAGATTCTGGAAACTAAAGAATTCCCCCCCCCCCAAAGAACCTTTTTTCTATGAAATGCATTACAATTAAGCAGCTATACTATCTCATCCAGATAATGTTATGGGAAGTCCTGGATTGTACCATTGCCATAAACGCACCACAGAGACATGTGAGTCTTGTCTTGTTCTTAGGCATGCATATTCTACTTGGTGGGTTGCTAAGATACACTAAAGTTAAAAGCACAGAAATGTAATTTGACTCTTTAAAAATAGGCGAGGCAGCTTTCTTACATCTGACAAAATTAGTCTCCAGGGAATGTATATAATCACAGCACAATAATTTATATTATTTCCTTTCTGCTTTTAATCAAATACTATTTTGTAAAGATTTTAATTTTACATTTTGACATTGAAATAAACAAATCTCCTTGGAAAACTTAACTGCACATCTCTGAGTTTTGACTCCTCACCCTTCATTTAGGTCATCTGTAGAGAGCACACTGGAAGTACTCCAATTAAAGCCACAATAGCTAATCTCTTCCATTCCTTCCCACTCTCAATCCCCAACCTTGGACAAAGTAAGGTAACACAACCAGGCTAGATCCAATTTTATTTTCAAGTGAAGTTGTGATGAATTTGTGTGGGATCTAACATTCTGGCCCCTTAAGTTGCAAAAATGTCTTCGACCGCTGTATTTCCTCTAGTTGAACAAAATAACAAGCATGGTGTATTTCAAAAGTTCACAATATTTCTCTTGTGGCTCCTGACCTCAGAACCTATTCCCTGTTTGGCCATTTTTAATATTTCAGTGCTGTATATAATTTCTAATTTATACCCTGGCTATTTGTTCCTAGATGAAAAGCAGTAGATAGCTGTTGGCTCATTTGTTTTGATAGATCCATCTTCTATATAGAATGCATGAAAAGTTATGATCAGGAAAAAATATCTCTGTAAGTTAGAAATATGTCTATAGACAGACTATAGATAAATGATAGATGATAGGTGGTAGGTGAAATAGATAAATAGATGATCGATAATAGATGATAGATAGATGATAGATAGGAAGGTAGATAGATAGATAGATAGATAGATAGATAGATAGATAGAAAGATAGATAGATAGACTCCTTTACAATCCTTGTATCTGAAAATGATAGGCCAACCTCTCTTAATCCTCTCCTAATTCCTAACTGTGTCCCATATTTTTGTCCTCACAATGTTGCATATTCCCTTTCATTCCTCGTACTTCACTCTTATCTTAATCCTTGTTAGGTTTTATTTCTTTTTCAAAGAGTCCTTGATTTTATCAACTGCAAATTTCTACCTTTTCCTCTTTCTTTTTCACTACCCTACTCAGTCTATGTGAATTTCTTCACAACCTCGATTACCACCTGTGCATAAGTAGCTGCAAAAACATTTTTCATGCCTTTATGAGTTCAAATCTCTGAAGGAAAATTCAAAGGTGACATTCAAAAGACTATAGTCATTTTCCAGTGCTCCATATCTGCCCTCTGACTCTGCTCCATAGCTGTAACTCTTACCACCAGGAGCACAGAAGCGAAGAGAAGTGGGAACTTAGGATAGTGCACATGTGTAGCATGAGGGAACAGAATCCTACTCTAGACTTTGATACTATGAAAGACATAGCCAGCCAGCACTGAGTGCCTCACAATCACAAGGATGCTGCAAAAATAACATGCCTTCAAACTGACACCACAGGAGCTTACTGCAGCTTGAGTATGCCATGTCAGTTGGTACAAAGAGATTTGGTGAACCAGGCTTACCTGGTTTTGCAATGAAATAAAAAGGATTCGTGTATAAGAATAAGTACAAATGATAATAGCACAGACTTCACAGGGTAAGGACTATTTTTTTTTCATTTTTAATTTCCCTTTCTTTTTCTTACATTTATTCTTTCTCTCCACTACCTCTTTTTCCCTCTCCCCTCTTTCTCTGTCCCTCATCCTCTCCCATGACCTCCCCCTTCCCTCCCCCTGCCCCTCCTCTTCCCCTCCCCTTTTAAGCATGATCTTTGCTAATCACTCTAGTAGAGGGAATTGTTTTTTACCGTCATTATTATTATATCCTGTTCTTCAGTCACGTGACAGCATGGATCCATTGCCCTAGTTCCCTTAGAAAGACTAGTGATCCAACTTTCATTTGACTAATACATTTTCATAATATCTTACCTGCTAAGTATTTGGGCAGTATTCTAGAGAAGAACAGATAAAAAATCAAATTAAGTATTATTACCTCAGCATGTACAGAATTTATCTCCTCAGTATGAAAATAAATATTGAAATTATGGTTTTTAATCCTAAAGGAAGGGATTGGGTAAAGTTAACCTCTCACAATCTATACATAAACAGCCTATATTATGGTATCATCTACATTCATGAATATGACTTTACATCAGAGATAAGTTGCTTTCCCTTACTCTTTATGGTGTAGATATACTCATTTATGATTATTCTTTATAACAATTCATCAGGGCAGAGAGGATGTTGGTAAAGTTCTTCCTTGGTGTGACCACACGGCTAGTAAGTGTACACATGTAAAGCCTCATTACATCCAGGCATCCCTTTCAAAAATCCATAAAAAGGAGCATTATTATTAAAGCACATTGGAGATTCATAAACACACACACAAAGAGACGAAGTAACATTTCCACATAGTATCAAGTTGAGGAGCCGGAATAAAAATAAAAAGGCTTGCAAACGAGCCTAGCCTGCACTCTGCACTCTTAATTGGTGTTAAGTGGTTTTTCATAGCAAACCCTGTGTATTCAATAATGTCTAACCCCAAACAAAACTGAGAAATGTTTAGAGGGGTATGTTTCAGAGTAAACAGAGTATACGTATTAAGCTGTTTTCGCATGTATGTACATGCTGTATTTTTCTATTCTACTTAAGTTCTCTCCTACACAAAATTGATGCAAGCAATTAAGGACTGGGACATAAGCCTTTTAATGAAACAGCCAACGCCAGGCATAAGTGTGTTCTAGTATTCCTACTATATAAAGGAGGGTGAGGTTATCTTGTTGTTGCATCTGTGCCTGATTTCAACTGGTATTTTCAGACTGGCGATAGAATGCTACTTAATTTTTATGCTGGCTGGAGATCAAAGATATTAATTAGATTCTGGACATGTAAAAGCCTGTTTCACATGTATAGCTTGAAGAGCGACTGAGTCCATGGAAAGCACCCTTAGGGTTACCATGCAGTGCGGCTCATTGATGTAGTTCATAAGCATGGTGTCTGGTGGAACCGCTGCCTGCTTCCCTCCTTCTGAAAGCTCTTCCTGGGGAGGAGGTGTTGAGGTGAGCCCTAGCTCAGAGCACATCTGGGACTCTGTGTCTGAAGTCCATGTCTTCATTAATAGGGACTTACCTCTACCTCTAGAAGGCAAAAAAGGGCAGTAGCAATGGCCTCTATAGTATCTGAGTCTCTTGAACAACTCTGACCAACAATTCATCCCTAGTGCTGCTTTTTTTTAAGTACTGAGAGATTTATTATATGAGCATGGGGAGAGAAGGAAAGGAGGGGGAAGAGAGACACAGACACAGAGTCAGAAAGCAGAATAGAAACAAGGAAGAGACTAGTGCTGTGGGTCTGTTAGCTGGGTTTTGGCTCTTGGATGGAGCATTATTCATCCCAGATGGGAGAATTTTATTTAAACTGTATATGTATATTTAATATACTGACTTATGTGTATTATAAGTATTTTTAGATAGAGTTAATAGTATAATATGACTTTTAATGGCATGCTTATTGCTTTTTTAAAAAAATATATATTTCTTCCTCCTTTCCTGCTCAAAAGAGGGAAAATATAAGTGGTACTGGAAACCTAACCAGCTTCCAAGGACTAGTAAGCTCATGGACCTTGGAGGAAAATCTACAGCATCCATCTTACCAAACCAGTGTGATCCTTAGCTCTAGTCTAAATGTTTCTCCTTGTACTCACACATAGTGTAGCCCTCATCCCTCATCAAGGAAGCTTCTCATCGAAACAGACAGAGATCATTACTAAAAATCCCAATGAATCAAAGCGAAGAGTTCCGGGACGCAGTCCCAACAGATCCATCTACAGCACGATTTCTGTATGAGGGCTCAAAAGGCAACAGAAGAGGGAGTGGAAAGACTGTGTGAGGCAGAGAATCATGGCCTTTGCTCTGAGATTGTGCATCCCAGGAGTGTCGGACGCTACACTCATAAAGGCTCACTGACATAAATGCCTAAACCTGAACTGAACACGTACAGCAACAGACATGCTTATGTGAATGGGGAAAGTCAACAAGCAGCCAAGCATACACACAAAGAACTACAGAAGTGCTGAGAGTGGGATAGTTTTCCCCACACAATGGTACGCCAGCTGGTTATCCAGTACCAACTGGCCAGCCCTGAGAACACACATCCATGCAACATTACACACACTGAGCAAGTTGTATACATGCACACATTTATGTGTCAATGACTAATTAAAAAACAGATCATGAATTCAAAAGAGATCAAGGAAGAATATATGGGAGGTGTGGAGAAAGGGAAGGGAGAGTGATAAATTTATATTATAATCTCAAAACTGAGTATAAACTAAATATAAACAAAAACTACCTGATCTGCCTGTAATATTATCCTATAGTAATGGAGAACAAACTCTGTTTTTAAGCATCCTACATAAACTTAAAAGATTCTCTGCGAATGAATACCTAAGTGCTCAGACTTCTAGGGCCTCAGAGAACCAGTAGCTTTGTAAATTCACTACAGCTCCTTCAGCAGCTGTTGGTGGTTGAAGAGAAGTAGAGAACTTAGTGAGAAAAAAATAGGGTAGCTTTCAGAAGTCTGAAAACTTTCAATGTCTCCCAATTCTGCAGCAAGCTGGAGTAAGAATACTAAAAGTAAATTAATAATAATAACAATAATAACAACAACAACAACAACAACAACAACAACAACAACAATAATAATAATAATAATAATAATAATAATAAATTTAAAATCCATAAGCTAATGGACCAGACATACTCTTTTAAAAATCCTCCAGCTGCAAATGTACTGACAGCTTTCTGGGCCTCAGGTCTGGTGTCAATGTCTTGGCCAAACAAATAGTTTTATAGAATCATGGTAAATAGAAATAAAATAGACATATTTGTAATTGAATTATCACCCCTCCCCAAAAAAATGGTTGCTAATCCTGAATGCAATTGGCTGCCTGAAGACGGCAGAGGATGTGAATGCCACCCCTCCAAACTGGACTTATAAGTGAGCCACCTAATGTCATCACTGGAAATCAAACATGATTCCTTTGAAAAAGTAGTAAGCTCTCTAACCATTGTGCAATCTCTCCAGACCCAAGAAAAAAATTATCTCTAAAATTGGTATGTGCACACTCACACAGGCATGTGTGCATGCATGCGTGCACACACACACAAACAAACACATACATATAAGCTGACATACACACACACAAACACCCATATAAAGACACAGACAAACACACACACAGGTACAAACACACACATACAAGCACACGTACAAAACTGACTCAATCTTACAGAAATCTGAACTTTCAGTGCATTGCTACTGAAGAGGGACAATTCATGTCCTGTCCCAGGTCTCAAGAGAGATAGGAGCAAGAAATCTGAACACTGTGTCACCATACAGACTTGCTCACAATTACTGCTTGCTTGACCTGTTTTTAGACTAGAGGCTTCGGTGAGTTCTAAAGAGGGTTCCGTGTGAAGAGCGTGGGCTTTGCATTTCTCCTGGAAATCTCTGATCTCCTGAATGTAGAACCTGCTCAAAGGGACAGAGAAGAGAAGAGTAGGATCAGCTAACCCACTTAAAAGCACTCTTAGCTGGAGGGAGAGGTGCCATGACCACAGAGGTGGTTTTTCCTGTGTGAGAATTAACCATGACACCTGGGGCATGCTGACCTCTGGGATTTCCCCAAAGGCAGGAAACTCCACCTGTAATTTGTGGTGATGGAAGAGGGCGGTCATGACTGTCTCTGGCAACATGGTCTCAAATATGTCTCAAGTGTTGGATTTCAGACCTTTGCCTGGGTTGAAGTCCCCATGTGTGTACCTGAAAATATACAACAGTGATTTTTTTTTTCATTTTCCTCTAAGGGCTATTAGGCTCAGGTCAGGGTAGAATTCAGTGTCACAGTGTTTGCCTAACATGTGAAAGGCCCTAGGTCCCATTCCCAGCACAACTAGATAAAAGACATAAAGAAGAGGAAGACATATTTTATTGGGATTATTTATCATTTTAAGTATTTCCAAAGTATTTTCAAGATCTTTCTCAAAATAGAATTCAGTGGTCTTTACAAAAATTGTCAGATATAGAAAGTTCCTAAACCCTTATTCCTGATCAATAGTGAAGAGTAATCTATTCCTCAATATCTTTGCCAAATTCCATTATTTGTGTACCCAACTAAGCATTTCCCTTCAGTATAAGGTCTTTGTGAGATACGTAGATACATCTTAAATAGTCATCCCTGACAGATGCTGTGGTGACCATAATTTCAATATACGCCCTTCTCTCTCTTCATCCCTCCAACTTCCCACTCTGCTGACACTTTCCAGCATTTTCCTTCAGTACTCAGACAATAGCACTTCATTTTTTTTTCTAAGTACTGGCACACATTTACCATTTCGGATGACATCATGAGCTCCAAAAAAGAAAAATCGTGTTGTATAACTAGCTATATTTACTAAGGAAGAAGATTCAAGAAGAGGTAAAATAGGGCCCCAGCTGCCAGGAAATCAGAGCATCCAGCCTTTTAGCTTTTCACAGAGCACCTTACAGATATGTAAATATTTTTAGATTTTTTTTTTAAGGGGAGAGTGTTGTTTCTGTGTTTTGGTGTGTGTGTGTGTGTGTGTGTGTGTGTGTGTGTGTGTGTGTGTGTG
>OU015745.1:125337509-125372506 GCA_907169655.1 Acomys percivali
GTGTGTGTGTGTGTGTGTGTGTGTGTGTGTGTGTGTGTGTGTGTGTGTGTGCGCGCGCGTGCGCGCGCGCGCGTGTGTGTTCATGCCTTCCTATTCAGAGGCCTGAGGAAGACTGGACATCTTCCTCCTTTCTTCTCTGTGGCATTTATTCACTTGAAACAGTCTCTCAGTGCATCAGAAGCTTGCTAGTTTTCTTAGCTATGCTGGCAGCCAGCAAACCCCAGCAGTTCTCCAGTTGCTTCCTCAGCCTTTTCCATCACTGCTGTGATTTCACGGGTGCTAGGAATCTAAACTTAAGAGTAGTGGCATAGGGTATCAAGTCTCTTCTTGGTATCCTGCTATCCTTCCTCTGAGTGCCACCAGGTCTCCCCCTCCAGGGGACATGGTCAAATATGAGGCACCAGAGTTCCTGTGAAAGTCATACCCCACTCTCCACTCAACTGTGGAGAATGTTCTATCCATTGGCTAGATCTGGGTAGGGGTTTAAAGTATACCTCCTGTATTGTCCTTGGCTGGTGCCTTAGTTTGGGCGGGACCCCTGGGAACAAATGTGCCTATCATAATGTTCTACAGGGGGAGGAAATCCCCCTCAAGAACAGTCATGGGGGAGGGGAATAAGGGGAAAATGGGAGGGAGGGAAGGATGGAAGGATACAAGGGATGGAATAACCATTGAGATGTAACAAGAATAAATTAATAAAAAATTTTTAAAAAATAAATAAATAAGTAAAAAAATTAAAAAAAAAAGAGTAGCGCCATAGCTAGTGTCTCACCCACTGAGCCACCCCTCAAATACAGTTAGGTGTTTGTTTTGTTTTGTTTTGTTTATTTGTTTGTTTGTTTGTTTTAAAAGTTTCCTGAGTTTCCTATAACCAAGTCAACTACAAAAATAAGTAAATATTATAATATCAAATGGAGGAGAGATAATGAACTAATACATTTGTACTGTAATGTACTTTTAAACAAATGATACTTGTAATGAGCTGTGATTTTATAATTTATTCTCTAATGAATAAGTTTAAAGTTTAAGCACCATTACTCAGACTTAATAAAATATTTCATGAACACTTAAGTTAGCACTTACCAAAAAGTAGTACATTTGCATCCCCTACTTTTCTACTGATTTAACTTTTAAACACTAGTAAAACAACAAAGTACTGGCATATAATGCTGGAATTGAGGTCAAGTGAATTCTTCTGTCTCTTTGCAGTGTGCTTGTTTTCTGAATATTTTTTTTTACTCTGCTGTTTAAATAAGAGGCATGTGTGAGTTATCAGCAGAGACAGAACTGCACCCAAGAAAACTCAAACTCAATGAGCTGTTTCTCCCGTGCATGCGTGTGTGTGTGTGTGTGTGTGTGTGTGTGTGTGTGTGTGTGTGTGTAGCAGTAATTATATCCCAAACATTCCAGAATAACTTCTGCATATTTATAGTATGTAATATTCATAACAGATATTAATTAGCCATAGCGACTGTTTAGAATATAAACCAGGTTTTTAAAAAATAAACCTTTTACTGTCAGTAGTATTTTACCTTGTCATTGTTTAGAGATGTGTACGGATGATAAAATGCAGACTGTCCCCAGTCCTCTTTACCCTAGTTTTGTCCCTGTCTCCCATAGCCTGAGGCTGGTAGTCCTAGGAGATGAGACCTGGAAGTCAGTCTCAGTGGTTCTACTTGGTGTTGAGACCTGGCAGAACTTACCTTTCCTAAGTAGACAGAAGCTTCTTCTTACTATTCCTTGGTTTTGTTTGCACTACCAATAATTAACAGACTTCTACTGTTTTCCCAGTGATACTAGGGGCTTTTTGCCTTTGTTCTTAAGTCATCCAAAGCATATGAGATATTGCATACCAGAATAACAAAAATAAAAGACCTGTTTTCTCCCTTCTCACTTGCTGTGACAGCAGCATGAGGAAGAGAGGGAGAAGGAGAGGTAACAGCCCAGGAGACAACAGTCCTTCTACTGCTCAGTCCAACTACGGCTGCTCCCACCAGCATCCACCAGATACTCCATGAGCGTCTGGATTTAGGAAGACATCATAGTATGCATAAGTCTCAGTAACATGATTATTATGGCAGTATGTTCTCCTGTTAGGTTGTTAAAAGGATAGAATTAGACAATTCATGGTGAAAGAAGGTCTTTCTTTCTCTGAGAGACTGACAAAGTCTTCAGATTGTCTAGGTGCCTTATTAAAGTCGTAGTAACCACAGAAATCTCAGAGAAGTCACCTCTAATCACACCCATCTCTTTCTGCCACACTCAGAACTCTTTCTGTCACCGTCACAAAAAACAGTCAAGCAGTTAGTGTCCCCACCTCCTTTTTTGCTATCTTAACTTAAAAAAAAAAGTATTTTTTTTAATTTTCTCTCTCACATATTTTTTTCTTCATCGCATACTAGCACAATTCCAGGTAGTGTGATACACACACACCATCCTCACAACTCTAGTTTGTGGCAAGCGCAAAACATTCCTCAAAATGTGTTGAGTGACCCTGGACTGTTTGCAGATAGTGACAGAAAACCTTCTGTTAGCAAAAAAGAAACTTTCTACCATTTCTCAAAACAGATTTGAGTAAGGGAAAAATTAATTAGGAACTGGAAAATTTTCCCACAAGATTATTGCTTATGACTCAACAAAGATACAGTTGTTTCAAATGCATTGTAAAAACAGCAACATTTTCATGTTTCATATATCATTGCGTTTTCCTGGTTTTATATAATGCTGGCTTTGTCCTTAATAAAAATTGCACTTTTATTAATTGAACCTGCTAATCATTTACATGGCAATAACAGTGTTATTGATTCCATTGCTAGTGAGTTTAGTGTATGCATGCCTTAGAGTACTATTATAATTATTTTTTACAGATTTTTTTTCGTGCAGAAGATTATTCCACTCATACCACTTGGGCTTTATTTGGTGAATTTGAATGGTTCTCAATGAAAAAAAATGTTAATGCTTGTCAATATCCAGTCTTCCTCTCAGTCCCAGTTAAGACTGCAGACGCTGTAGTTTTGGTGTGTATGTTGTACCGGCTTCCTCTGCAGAATAAGAAAATATTTAAAATCCGTTTCTAGCTTATCTTCAAATTCCACTGATCTCATTCAAGTTCTGCTTGGGTGGGAAACATGCCAGGTCCAAATATGATGATCTGCTGGGTTTCTTCTCTGCATTATAATTTTTTCTGCTTTGGCAAACTGTGTTCTATAAATTTCAGCACATTACACACACAGATCAACTAGGCAGCTTTAGACAGTCCTCCCATTCACACATCCTTACACATAAAATTCCATCAAGTGTTTTGCTATCTTTTTTATTTTTTCAAATGAAAATATGTTCTGAAATATTCTTGCTGAAAGAAACAAGAAGGGATTCCATGGGATGTTTTTGATGTCACCTTGAAGAAATTGTCACACACCATCTGCTGGCTTATTGAGCATACACAGTGTCAATGCTGACGAATTCTTCTTTAATAAATGACACATATTGACAGCCACCAACCATGTCCTAATGACCACATCCATGCCAAGATGCCTTGAAATACACCTGGCTTAAATTACACATGCGTCTTTCCTATTTATGGAATGACTAATAGTCTTTGTCATCCATTTTTGTTTGATCGGCTATGTGTGGCTTTCAATGCACTTGACAAACAAGACAGTTAAGTCTTCTCTGCCTTCATGGTCCTTGTGTCCCCTAAGAATCTTTCCATCTTCTTTTGAAGGAATGCAGGTTAAAAAGACATCAGGTCAGTTATACATCAAAGCTGGTTTAAGAATGACGCTTGCCCCTGTGAGCATATACAGGGGGAGGAAGTCCCTCTCAGTCACAGTCATAGGGGAGGGGAGTAAGGGGAAAATGGGAGGGAGGGAGAAATGGGAGCACACAAAAGATGGGATAACAATTGAGATGTAACATGAAGAAATTAATAAAATAATATTTTAAAAAAGAATGACGCTAGCTGCTTTGCTACTGGATGAACTAAAATGAATGTAGGTACAAGGCCGATGCTTACTACGGCAGAGCAAGAGCAACGCTGCATAAATCATAAAGGCAATCAGGAGAGTGATGATAAGATCAATGAATAACTAAGTAAGATATAAAGTTTTTTTATGAATGATGTGAGAGAAACCACAGCCCACTTCACAATCTCAGTTGGAGAACTGACCTCTGGAAGCATTAGCTGAAAGATGGAAACATTCAGTCAGCTACTGGGTAAGCAGCATTTTGGTATTGCTTTATTTTACACTAATGGTCAGTACCATAGTATTTACATTGCTATCAGTGACAGCAAACACACAATCTCACACATACACACACACACACACATTAAGCTTGGGAAGAAGTTTCTGTGGGCAAAGGGTTTGCTATGAAAGCATGCGGTCTTAATATGGATCTTCAGAAACCATATTAAAACAACCAGGCACATAGCCACAAACCCATAATCCTTCATTGCTGAGGGAGAGACAGGAGAGTCCTTGGGACTTGTAGACCAGCTAGCCTAGGCAAATCAGTGAGATCAAAATTCAGTGAGTGGCTATCTTCAAAGATAAGGTGCAGGGGCTAAAGAGATGGCCCTGCAGTTAAGAGAACTTCCTTCTCTTACAGAAGACTTGGGTTTAGGTCCTACCATGCACATGGAAGATTACAATCCTCTGGAAGCCCAGTTTCAGAACATCTCACAGAACATTCTGGTATCTGTGGCCACCAAGCACACATGTGGAGCAAACACATATATTCAGTCTAATATTTATGCAAATGAAATAAGAATAAATAAATCTTTGCAAGGAAAAGGAGAAGATATTGAGGAAGACGCTGGATATTGACCTGTGGCCTACACACACACACACACACACACACACACACACACACACACACATATATATATATATTAGAGAGAGAGAGAGAGAGAGAGAGAGAGAGAGAGAGAGAGAGAGACTCAGTTGGAAAACACTACCCTCTAGGTTCCTTAAAAAGAAATCAAAATCAAGGAATTCTCTAAATTTGTTGCAATAACTGGAGATGTGGGTTCAAGGTTGCGCCCCCAGGCCTGACCTCAGAGAGAATCAGGAATAACCAATGAACCTACTGAGTTAGACACACACCATGCCCACTGCATACAAAGTGTTGGATGAAACTATCAAGGTGACTCCCTCAGCACCACTACAGCACCGCACACTCTTGGTTCCCTGCCTCTGAAGTGTTGGATTGCAGGTCCATGTCACCATGTCCAGCTCTCATTTTTTTTTAACTTTTTAAAAGGCACTTTGGATCTCAACACAAAATAAAAATCTTTAATGAGTATTAAAATGCGGTTGAACCCCAGCACTCGGGAGGCAGAGGCAGGCGGATCCCTGTGAGTTTGAGGCCAGCCTGGTCTACAAAGTGAGTCCAGGACAGTCAAGGCTACACAGAGAAACCCTGTCTCAAAAAAAAAACCAAATAAATAAATAAATAAATAAAATGCGGTTGAACAATAAGCATCTAGTAGAGTGAATGGATGTAGTTAGTGATAGCCAAGTGAAATTATTAAAATAAAAATAGTTCAAAGTAAGTTTTAAAATGTGTGCTTCAATCTGGGAGGAAGAGGCAGCGAGTAAAGCTCCCCATGCCTGCAGACTGCAGTGAAAATTTTCAGAAGCCAGTAAGATCTGGGAAGGGATGGCAGCTGTGCTCAAGGAGGCAAAAAAAAAAAACAAAAAAAACAAAAACAAAAAAACAGGCTATTACTGGAAGAAGCTGATAAGCTAGACTAGCAACAAATGATGAGCATCAGGGTCACACTAAGATCCTGCCTAAACAAAGTGGCGCACAATCAAAGAAATACAGCTAAAATCAGCCTCATAAATGCATGCACACACAAACACGAATACTCATATCTATACATGTAATACACACTCATATAAAAACTAGGTCAATGTGTGGTTCATATTAAGAAAAAGTAAAAACATTCTCAACCTTTTTATCACTTTTAACAACAAAGGGACATTAAAAACTGGAGGCAATAGGACATTGAAACTAATCCAAGAACTAACAAACATAAACCAACATCATGAATCAAATGGATCTAACAGATATCTACAGAACTTTTCACCTAAACACAAAGGATTATACCTTCTTCTCAGCACACCATGGAACCTTTTTCAAAATTGATCACATAGTAGGTCACAAAGCAGGCCTCAATAGATTCAAGAAGATTGAAATAATACCGTGTATCCTTTCAGGTTACCAGGGTCTAAGGCTGGACTTCAACAACAACAAAAATAACAAAAAGCCTACACACACATAGAAACTAAACAACTCGCTACTTAATGACACCTGGGTCAGGGAAGAAATAAAGAAAAAAATTGAGGAATTCCAGAAATTCAGTGAAAATGAAGGAACAACATACCCAAATTTGTGGGACACATTGAAAGCAATGCTAAGAGGAAAATTCATAGCACTAAGTACTCTTAAAAAGAAATTGGATGAGGTATGACTTTCACACGTACTCTGGTGCCTCATCATTGACCATGTCCCCTGGAGGGGGAGACCTGGTGGCACTCAGAGGAGGGATATCAGGTTACCAAGAAGAGACTTGATACCCTATGAGCATATACAGGGGGATGAAATCCCCCTCAGAAACAGTCATAGGGAAGGGGAATAAGGGGAAAATGGGAGGGAGGGAAGAATGGGAGGATACAAGGGATGGGATAACCATTGAGATGTAACAAGAATAAATTAATAAAAAATTAAAAATAAATAAATAAAAAGAAAAACAAGACGAATGCAGATTGCCAAGTCACTATGAATGTAACATATATAGAACTCATTATTCTCATGATTGTCACATGACTCTCTCTGCTGTATGTAGTTTGTCTTATACATGTGTAATAAAATAAAAAGAAAAGAAAAGAAAATTAGCACAGAAAAAAAAAGAAAAGATATTGGAAACATCCCACATAAGCAAGTTAATGACACATCTGGAAGCCCTATAGGGAAAAAAAGAAGCAGAAACACCAAAGAGGAGAAGACGTCTGGAAATAATCAAACTCAAGGCTGAAATCAATAAATTGGAAACAAAGAGAACAATTCAAAGAATCAACAAAACCAGGAGCTGGTTTTTTGAGAAAATCAACAAGATAGACAAATCATTAGCTAAAACATACTAAAAGACAGAGAGACACTATCCAAGTTAACAAAATCAGAAATGAAAATGGAGACATAACAATAGACTCTGAAGAAATACAAAGAATCATAAGATCCTACTTCAAAGACATATATGCCACAAAATTTGAAAGTCTAAGGGAAATGGACAATTTTCTTGATCAACTCCACTTGCCAAAATTGAATTAATAACAGATATACAAGCTAAATAGTCCCATTTCACTTATAGAAATAGAAGCAAGAATTGATAGTCTCCCAACCAAAAAAAGCCCAGGGGCAGATGGTTTCGTCAAAGAATTCTACTATACCTTCAAAGAAGAGCTAATACTGATACTCTTCAAGCTATTCCAACAGCTAGAAATGGATGGAACATTACCAAAGTCATTCTATGAAGCCACAGTCACTTTGATACCTAAACCACAAAAAGAGCCCAAAAGAAAGAGAATTTCACACCAATTTCTCTTATGAACATTGACACAAAAATACTCAATAAAATACTCTCAAAATGAATACAAGAATACATCAAAGATATCATTCACCATGACCAGGTAGACTTCATTCCAGGCATGCAGGGATGGTTTAATATAGGGAAATCCATCAATGTAATCCACCATATAAACAAACCGAAAGAAAAAAAAAACTACGTGATCATCTGCTTAGGTGCAGAAAAAGCATTTGATAAAAATCCAACACGCATTCATGTTTAAAGTTTTGGAGAGGTCAGGGATACAAGGCACATGCCTATACATAGTAAAGGCTATATAAAGCAAGCCAATAGCCAACATCAAATTAAATGGAGAGATACTCAAGGAAAGTCCTCTAAAATCTGGGACCAGGCAAGGCTGCCTGCTTTCTCCATATCTCTTCAATATAGTACTGGAAGTTCTAGCCAGAGCAATAAGACAACAAAATGAAATCAAGGGGATCCAAATGGGAAAGGAGGAAGTCAAATTATCTCTATATGCAGATGATATGATACTGTACATAAGTGACCCCCAAAAATCCATCAGAGAACTGCTACAGTTGATAAACACCTTCAGCAAAATGGTTGGATACAAAATTAACTCAAAAAAGTCTGTAGCCTTCCTATATACAAAGGACAATCATGCAGAGGAAGAAATTAGAGAAACTACACCCTTCACGATATCCTCAAGCAATATAAAATATCTAGGAGTAACTCTAACCAAGCAAGTAAAGGACTTATTTGAAAAAAACTTCAAATCTCTGAAGAAGGAGATTGAAGATGACATGAGAAGATGGAAGGATCTTCCTTGCTCATGGATAGGGAGAATTAACATAGTAAAAATGGCCATCCTACCAAAAGCAATCTACAGATTCAATGCAATCCCTACCAAAATACCTATACAATTTTAAAAGACATTAAAAGATCAATTTTTATAGTCATATGGAAAAACAAAAAACCCAGAATATCTAAAACAATCCTGTACAATAAAAGACCCTCCAGAGGAATCTCCATACCTGATCTTAAACTGTACTATAGAGCAACAATAATTAAAACAGCATGGTACTGGCACAGCAATAGCCTGGTTGATCAATGGAATCGGATCAAAGACCCAGAAATGAAAACACACACATATTATCACTTGATTTTTGACAAAGAAGCCAAATCAATTCAATGGAAAAACGATAGCCTCTTCAATAAATGGTGCTGATTAACTGGGTGTCTACATGTAGAACAATAAAATTAGGTCCATATTTATCACCATATACAAAACTCAAGTCCAAGCATATTAAGGACCTCAACATAAAACCAGAGACACTAAATTGGTTAGAAGAGAAAGCAGGGAAGAGCCTGGAACACATTGGCCCAGGAGACAACTTCCTGAACAGAACACCAACAGCCCAGGCCTTAATGTCAACCGTCAATAAATGGGACCTCATGAGGCTGAGAAGCTTCTGTAAGGCAGATGACACTGTCAACAGAACAAAGCAACAGACTACACACTGGGAAAAGATCTTCACCAACTCTACATCAGACAAATGCCTAATATCCAAAATATATAAAGAACTCAAGAAATTAAACACCACCAAACCAAATAACCCAATTAAGAAATGGGGCTCAGAACTAAATAGAGAATTCTCAATAGAGGAATATTGAATGGCTGAGAAACACTTAAAGAAATGCTCAATGTCTTTAGTCATCAGAGAAATGCAAATCAAAAGGACTCTGAGATTCCATCTTATACCCATCAGAATGTCTAAGATCAAAAATTCAAGTGAGGGAGATCCAAGATGGCGGTGAGCAGTGTTTGGAGGCTCCAGTGAACAATTAGGGGAATTGCGCAGATTTCTGAACCAGGAGCACTGGGAACCCGACACCATGATGGCAGGAGTGCTCCACGGTTCGGGGGGACCAGGGTGCGAAGGACATGCATGCCCCTGTGCACGGGAGGAGTGCGGATATTCTCAGATCAGAGTAGCAGAGGCGACACCAGTGGCACCAGTGGCAGCGACTGAGGTTTGCAGCTCAGAGCCTTCCAGTGGAAGCGGTTAGTGTGGTGGCCGGTGGGAGTTGCTGCAGGAGAGGGGACTCTGGATGGGATTTGGGTAGCATGGTGCAGTGTGACACAAACTGGACTCGCCGGACAGTTCAGCCCCAGAGTCCCGGGTACAGCTCAGTGCGCAGTGCCATGGAGACGCTGGCTCAGCACAGCAAGCAATTCTGCCCAGGGCAACAGCTCAGTGCAGGCACGGCTCCCCTGCTGTGACGCAGGCTGGGCGGAGTACTCAGTCCCACCGAAGGCGCCAGCTTAGCACAGCCGCAGTTCACCTGCGGTGACGCAGGCTGGGCGGAGCACTCAGGTCCACCGAGGGAGCCCAATCGGCGCAGCCGCAGTTCATCGGCTGTGACTTAGGCTGGGCAGAGCGCTCAGGTCCACCAAAGGTGACAGATCAGCGCAGCCGCAGTTCACTAGCTGTGACACAGACTAGGTGGTGCGCTCAGGTCCACCGGGGGCGCCGGCTCGGCGCAGCTGCAGTTCGCCTGCTATGACGCAGGCTGGGCAGAGCGCTCAGTTCCACCGAGGGCACCGGCTCAGCGCAGCCACAGTTCACATACTGTGACACAGGCTGGGCAGAGCACTCAGGTCCACCAGGGGCGCCAGATCAGTGCTGCCGCAGTTCACCTGCGGTGACACAGACTGGATGGTATGCTCAGGTCCACCGGGGGTGCCGGCTCGGCACAGCCGCAGTTCGCCTGCTGTGACGCAGGCTGGGCAGAATGCTCAATTCCACCGAGGGTGCCAACTCAGCGCAGCCGCAGTTCACCTACTGTGACGCGGGCTGGGCAGAGAGCTCAGTTCCACCAGAGGCGCTAACTCATATCAACAAACAGTTCTGTCCAAGACACTAACTCAGCTTAGAGGGTAGTTTTGGGGCACTGACACAGGCTGAGGTCAGCACGCAGATTCAGCCCAGAGGCCCTAGCTGGACTTGACGGACAGATTAGGCCCAGAGATTCTAGCTGAGAAGTGCACACAGGCTCGGCGGCCCCAGACTCTGGCTGGACTATCCATACAATATAGGCCCGGAGTCCCGGGCTGAATTCAGCGTGCATTGTGGGTCCATAATCCCTGGCTGAGCTCGGTAAACAATTCTGCCCCGGAGACTTGGGTGGAGCTTGGCGTGCAGTTTAGGGCCAGAGTCCCTAACCGTGCTAAGCAGACAGATTGGGCCCAGAGACTCTAGTAGAGCTTTTGGCACAGTCCCGGCTCTAAGACTCTGGTTGGACACAGTGTGCAGTTTGAATCCAGAATTCCTGGCTGAGCTGGGCGGACTGTTCGGGCCTGAGTCAATAACTGACCACAGCACGCACTTTGGCGAAAGCCTCTAGCAGAGCTTGGTGTGCAGTCCCAGCCCAAAAATTCTGGATGGACCCTGGGTGCATTTTGAGCCCAGAATTCCTACCTAAGCTCGGCAGACGGTTGAGGCCCTGAGATTCTAGCTGAGCTCGGCGGGTGGTTTGGGCCCAGTGTCCCTGGCTAGACTTGGTAGGGAACCCAGAAGACTGTGGATATCTTGACCTGACCCAACGCTCATCCAGAGACCCAGAACAATTGCAGGACCCACGGCACAGGGGAGCTGAAGATCACTGCCTGTGAGGGCCAAAAACAACAGGGCTAACTTCCTGTCATCCACACCAGTGAAGCATCAGAACTTCCAGCCTACGGAAATCGTGAGAAAACAAGTGAATCTATCATTAGATGCCCTACATCCAACTCGGGAAGCTACACAACAAAATCAAAGATGGCAAGATGTCTAAAGGACAGCATAAAAGCATACGCAAAAAAACCCCAAAACAACATGGTGTCTCCAGTTTCCAGCTATCCCAAAGAAAACAACCCAGAGAGCTCAGATACAACGGAAATACAAGAAAATGACCTCAGATCCTTAATAAGGAGCATATTAATGGAGGAAACAAATAAAATTTGTAATCAAATCCAGAAAGATGCAGCCAAACAGGTGAGAGACATAAAAGAACCACATAGAGTGGAACTGGAAAAATTCCAGGAAAATGCAAACAACCAGATGGAAGAAATAAATAAAACAGTTCAAGCGCTGAAGACCTATAAAGAGGCAATGGAAGAAACTCAGGAATATACAAACAATCATATGAAAGAAATAAAAAAATCAGTTCAAGATCTGAAGACGAAAATGGATTCAATGATAAACACACAGACAGAAGAAAAACGAGAACGTGAGACCTCAGAGAAGAAGGCGAGCAACACAGAGGTGAGCTTTTCTAACAGAATCCAAGAGACGGAAGAACGAATCTCAGGTCTAGAAGATACAATCACAGATCTTGAAGCAACCATTAAAGAAAATGCCAAATCTGAAAAATTTCTGACACAAAACATCCAAGAAATTAAGGACACCATGAAACGAAGAAATCTGAGGATAATAGGCATTGAACAAAGAGAAGATATCAGACTCCAAGGCCCAGAAACTATTCTCAACAAAATCATAGAAGAAAATTTCCCCAACCTAAAGAAGGAGATGCCTATAAACATACAAGAGGCCTACAGAACACCAAATAGAATTGACCAGAAAAGGAAAACTGACCGTCACATAATAATCAAACACAAAACATACAGAACAAAGAAAAAAATATTAAAAGCTGCAAGGGAAAAAGGCCAAATAACATTTAATGGCAAACCTATCAGAATTACACCCGACTTCTCGGCAGACACCATAAAAGCCAGAAGAGCCTGGACAGAGATCCTGCAAACCCTAAGAGAGCACAGATGCTAGGCCAGACTACTTTACCCAGCAAAATTATCAATAACCATTGATGGAGAAAACAAAATATTCCATGACAAAAACAAATTCAAACAGTACCTATCCACAAATCCAGCTTTACAGAAGGTACTAGAAGGAAAACTCCATCCTAAAGGGTCAAGCTACAACCAAACCTACTCAGCAAATAGGTAACTATACCATGGCAAAAACACAACTACACAAACGCTCAATTTGGCTACTCCAAAACATAGAATTGGATGGAACTTTACCAAATTCATTCTATGTGGCCATACTCACGTTGATACCTAAACCTCACAAAGACTCAACAAAGAAAGAGAATTTCAGACCAATTTCTCTTATGAACATCGATGCAAAAATACTAAATAAAATTCTTGCAAAACGAATACAAGAACACATAAAGGATATCATTCATCATGACCAAGTAGGCTTCATTCCAGGCATGCAGGGATGTATTAATGTACAAAAATCCATCAATGTAATCCACCATATAAACAAAATGAAAATAAAAAACCACATGATCATCTCTTTAGATGCAGAGAAAGCATTTGATAAAATCCAACACCCATTCATGTTTAAAGTTTTAGAGAGATCGGGGATACAAGGCACTTTCCTCAACATAATAAAGGCTATATACAGCAAGAAAATAGCCAAAATCAAAGTAAATGGTGAGACACTCAAGGAAATTCCTCTAAAATCGGGAACAAGGCAAGGCTGCCCACTCTCTCCATCTCTTCAATATAGTACTCGAAGTTCTAGCCAGAGCAATAAGACAACAAAAGGAGATCAAGGGTATCCAAATGGGAAAGGAGGAAGTCAAACTATCCCTATTTGCAGATGATATGATAGTGTATATAAGTGACCCTCAAAATTCCACCAGAGAACTCCTACAGCTGAAAAACACTTTCAGCAATTTGGCTGGATACAAAATTAACTCAAAAAATTCTGTTGCCTTCCTATACACAAATGACAAGCTTGCAGAGGAAGAAATTAGGAAAGCTACACCTTCACATTAGCCACAAGCAATATAAAATATCTAGGAGTTACTCTAACTCAGCAAGTGAAGGACTTGTTTGAAAAAATTTTCAAAACTCTGAAGAAGGAGATTGAAGATGACATGAGAAGATGGAAGGATCTTCCTTGCCATGGATAGGGAGAATTAACATAGTAAAAATGGCCATTCTACCAAAAGCAATCTACAGATTCAATGCAATCCCTATCAAAATACCTACACAATTTTTTAAAGACATTGAAAGTTCAATTCTGAACTTCATATGGAAAAACAAAAAACCCAGAATAGCAAAACGATCCTGTACAATAAAAAGTGCTGTGGAGGAATCTCCATACCTGATCTCAAATTGTACTATAAAGCAATAGTAATTAAAACAGCATGGTACTGGCACAGCAACAGGCTGGTTGATCAGTGGTATCGAATTGAAGACACAGATATGAATCCACATACATATGATCACTTGATTTTTGACAAAGAAGCCAAATCTATTCAATGGAAAAAGTATAGCATCTTCAACAAATGGTGCTGGTCTAACTGGAGGTCTATGTGTAAAAAAATGCAACTGGACCCATATTTGTCACCTTGCACAAAACTCAAATCCAAGTGGATTAAAGACCTCAACATAAAACCAGAGACACTAAGTCACTTAGAAGAAAAAGTGGGGAAAAGCCTGGAACATATTGGCACAGGAGACAACTTCCTGAACAGAACACCAACAGCCCAGACCTTAATGTCAACAATTCATAAATGGGACCTCATGAAGCTGAGAAGCTTCTGTAAGGCTGGAGACACTGTCAAGAGAACAAAGTGACAGCCTACAGACTGGGAAAAGATCTTCACCAACCCTACATCTGACAACGGTCTAATATACATAAAGAACTCAAGAAATTAAACACCACCAAACCAAATAACCCAATTGAGGAATGAGGCTTGGAACTAAACAGAATTCTCAACAGAAGAATATCAAATGGCTGAGAAACACTTAAAGAAATGCTCAACCTCCTTAGTCATAAGGGAAATGCAAATCAAAACAACTCTAAGATTTCATCTTACACCCATCAGAATGGCTAAGATCAAAAACTCAAGTGACACCACATGCTGGAGAGGATGTGGGGAGAGAGAAACATTCTTTCATTGCTGGTGGGAATGCAAACTAGTACAGCCACTTTGGAAATCTATCTGGTGCTATCTCAGAAAACTGGGAATAGGGCTTCCTCAAGACCCAGCTATTCCACTCCTCAGAATATACTCAGAAGATGCACCAGCACATAACAAGAAAATTTGCTCAACTATGTTCATAGCAGCCTTATTCATAATAGCCAGATCATGGAAACAGCCTAAATGTCCCTCAGTAGAAGAATGGATAAAGAAACTGTGGTACATATGCCCTATGGAATACTACTCAGCTATTAAAAACAAGGAATTCCCGAAATTTGTGGACAAATGGATTGAGCTAGAAATGATCATAATGAGTGAGTTAACCCAGAAGCAGAAAGACTCAAATGGTATATACTCACTTATATCTGCATACTAGCCCAAGGGGCATGTCCCATGAAAGCCTTCACTTACCAGGAACCTGGGACAGAGGGGAGGACATCCTATTGGGACTCTAGATGAGAGAACCATGTGAGAATAACAAAGTAGAAGGATCCAGTGGGTCCTAGAAACCCACAAATAGAACATTATAATAGGCCGATTTGGGCCAAGGGGTCTAGCTCAAACTGAGGCAACAGCCAAGGACAATACAGGCGGTAAACTTTAAACTGCTACCCAGATCTAGCCAATGGTCAGAACAGTCTCCACACTTGAGTGGAGAGTGGGATATGACTCTGGTGCCTCACATTTGACTATGTCCACTGGCGGGGGAGACATGTTGGCACTCAGAGGAATGACAGCAGGTCACTGAGAAGAGTCTTGATACCCTATGAGCATATACATGGGGAGGTAATCCCTCTCAGGAACAGTCATAGGGGAGGAGAATAAGGGGAAAATGGGAGGGAGGGTAGAATGGGAGGATACAAGGGATGGAATAACCATTGAGATGTAAACAGAGTAAATTAATAAAATTTAAAAATTTTCAAATGATACCACATGCTGGTGACGATGTAGAAAGAGAAGAACACTCCCTCATTGCTGATGGGAATGCAAACTTGTACACCCACTTTGGAAATCTATCTGACACTTTCTCAGAAAACTGGGAATAGGGCTTCCTCAAGACCCTTAGAATATACCCACCACACAAGGATATTTGTTCAACTGTGTTCATAGCAGCCTTGTTCATAATAGTAAGAACTTGGAAACAGGCTAAATGTCCCTCAGTTAAAGAATGATAAAGAAACCGTGGTACGTTTACCCTATGGAATACTACCCAGCTATTCAAAACAAGGAAATCCCGAAATTTGTGGAGAAATGGATGGAACTAGAAATGATCATACTGAGTGAGTTAACCCAGAAACAGAAAGACTCACATGGTATATATTCATTTATAATTAGACACTAGCCCAAGAGGCATGTCCCATGAAAATCTTCACTTACTAGGAGATTGGGATAAATGTGAAGGCATCCTACTGGGACTCTAGGTGAGAGAAATATAGGAAATGGGGAAATAGAAGGATCCAGAGGGTCCTAGAAACCTACAAGAAAAACACTGTGATGGGCAGATTGGGGCCCAGGGGTTTTGCTCAAAGTACTGTACCAACCAAGGACAATACATGCAGTAAACATTGAACCCCTACTTAGATCTAGCCAATGGACAGGACATGCTCCACAGTTGAGTGAAGAGTGGGGACTGACTCTGACCCAAACTCTGTCAGACTACTTCTCCTTGGTGGGGAGGCCGGGTGGCATTCAGAGAAAGGATAACCAGGCTACCAAGATAAGACTTGATAGCCTATGATGATAGAGTGGTGGAGGAAGTCCCCCTTGGTCACTGACATAGGGCAGGGGAAAAGTGTGAAAGCAGAAGGGAGGGAGAAATGGGAGAATACAAGTGGTGGGATAACAATTGAGTTGTAATCTGAATAAATTAATTTAAAAACCTGAAGGCATAAGGAAGAGTCAGATTTTTATCTAATTCACAGAGTATCACTCATATGTTGTTTAAAAATCCTTATTTGAGGCTGGAGAGATGGCTCAAGAGTTAAGAGTACTTGCTGCTCTGACAGAGGAAGTGAACTTGGTTCTTAACACACACTGACTAACAAGACAACTCACAACTGCTTGTAACTCCAGTTCCAGGGAATCGGATGTTATGTGCTCTCTCTCTCTCTCTCTCTCTCTCTCTCTCTCTCTCTCTCTCCACACACACACACACACACACACACACACATATACATACAAATAAATCTCTCCACACACACATACAAATAAGTAATAATAATAAACACTTTTAATATTCATATTTATAAATAAATGTTCCTTGCTAATTTACAAAGCTAAAGCTTTTTGATGATTAACCCTCAGTATCACAACTTCATATCTTTTAAAAAATATGTTTTATTAATTTATTCATATTACATCTCAATTCTTATCCCATCCCTTGTATCCTCCCATTCCTCCCTCCCTCCCATTTTCTCCTTACTCCTTTCCCCTATGACTGTGACTGAAGGGGACCTCCTCCCCCTGTATATGCTCATAGGGTATCAAGTCTCTTCTTGGTAGCCTGCTATCCTTCTTCTGAGTGCCACCAGGTCTCCCCCTCCAGGGGATGTGGTCAAATATGGGGTACCAGAGTTCCTGTGAAAGTCAGACCTGACTCTCTAATTTATTTTTATTTCCTCTACATATTTTGTGTAGTTATTCAAAGAACTCTTGCTTTATCTACTATTTTGTATTTTTGACATAGCATTCTTCAAGAAGGTATTTCACTTTTTCTGTTAATTGCAAATGTAATAAAATCATGAGTGCCATGTAAATTTTGTCACACACTTGAAATAAAGTGCTACTTAAAGGGGAAAAAAAAAGAAACAGACACTTTAGGCACATCAAACCATGTAATTAGAGGAAAATAGTATTAGAACGGGACATGTGGAGGTGCACCCACAATCTCTTATTTAAGTTTCAAAGAAGTAATGCAGTCTAAAACAGAACATAGAGAAGTGAGAACTTAGCAAAAATGAGGAAGGTGGTCTATAAGCCTAAGGTTTTAAATAGGAAAAAAAAAAGAATTGCAAACTAAAGTTTTGGAAATGATAATAATCTATATTTTTCATTAAAAAGAATAGAAAAATAATTCAAAATTTGTTATTTTTCTAAATATTCTTTTTACCTGAGTATGGTGCTTAGTTTTAATTGACAATTTGACAAAATCTACAGTCATTTACAGTATGTGTCTCTGGCTAAGCCTGTGAGCAATTTTCTTGACTGTGTAAATTGAATGCTGGGGATGCCCTCCCTTAACAGGATGGGAGCCTGGATGCCAGTCTGAAAGAAAAGCAGAGATAAAGCTGACAAGCATGCATGCATCCCTTGTTTCTTCTCATGGTGGTCCTCATGTGACATGTGGCTTCCAGCTCCTGACGCTGTGACTTTCCTGCCATGATCCACTGTAACCAGGCACGGCAACCAAAAATAATACCTTTCCCATAAAGCTACTTGGGTGAGGGTATCTTGTCACAGTAACTGGAAAAGAAACCAAGACACTGAGTAATTGAGAACATATTTAGTAGAGGTGGAAGGAACAGGATTCACTTTCTCTTTGTTTCCCAAAACCATTAAAGTTTCATCCTAAAAAGACTCTGAAAATCTGAGCAAGTGATCAGTCAGGTTTCACTGAAAAATTATTGATCATGTTTGGCTACTGATTGAAGGTTTTTTTAATGGCTTGAAATTTGGTTTTGATTTCTGAATGAGGCTACTTACAAAGGGAAACAAGATTTCAAAATTTCTACCTACAAGTAGAACATTATGATAGGCAGATTTGGGCCAAGGGGTCCCGCTCAAACTAAGGCACTAGCCAAGGACAATATAGGCGGTAAAATTTAAACCCCTACCCAGATCTAGCCAATGGACAGGACAGTCTCCACACTTGAGTGGAGAGTAGGATATGACTTTCTCATGTACTCTGGTACCTCACATTTGACTATGTCCCCTGGAGGGGGAGACCTAGTGGCACTCAGAGGAAGAACAGCAGGTCACCGAGAAGAGACTTGATACCCTATGAGCATAGAACAGTCATAGGGGAGAGGAGGAATAAGGGGAAAATGGGAGGGAGGGGAGAATGGGAGGATACAAGGGATGGGATAACCATAGAGATGTAACAAGAATAAATTAATAAAATTAAAAAAAATTTTTAAAAAGATTTTAAAATTTCTATAACCATAAAATCCTTTGTACATCAAACAGCTTCTGATATAATTCCTATTCAATGGTAATATTCAAAGGTAAGTCACCAATAAAGATTTATTTGCTTATGTTTCAAATTCATTCATTCATTCATTCCACTTTTGAAGCAGAGTTGTAGTTTAATAAAGATACCTCTAACATAGACTGTGCAGAGGGTAGCAGAAAGAGAGATGACTGAGTAGATACTAAAAATGTACTCATAAGTGGGAATACACTTTTCTAATTTAATTTAATTGTTTGATATTAAAAAACACAGATAATCATATAGATGTCTAAATAGTCATATATTAAGCTAATAGAATTCCAGATATTCTAATTTATGACTAGTAGTTCAGTTCTAAGGCTGCAGTACATATTTCAAGGAGTAATTTGAAATAAAATCTGAAATCTAAATCCTGAATTTTATTATTATATAAAAGTACAAACATACACATTTTAAGCAAACATTTTTCAGACATAATAGCATATGCATAAATAATTCTGGTCCAGATAATATTTTTAAAGTATGGCAACTTGCCATGAATTATGCCAGAAGGTATAATTAAGAAATTAATTATTTCCTCTTTGAGTGTACTGGAAATTAGCAATGCTACCTGTCAAATGACCTTGCAGACATTACTTCTAGAAGACAGCACACCATGTTATATATCCATATCCTTGGTAACCTTGTAATGTACCCAACTCCAATCTCAGAAGTTAATTATCTTAGAGACGTCAATAAATCCTGTGCATGTATATGATTCTGAATAACTGGAGACAATTTATAGCCTCCTACGTCAAATGTTGAGGAAAGCACTTGAGAATAGAACGTGAATTAAGCAGAGATGAAATTTCACGTGGATTAGCTGCTACTGTTTTGGAATCTCAGGCCTATGGAATGTGAGCCTGCTAGATCAGTCACTAGCTATTCTCCCTCAACAAGTTTCAGGCTTGTCAGTCCACCCACATCCGTAGCTTGTGGCTGTTTTGTCCAATGTCTTATTTGCATTGGTGTCTCCTCCTCTCCTTCCTAATTGATTCATGCCTCCATTACCTAGAATGTGTTTAATTCTTCTCCCTTACACACAAAAAAAGAACTTCTGTATTCTTCCTGGCTCACTAGTCTACTCTCCGAGTTCTCATTCAGACATGGACATTAGCCCAGACATTCTTAGTAAATGAATGTCCATTGCTATTAGTGACAGCTTTGAAAACCTAGATGTGTGGTCAAGGTATTTCTATGGTTACCATTCTGCACTCAGGCCTGCTTTATTATTCACGTGGCTTCCTTGTCGTGCTTAACTGTTCTATGTACTTAAGTCTCCTTTTTTAACCTATCGCACTCCTGCAGGGACCACACCCTAAACTTATGAACCACTTACATTTGTATGTTGTTCTTGTATATTGAGACTGCAAGTTGATTTGACTATGTGCTCAGACAAATTAGCTTATCATTAGTCAGTGATTAAAAAGTTAATCCATGCACAGATCAACCGAGGAAATATGGGAATTCATTTATTCACTATTTTCATCAAACCCATACTTGCTTTGACTTATGGAGTTTCTCAAAGTGACAAAGAAAACTGCTCCTAAGTGGCACTTAATAAGAGTTGTCAGTCTTCAGAAGAATGGAAGTCACGAGGTAAATGTGAATATATGTGAGCTGGTGGGCATGGATCTGTGTATGCTAGAGTATTCAGTCGTGGTACTTAGTAAACTGTGCCATGGCCTCTTCCAGAGATGTCACCAAGCTCACGTTCTTTACTCATAGTTTCTATCAATTATCATGTTGTCTTAACTAGCTGCAGTGGCTAGTGGGGGTGGATGGGCAGTAGAGAGGTGGGGGTAGCCTGGGGAAAAGATCTTGGAGTGGAACAGATGATGATTACATGTAAAGCAGGTGAAAATACTGGAGTTCCTGCTGTTGCTGGTGAAGTCATGACATCAGAACAGGAGTAGCCAGAGCTCTGTGGGGGAAGCTAGGAGATGGTGATTCATCTCAAAGGCAGCTGTGACAGAACCACTTCCAACCTGGAAATCAGAAACTGTTTACACAAAGGGCAGGGTTGCCCAACCGCAATCTGGCAGGAGTTACTTTACCTGTTACAGTGATGAATGTCAGAATATTTTGGGGATACCTCCTAGTATTTCTGATGACAAGGAATTAATTAAGTTAACGTTTAGAGGACGGAGTGGGAGGTGGATTGAGGGGAAATGCTTGCTACCAACTCACACCCTGTAGAGAAGGTCAAATCAATTGTATATCAGTAATTTCAGAAAAAAAAAATAGAAAGAAGTAAACCTGCTAACATGAATCTGAAGTTGCAGGGTTAGTCACTTGTCAACACTGTGAACATTTAATTAAAGAAATTAGCAGAGGGCATACATGCTCTAAATGCTACTGAAAATGTAGATTTAGAGATAGTGTAGAAATAGTCTCCAAATATGTATTATGACTAATCAGTAAAGGAGGACATGTTGGAAAGGGAAAGGACCTAGAAAGTCTGGATGTACTAACTAAGGGTTGTCACCAAGACCTTAAAGCACATAAACAGCCTGGTCACATAAAATTTTATACTTATAATACTTATAAATAAATATATATATATAAATATACTTATAAATATTTATACTTCATATCATCCGTGTCCTTATGCAGTGCAAATGTAGATGACTTGAGTACTCATCATCTCTAGAAGGTGGATGCTCTCACAACTGAAGGGACTTGCTTATTAACAGTGGTACATAATTTTGTACACACATGCATGTAGGCATACACACAAACATAACTATACATGTATGTATGTATGTATGCATGCATGATGTATGCATGTATGTATAATATTCTTTTAGTATTTTAACTCTGACTCATGGCTTATTTGAAATTTTGATTCATATGAAAATGTCAAAACAAATTCTTTTGCTTTTTACAAAAGTTCTGTGTTTGGCTACCATAATTACAAAGGATACTAATGTGTGAAATCTTGAAACATTTTGTCTAATGTTTAGTCAATATACAGATAACATCTTACAAATAAGAGTATTAAAATTTCATTTTAGGTGTCTGCCCTAAGATACCAATTAAGAACCTCTGGAAAGTGAAAACAATCTTTAATTTCTAAAAAAATATTAATGTTAAAACTTTACATTCTTTGATTACTTGATGTGTATGTTTTTGTCCACATTTACAATATTTACATATGTTTTTATGCGTTCAAGCATGTATTTTATATAATTACTTCAGCTGGTTTACTGTTTAATACAGTAATCATAACAAAAATACATGTATTAATTTATCAAGCTAATAGTGTATGTGATGAATACATAAATAAGTTTATGTTTAGCACTTAGTAGTTCTTTGAAATTAAGATTATAGTTTTATACATTACTGTACTAAATATTTTCAATGATCTTAAACTCGAGGCCAACTTGGTCTACAAAGCAAGTCTAGGACAGCCAAGGCTACACAGAGAAACCCTGTCTTGAAAAACAGAACAAACAAACAAACCAACAAACAAAAACATGGCTTTTCTTGTAATAGCAAGAAGCTGAAAGCAGATTCCCAGAACCTGTGCTTCTGGGAGCACCTTTGCACTGTGGAAGAGAATGTGTTTATCTCACAGAAGTGTCTCAAAACTAACTTTCTTCCCAATGTTCCTCATTTAAAAAACAATATTTTATTAAATTTTGAGCATTTCAAACAAGATATTCAGTCCTTCCTCCCACAGATCCACCCTCACTACCTCTGCTCGCTGTCTTTTTGTTTTTTCCACTGACTGATGTCACAGGTCCACTTCCTTGCCAACACACTGTGTGCACAGAGATGGAATAAACTGGCTGGAGCAGAGCATCTAAAAGCTTTACGAAGCTTCCATGGAACAATATAGCTCTATCACCGTCAAGTATGAAAGAGTTTGATACTAAGGATCCCACTCAGGGCAGATGAATGCATGCACATTAGAAACAAAGCAATCACGGGAGAAGCTGTCTTCAACCATGTCGTTCCTTTCCTGTGTGGTGGACACACAGGAAACCAAAATCAGAGAGAACACTGAACATAAAAGTCAACAATCACATTTAGACCATTTCTGCTAGGGCCAAATAGATCCCCACTTTTCTGAGTTACAGATAACTCACCAGATTTTCATTATTAGGTTTCAAACATTAAATATGATTATGATGAGTACATTGCACTTACAATGGCGTGTGAACAAATATTAAAGGAATATTAATATTTAGCTAATAACTATTCTTCTTGTATATGTTGCACTGATCAAAACAACTAATACAAATTAATACTATTTCCTTGCAACTGTACTTAGGTAAACAAAAATACCAAGAAAGTTAATGATAGTTAAGGACTTCAGTTGGATAAAAGTTCCAGGAAACAACTTTTAATTGGAATGCATTTGAAATTAAAAGTTGAGAAGAAATGTGATTTGGTGGTAACATTTCAAAAATAGCACATTTTAAATATAGTAAAGAACACAGGATATATGCTGCAGCACTAACTTCCCATGGGGAAACATGAATAGATGTGTATTTACCCCAGATATGGCACCAAGAACAGACTAAAGTGTGATTCTATCAAAGTGCCATAGTTTATTAGGCTTATGCAACAAGCATGAACAAAAATACTTGGAAAAGAAACAAATAAACAAAAAACAAGAACAACAAAATCCCTGCACATCACTTTAAACTTCTGCAAGACTGATGAACTGATTTGAATTCCTATGGTTGCAGAAAGTTTGGATGTTACAAGTGCAGGCCTAATTACAGTTTATTTTGAACTATCTGTAGAGACCTTAAAAGCCAATTTTTGCCCACCATTGTGTTTGATCTAACATCCTTGCGATTGTCAGGTAAATCTTTGGTAATGTAAACACAGATAGACAGCTTCCACCTACTAAAAAGCTATGAATGGCATGAAATCACTTCTGAGGCCTAAGGCTGAAACTGTCTGTAATCCACCCTCCTCATTTTCCCACAAATATATTTGAAAACTGTCTTGACTCATGACTTCCTTTATTCTGTTACTATAGAAATTTCAAGAAACCGCTGTCATATTGGAACATGGATTCAGCGTGGGATCAGGTTATCCTGTGCTCCTAGGCCATGGTCAGTCATATTTGTCTTCAGATTACACTGCCTTTTACTCCCTGTAAGACCGAGAGTTGCTTTTCTTTTGACATTTTTGGCAGCCCAGTATGGGACCTGAAATAGCAATTCTCTTTTCACTGCAAACTCCAACCAGGTGTCAACATAGGTCACCTATGTTCCCGGAGGGTAGGGGAGCTCACCCTGCCTGATGTACTGACAGTAGCATATACTTAAACATCTGTGGACCTTTTGGGACTTTTTGTCCCACAATGCAAGGGACCAGTTTACCCCTGGCATTAGGATTTTCATTTTACACTCTATAGCCATTTACAATACAGAAAAAAAAAAAAAAACAGTACAGCAAAACAAAAATACTTTTTTGTATTTTAACTCTTATTTCCGATGTTTCTCCAAACATGTAAAACTTTTAAAAGTTGTTGCTCAAACCCTTATATAATGGATTCTTTTTTTATAGAGGGTTGGCAGTACCTATCCCAAGCCAAGTGTCAACTGATCTGAGGCATCAAGCCAAGTGTCAACTGATCTCAGGCATCAGTATCCAAGGAGAAGCTGACTTTTCATGAGGAAGTCCCCACTGTACAACAGTGGTGTGGTTGGATTGGGGATAGCCATCTTCCAATTGGATTTGAGTCCTGCTTCATGGGAAAAATGTACATCTGAAAATGTAAAACTGTGGCAGAATCTATGACGGGGTATGTCATAGGCCTTACACTAGAAGGTACTGTTGTTATTAAGGCAAGTGGGTATTATAACAAACTATCCTCTAAATATTTACACTTATTCTCATAGACTAGTATTGCTGTTCACCTTGACCTTAGAAGCTTCTTTTCTTCGTCCTGGCAATAGTTAATCCAGGGATGTATAATGCATCAAATGTTGAGAAGGATTGACTGTTGACTACTCAGTCCTAAATGAGACATCTATATTATCTTTTCTAGGACTCAATTACAGAAAAAGCAGTGGAAAGATTGTAAGAACTTGAGGATGGAGAGGAGTCCTCTATCACGCTGTCTTCTGGACATGACAAGGACAATGTAGTCATGTGCACACAACAATCGTGGCTACCTGTGCACGCACACACACAAAATAAAAGAAGAAAGTAAGAGGGGACTACCTGGGGAGAAGAAGGAGGCCATAGGAGTAGGAAGGTGTATGATCAGGTAGCAAGGCGAGTATGTTCACAGTGCATTGTGTACATGGTGTGCTTGAATGTATGTTTTCAGGCTCGTGCAGTGAGTGTTGTTATTGGGAGCAGGATAGGGCCAGAGAGAAGCAATGTATATGAAAGGAAGGAAGCACTTAAAAATAAGGCTGCTAACTTAGGTGTAGTTCAAAAGTACTAGAAATGAAAGAAAGAAAGAAAGAAAGAAAGAAAGAAAGAAAGAAAGAAAGAAAGAAAGAAAGAAACCTCTTTTTTTTTCTGTTCTTATTATATACTGCAGCAATCATAGCCTAGAAGGAAATAAGCAACAGAAAAAAGACAGCATCAAGATTAACAGGGTTTTTCTTGTTGTTTTATCATATTCTAGTTTGTTTTATCTTATTATTTTATTTAAATGCATCTTTTCTTTCTAGTGAGAGAAAAAGAAGAAACTGTATGGATTTCAGTGGGAGGGAAGAGGGGGAGGATCAAAGAGGAGTTGCAGGAAGGAGAAATGTAACCAGAAAACATCACATAAGATACACTATTTTGGATAAAGAAACTGTGCTACATTTAGACAATGGAATTCTAATCAGCTGCTAACATCAAGGAAACCTTAAAATTTGCAGACAAATGCATGAAACTAGAAACGATCATCCCGAGTGAGGTAACTGAGACCCAGAAAGACACACATGGTATATACTCACTTATAAGTGGATGTTAGCTCAACATAGATGTCCTCTGACAGACTCTACCCAGCAGGGGATTGGGACAGATACTGGGACTCAAAGCCAGACTCTGAGTGTGGTATGGAAGAATGAAGAGATGGAAGGACCAGGAGGGGTCAGGAGCCCCACAGGGAGACCATCAAGGCCTTCGTATCTGGGTTGGAGGGTGGGGATGGGGTTGGGGGTGGCAGACAAACTGGTGCACCAACCAAGGACTATGCAATCAGATAACCTAGAACCCCTCTTCAGATGTAGTTCATGGGCAGCTCATTTTTCACATGGGGAACTGGGAAAGGGGGACTGTCTCAAACCCTATGACATGCACTCTGGTACCCACAATTTGATCACTGCCCCCACCATGGCAGGGCAACTTTGTGGTCACACAGAGGAAAGGGATGCAGGCTATCCTGATGAGACCTGATGGACGGTGACCAGACAGTGGGGAAAGAGGAAACCACTCTCCCCAGCCCCAGGTCTGGGGGAGGGGAATGGGGAAGAAAAGGGACAGAGAGTGGGAACAGGAAGATAAGAGCGAATGGATAATAATAGGTATGTAATGTGAATAAATTATAATAAAAAAGAGAAACTTCAGACAAAATAAATAAATAAATCTAGTTTGATTTTCAAAATTAAAAAACAATGAAAAAATAATCTGGGTAGGGGTTCGAAGTTTACTGCCTATATTTTCCTTGGCTGGTGCTGTAGTTTGAGGAGGACCCCAGGACCCAGATCTGCCTGTCATAAAGTTCCTCTTGTATTTTTCCAGGACCCTCTGGATCCTTCTATTTCCTCATTCTCCCAGGCTTCTCTCACCTAAAGTCTCAATAGGATGTCCCCTCCTCTGATCCACTTTCCTGGTAAGTAAAGTTTTTCATGGGACATGTCCCTTGGACTAGTGTCTCGATATAAGTGAGTCTATACCATTTAACTCTTTTTGCTTTTGGGTGAACTCACTCATTATGATAATTTCTAGTTCAATCCATTTGCCCACAAATTTCTGGAATTCCTTGTTTTTAATAGCTGAGTAGTATTCCATAGTGTAAATGTACCACAGTTTCTTTATCCATTCTTCTACTGAGGGATACTTAGGCTGTTTCCATGTTCTGGCTATTATGAATAAGGCAGCTATGAACATGGTTGAGCATATAAAAATAGAAAATATCAAAAAATAAATAGAATTATAGATAACCACATCCAATAAGATTAACACATGGAAGAAACCAGTTGGCATAGAAGACTGGAAACTCTTCCCCACAGGGCTGATTGTACCAAATAGAGTGTGTGCAAGTAAGTCCCACCATTCACAATTAGGGGAGACGTCAACTGTTGTATAAATGCCCCAAGCAGGAGCATGAGTCTCTTGGGCCATCCCTTTTTTCTTAAAATAAGCTATCCGTGTTTCTATTTGTAGCCTTGTGTGCCTTGTACAGCCTTTTTTTTTTTTTTTTTTATGTTCCAGGATACAAAGTCCTGGAAGCATATAAGATATCCTCTGAATTCTGATCTCTGCCTAAAAGCAATAGAGCCAACACGGGGTTTCTCTTGCATTTTTACTATGACTATGACACCTTGCTAAGGCTTTTGGAGAAGAACTTAGATCTGGAATGATCGTGACAAAGACACATGTTTTACCCTCTCAATATGTACAAAATGTTCAACCTTGAAGTCCACTTTAAAGCAGTAATATTAGTACGCTGACTGCCACCTACATCTGAATGCATCCCCTTTATATCTGGTACTCTTCCCCTTTGTTATATCTGCTGATGTTTTCCTCTGTCCTAAAGCCTGATCTCCCATCTCCAGAGATCTGGCATACGAAAACAGGAATAGTTATGCCGCCTTTGCTACAGGCCCTCCCAAAAGTCTAAGGTAAAGAAGTAAAACCGACCATGGTTCCTGGTTTAGTAAATGATGCTCAGTCACATTTCAATTGGGGTCACTTCTGTTTTCTTCTTTAAGATGATAAGGCACCAAAACTGAGCTGCCATCAAGTGCACACATTGATATGCTTTATCAAAGTACAGGAATCATATTTTCTTCTTCTGAGTAGATCTCAGGCATTGACTTAGGCATTGACGTCAGCCTCTTGAACATGCTAGGTGGAACCCTTTGAGAAACTGAATCTATTAGTGGTTACTTGCTTTCAGTCTGATGAAGGAGACAAATTGTGTTCTCAGCAAATAACTGGCCTGAGTGGCAGCTTGCACCTGAATTCCAGCACGCATGATACAAGATGATTCAAGTTAGCCTGGACTATGTCATAGGTTTCAGGAGCGTTCAGGCTGTTACTAAAAAGGCAGCTAACAATCCAATATTATAAGTTAACATAGAAATTATGTGTTAAGTATTTCACCATATGAAAATAAAACATTTTAAATATAAAACTTTTTGAAATACACAAGATATACTCAAGAAGTTAGCAGTTCCTAGGGTGCAATATCCATTCATATGAAGGAAAAGGCTTTGGTTACCAAAACAGTTATTGAATCCAGATATTTTCCCAGTAATTAACTGAAATAATTAAAAGTCTCTTTTGAAATAGCATCTCTGTACAGATTTAGAAATTTTAACTTTCAAGCAGTTTCATTAGCAATAAGTAAATGACGACTTCCAAGGACTATTTTCAGTCACGATATGGAAAAAGAAAATAGAGTGTAAGATTAATCAGTATAGGTCTGTGTTTGTTAATGAGTTTATTTATTAAGCCCTTTTCTCTCCCCCATCTACTTCATATTAACCCACGATTTGATTTTTGAAGGTCAGTTCTTTGAAGAGTGAATGGGCCATGGTGCTAAGGTCCCATGACTGGTATGAATGCCCTTAAAAAGAGTCCTCAGGGGCTGAGGCGGGCAGTTGTGTGATAGAGTATGCATTTGACATGCACAAGGCCTTGAATGTGATCCCCGATACCACCCAATACACCTCAGTTTTTTCCATGTGCAAACCTACTCCATAAATTGAGAAGTGGCCTTTAGGCTACATCAATCTGCTGATACCTTAATATTAGGTTTCCTAGACTGTAGCATTATACAAAATAAGGTTCTACAAACAAGCTGCCAGGCCTATTCTGTCACAATATCCTAACTACGAAGCCAGGATGTATCTCCTTTTCAAGAGTTGTTAGAACAAGATATCAATAAACTAAGTGGTTTAAAACAACAGAAATAGGTTCTCCAGCACATCTTCAGAGAATACCCTAGCCCAAGATGTTGATGAAAACGTGATCCTCCTGAATTCTTAGCCTCCTTCAAGATCTGGTAATCCCTGGCATTTTTTGGCAGGTACCAACACTACTCCAGTGTCTACCTCTCTTTCACTTGTTGTCATCTCTGTTTGTCTCTTCTCCTTATCAGGACACACACTGGATCAACATCGCAAACAACTCCATTCATGTCATTTGCCATGACCTCATATCTAAATAAAGCCATGCTATGAGGCTCTAAGAAAACTTTAGTGTACTTTTTGGGAAGTGAAATTTTAACTCATTATTGAAACCTACATATCTAGCATGTCCTTCCCTCATGATTTCTGAACCAATTGAGAAAGAAATGGGTTTCATGGTATTTTGTTGTTTTTGTTTTTGTTTTGTTTTGTTTTGTCATTTACACCTCTTCCTTTGAAAGGTGCTTGTTTGGTTAATTTATATTCTTGTTTTCTGTATTTTTCAGTTCTTTACACATTCCAGATATTAATCCTCTATGATATTAATAGTCGGTAAAGATTTTCTATCATTCTTCTGACTGTCTCTTTGGTCTATCAATTATCTTTAAAGTGCAGAATTTTAATTTGGTGCAGTCCCAGTTTTCATCCTTGCTATTCATGCTTGGACTATTAGAATCCTATTAAGAACACCATTGACTACGCCTAGGCTTTTAAGTGATATTACTATTCTCTCCAGTTAACTTAGAAACTTCTGGTCTTACTTTATGGTCTTTGATTCATTTGTAGATAATTTTTGTTTCTTACAGGATGAAAAATAGAGCTCAAGAGTCATTCTTCTCCATGTTAAATACAATTTTTTGAACATTATTTATTGAAGAGACTGTCATTTCCCCATTGTACATTTATTGGCACCTTTGTTGAGAAACAGATGGTTGTAGATGCACAGGTTTATTTCTGGGTCCTCTAATCTATTTTGGTCCACATGTCTGAGGGGTGCAATTGCCAGCACCTTACTGTTTGTTATTATGACTGTATGGTAAAATTTGAAGTCATATATTGTGATACCTAAGATATTTTATAAATATTTGTATTCCTAGCTCCAGTGTATCTAGAAGAAAGCTGAATTATTTTATTTTACACTAAGATAAAAGTGTAAGTAAAGCTATTAGAATACTACAAATCAGGAAACAGAATATAGTCAGAGGTAGAGTGCTTTCCTAATATGCATAAGACCCTAAGTTTGATCCACAAAACAAATATATCTGCTACAGCTCTTTCTATACAGAATAAGTTAAAAGTCTTCACAAATGAGCTTCCAGAAGGGGCATTTGCCAAGAATGTGGTGTCAATGATTGGTTTCAAGAACTTAACTTTTTATTTGTCTATTTGTTGTGGTTTCTTTTTAAAGAGATGCTCACTCTCTATCCTAGCCTTCCTGAGAACTTATTATGTAGCCCAGGCTGGCCTTGAACTCATGGAACTCCTCTTGACCTGGCTGAATTAGAGGTGTGAATGGCCATGTTGAGCTTTGAAGCTTAACTTTTTATGTACTCTTCAGAAGTCAGAATATGAAATTTTAAAAAATTGAAAGAAAATGTTTCAAAACTTACATTGAATTTTTTTGTACTAGAGTATGCTATCTGTAGTAAAATGCCTACTGATAGCTTTTGTGAATTTGGAAGTTAGATCGAAAAATCATTAAAAGTCACCTTTTTGTCTCAAAAATGGTAATTTGTTTCACGTCCGCAAGTAAGGGAAAGTACAGAATCACTTGTTTCTTTTTGATACATTAAACCCTTTAAGGGGTTAGAAATGTTGACAACACTAAATGGCCTGTGCTTCACAAAAGGTCTATAAAATACTTCACCTTAGATTTTTGCTTCTGTTCTGGGAAAGATGTGGCAGCTAAAACAAAGCCTGCCTGCTCTGTGAGCATGGATTGGACTCCCTGTCTTGACTTCAAATAAAAGTGATATAACAACAGGGATGTACTGATACTCCTCAAATTAAAATTTTAAATTACATATTACCAAGTCCTTGAGATTTCCAACATTATTTTAACCATACTTACCCTCCTCCTTCAGTTCCTCCCAGATCCACCCCCACTTCCCTACCTACCTAGATTCAGGTTTCTTGATTTTTAACTCACACAGTCCAATTTGTGTTGCCCAGATGTTCTTGGCTGTGGATACTTCCCTGCATGTGGTTGTCCAATCAGGGACCACACTCTTAAATAAAATTGACCCTACCTCTCCCGGAAGCTATCAAATGCCAATAGTTCCACAGCTAGGAATGTAACTCCATTCTCAGCTTCCCTTCTTCATGCTGGAATTTCTGTGTGACTCGAGCTTTTTCTCAGGTGTTATACATGCTGTCCCTATCTAATTGAGTTCATATATGTGACTGCTTTATATCTGGTGAGAACTGTTTAATTACAGTCATCTACCACATCCTGAATTACACTCTTTCTGCACCTCCCCAGGGGTAAGAACTCTTACTTTTTGATGAGACCCTGAACTTTCATAAAATGCTTCTTGACTGTAGATTAACAGAACTTATTTATGAATAAGTAAATTGTATTTCTTTTTAAATTTTAGTTAGTGCTTGTTCCAATTATTTTTGAAAATCTAAACAAGACACAAAATTCTATTTTGTGAGTTCAGAAAGAATACTACCGTATCTGCCATTTGTTTATGTTCAAATATATCCAAAGGGTTTTTACTCTCATATTAAAGTTTACAGGTTACTTTTTCTTTAAGCATTCATATAACAGATTCTTATCATTGTTTCATTTGAGAACACCTCTTATCAAAGAGAGAAGGTGGCAGACTGTTACACCTTGTTTCATTGCAATAGAGTGGAATTTACCCATGACATTGATTGAAACACTGAGCAGGCCAAACACACTGGTCTTCCTGGAAATGACATAAGTAAAATTCTAATCATGCTCTGGTTGTATGCTCTTTACTGATCATGGGTTCTGAGACAAATAAAATTTTCACATAACTCTCTCAAGCCATCTGTCAAGCCAAAATCAACACGAGTAATTCATTAATGGGCTAAACTTGCCAAAGGGTGGAGCCTAGCTAGGTCTGTATCTCTGCTCCCAACACCTGACATATGTTATATTTTGTTGAATGAAAAAAACAAATGTCTGAACAAACTTGAGAATTGACAAGCCTGCATATTACCTGTCAAAAACAAATAAAAAGATTTGCTATAGATTTTATTTTGAAGTCAACCATTTTTCTATGAGCTTTCAAAACTGGCACATGCTAAAATGAATTTCACATTTTTTTTCATCAAATTAATCAAAACATCGTTTCCTGTGCTCAGCAATTTGGTTACAGTTATGAAAAAAACACTGTTTTCCTGGAACATATGACCATTAAGGGAGAAAAATGTGATCAGAAAATGATTCACATGTGTAAATTACAAACCCCAACAACAGAACTTAAAGGAACTATGATAATGTACAGCAAATGAATAATAGTTGATAAAAAACATTCTGTTTTGCAAGATGACATTTACTAAGGAAAATGGTAAATGATGATTGTTTGTCCTATATGAAAACCAAGTTCAAGAAAACAATAAAAAAATGAAAAAAAGACTTTAATGAAAACATTACTTTTTAGATGGAAATAGGAAATAAAGAAATAAAGTAAATATTTTGGAGAGATTTGTATTTGTAAGAATAAAAGAGTTTGATGAAGGGCTAGGAGTCAGAGCAATACTACTGAAAAAGGTAAAAGATGAGGATGTGGCAAGAGGTGAAGGGACAAATAACAAAGATGAGCATAGGTAATTCAGCATAGTTGTGTAGGAGAGAGACCATGGAACAGAAGCCCTTTTAAGAGTATGAAAAGTTGTTTATATTTCTAAAGATCAAAGGGCAGGACCATGTTTAGTGCACTTGCTGCTGCTGTATGCTGGATGTAAAACCTGCCTAAATGCAAGTACTCTGCCTGGGGTTGCTTATGTCAGTGGTGGAAGATGGAGTTAGCTAATAGCTTCTGACCTCCGGGCCCCACCACCTTCTGCTAGATAGATGGAATATTAGACTGGCTTGCAGGATGAGCTCTGGGTAGTCCACCAATTGCTGTTACATGATGCCAAGACCAAGATTCTGGCAGTTGTCCATTCCACAAGGCTGGATGTCTCAACTGCCCACATCCTGAGTTCTGGAGGGATTCCTGTAGATTTTACCAACCTCCAGTTTATTTTGGAATCTTAAAGCAGTTAGTTCTAATATCAAGGAAGAAATGCTACAGCAACAGGATTGTAGATTTGCCAGAAAGAGTCGGGATAAAGAGGGAAATCCCAAATGTTTCCCTTTTTCAAGTCCGGACACCAGCAGGCGTGGCTCAGATTTAGTTTGGATCTTCTTGATTCACACAATCTACTCATCTACAGAATTCATTATTCTACCAGCCAGTCTCTCAGGGGGACTATGAGTCCAGTAGAGATGAAAGTAAGCAAAGCAGTCTATGGATATAGAAGGTGATAGCACATGGAAAAGGTGACAGGCTGTGTTTTTATAAGGCACATATCAGTGAATTGCTGTGTAGTAGGGTCTGATGGCAGATGTTGTTTTAAGTGTTTTTTTTATTAGTCATTTTTTAATTAATTTATTCTTGTTACTTCTCAATGGTTATCCCATCCCTTGTATCCTCCCATTCTTCCCTCCCTCCCATTTTCCCCTTACTCCCCTCCCCTATGACTGTGCCTGTGTGGAGAGTGGGGTATAACTTTCACACATACTCTGGTGCCTCATATTTGACCATGTCCCCTGGAGGGGGAGACCTGGTGGCACTCACAGGAAGGATAGCAGGCTACCAAGAAGAGACTTGATACCCTATGAGCATATAAAGGGGGAGGAAGTCCCCCTTAAGTGCTTTTTTAATCACAATCTTACAATGTCTAGTTTTAGAGTGATTCATTCTCTACACCTTTTTTTTTTTTTTTTTTTTTGTATTTCAACTCATAAGCTTTAATAGTTGAGAAATTTTCCATTTTGCAGGGTGACATTTAGGAAGGAAAGGGTAAGTGATACTTGTTGGTCCTGTATGAAAGCCAAGTTCAAGAAAACAACAGCTGGGGGACAATGATGACGACTAAAAAGGATGGGGGCCAGGCCAGGAGCAGCATATCACAGCAAGAAAACATGGAGAAATTAATTCCACCTCCATTCCCTGCACTTCATGGTTCAAAGGAGGCATATTAGTTAACTTTCTAACTTTTGTGAAACAATACCTAACAAAAGTAGCTTGAGGCAGGAAGGGCCTATTTTGAGTCACAGTTTGAGTGTATGATACCTGATGGTGAGGAAGTCAAGAAAAGAGGTCTCTGAGGCAGCTGGGTTCATAGCATCCATAATCATGAAGCAAAAAGAAGTAAACTCTGGTGCTACACTCGGTTTCTATGTTTTGAATAATCTGAGACCAAAGCCCATAGAATGGAGCTACTCATTTTCATCTTTCTGGAAACACCATTATAGACACATCCAGATGTGTTGTCATGGTGAACCTTCATCCCAAGCTGACAGTCAAGATCAAGTTAAAAGTCCCAAGTTAAAATCCCATCTGATCCTGTGCACTCCAGTTAGCTCAGAGTCCTTCTGCAAGCATGACCCTGCTCTTTTCCTCTCTCCTATTTCCTTTCATGTGTTTATGCAAGCTCTCTAGTATTTCCTGTTTTCTGTGTGTTCCACAGGTTCACATGTCCATTTCAGTGTTGCTTCCCCTCTGTTTCCTTCTCTGGAAAATTCTAGAAATTTTTATCTACACAGCCTTTTCTACTTTCTAACCATATGTGTGTAAGTTGCTTTTTCCATTATTATGATAAAAATAACATGACCAAGGCAATGTATAGTAGGAAGAGTCTATTCCGGTTTGTGGTCACAAAAGGAAAGCAAGACAGCCAGCAGGTACAGTGGCCTGAGCAGGATTCTGAGAGTTCATGTCTTCCAATGCAAACACAAAGCAGGGAGGGAGAGAGTGGGGGAGAATGGGCGAGGGAAGGAGGAAGGGACCGAGGGGAGTGGGAGGGAGGGAGGGAGGGGGAGAGAGAGAGAGAGAGAGAGAGAGAG
>OU015745.1:125372606-125385061 GCA_907169655.1 Acomys percivali
GGAAGGGGGGAAGGAGGGAGGGAGGGAGGGAGGGAGGGAGGGAGGGAGGGAGGGCGAGCTAGAAGTCTGTAAAGGCTCTATAATCTCAAAGCCCACTCACAGTGATGTAATGTAATTCTCCACTGATGCTAACCTAACTTCTTCAAACAGCACCACCAACTGAGAAGTATTCAACTATCCTAGCCTGTGGAGGACAGTTCTCCTTCAAACCCCCACCGTCTGTGTACTTCCACGTCATAAATCTTTACAGTCAAAAGCAACCGTAAACTTATATAAAGCTATTTTCACCAGTCAGTTCCTTTCTTGGAACCAAATGGACATTTACAGACATATGTGGCACAACTGTTGTTTCTTCTTAGAAACATCCACTAAGCTTTCTTCAGGAAAACGAACTATAAGCTTCTCCTTCCCAAGTTTGCATCTCTTCTTTAGCCTCTGCCTTTTCTTCCATCCCTGAATACGCATCAATTTTTGTCATATTCATTTGTGTCTTCCAAAAATCATAATTTGAAACCTAATCACCAGCCCAATGGTATTCAGGGGTGGGGACTCAGGGAGACAATTCAGTCTTTATGCTCATGAGTGAAATAGAGCTCTTATATAAGAGGACCCAGGGAGCTTGTTCACTCTCCTGCTGCATGAAGATGTGACAATAAGGTGCCCTGTATGAAAAGGCAGATTTGCAAAATTTAGATACTATACTTTTAACAATCAGGCCTATAATAATAGAACAATACTGTTCTGTTGTTATAAATTCCCTAGTGTGTTATTTTGTTAGAATAACTTGGGTGGACTAAGAGGTTTTTTTTGTTTTTAAATTCAAGAAGTTATTGAATGAAATGAACAGCATTTTAAAGGCGCACTGTAAGTGTAGGGATGCAGCTTAGTAGATTTAGCATACAGGAAGTCCTGGTCCGAAGACACACTAAAAATAAAACTTCATTAAATAGAGTCAACCTGTACTAGTTTCCTTTACAGAAAGGACCACTGCTCTGGACGGTTTCCATTGCCATAGTCTCTGTGGTGAATGGAAAATCTTTTTAAGGAATGCAGTGTAAGAAATGCCATGGGTGTATTTGTCTTCACCTACATTTTCTCCTAAGAAGTGCCCTTTGCTGATGTTCTGTGAGAAATGTTCAACTCAACTTGGAAAATTGTTGTAAATAACAGTGTGGGAACTGGACAGTGCAGCAGAGATGTGGAGGCAAGAATGCAATTAAGGCTGTGAAATTCCCTTTGCAGCAACCAACAAAATTAATCAAAGCAATGGACAACTTAAAACAACTTGCTTTTTACGCTTCTCTGCACTTGGTGGCAATTTTTCAAAAGAAACAAAAATGCTACCAACATCAAATAAACTGCCACTTCTATTTCCTCTCAAAAGACTGAAAATAATTGTTTTCTGAATTAAAAAAAAAATCCTTTCTGAAAAGTCAGGGATGTTTTCCTTTTGTTAAATATTGTGCTCTTTACAAGGCTCTACCAATAAACCTCTGCCCACACAAAGTTGCTTTAAAATAACAACTTATCTTCCTAAGAAAAGTAATTACTTATATAGAGTGAGCCAAATATTTATCTCCAGCTTGAATAGATTAAGTGGCTGAGGCCACTAGAGGTCCAGAGTTCTTTGTACAAGGAGGGAGGGCATTATGACAAAACGAATCCCTTGGGAATCAATATGCATAAATGCTCTGATCAGTTTTTCCAGGGTTACTTTAGAACTTTATCTTATAGACACATCCTTATACGTGGGGAGAAATTAGTTCTCACTTGTCTGTCTTGATATATCATCATCATCACCATTATTATAGTAATGACTTTGTTTACTTTTTAATAAAGGGTAAAACTTTATAAATATAAGAAACATGTCTCTGAGGCATTTTCATTTGTCTTTATCCATTTGGCATAAAAATGAAGGCATTTGATATCACAACTTAACTGTTTTTAAATCCATGATAGCTGAGGAAAAGTGGAGCACAGAAAATGTAGCTATCCATTTCCTCATCAGCCTCAAAAAGTTCATGCTGCTCAACAGGATACTTCAAACTTAGAGGAAACAATAGGGTTTCATTAATCAATTTATTAAATTATTTCACCAATTATAACAAACCTACCACCCTAATGCAAGATGTTAATGATATTACAACTTTGAGAGGAAGTGGAGGGAAGAAATGTATGGAAACATTTTCCTATCATTTATTCTGCAAAACTAAAACTGATCTAGAAAATAAAGCATTCTAGGGTAAACAAATAATATAAATTTTAAAAGGTGTGTGCGTGTATATCTGTCTGCTCTCTGTCTACCTATATGCCACACTTTATTACTGTTGCATTAAAAGAAAACACTTCCCAGAGATGCACTTTTTCATCTGTTTTTACAGGTCATTAATATACTCTAACACATTCTAATTAGGTACATCTAACATAAATATTCTCATTGTATCTTCCAAAAATTTCCCAAGAAAAATTTCCTTGTATTCTTTTAGTGTTATTGGGGTTAGTGGTCATTGTCCTATTTTCTGACTTTTCTATGAGTTTTGTTAATTCACTTCCACAAATGGATTAGGAGAAATGAAATCATCAGTCTTACCCAGCAATGAACCCTGCAAGCTACAATAATGACTATCCTGGCAATATACACCCACTGGTGCAATAGTGATGTGAATACCATAGGAGTAACCAACCATTTTGTGATTAAATTTAAGACCCACTCCACAAGGTGAAACTCATACCTGGCATCATTGTCAAGACTAATAACCTATGCTTAGATGATTCATACAGTCCCTAGGGGAGACTAGGGACTACTATCATTCTGCTAAATGGATATAGTATTACACTGACTCTTAATGACTTATTATTATAGCAACAGATTAATTCACCTCTCAGCTCTCATTAGAGACACTTTTACTTGCAGTAGATAGTGATTATCATAAAGATCTACCACTGGACAAGGTGCCAAGAATGATTGTTCAGCCCTAAATGTGACATCTCTACAACATCCATCCTCTAAAAACACTCAAAGGTCAATGTAAAAGAAGGAACAGAAATATTGTAAAGGCAAGAGTTAGGGAATGACTACAAAAAACCAAGAACAACAAATAAACAAACGAAGTATCCTCATGACACAGCATGGAGGTTACACATATAAATTTACAGGGTTTGTGACAGCATGAGACGGTCTGTGCAAACTTAAGCCACACAAAACTTCAGCAGTCAATAGTTCCTGCATTTGTGATGGAACTTCATGCCAAGCTCCTCTCTTCATTCTCGGAAAGTCAGTTTTCTTTAAGACTGTGTCTCAGAAACAGACCTGTTGGTGTACACCTGTAATCCCAGTACTCGAGGAGGCAGAAGCAGGCAGATCGATGTGAGTTTGAGGCTAGCCTGCTCTACAAATTGAGTCCAGAACAGCCAAGCATACACAGAGGAATCATGTCTCAAAAAATCAAAATCCAAACTAACAAACAAAGAAAGAAAAAAAGAAAAAGAAAAGAAAGAAAGAAAGAAAAAGAAAAGAAAAGACCTGTTTACCTGCTAAGCTTACCACACTTCTGGGGAAGCCCACTGTATAAGACCATATGGACAACACAAGTTGGGCTTGATGAATTAAAATAGAACAAGTTAACAAAAGAAGATATAAATTTCACAGGGTAGGGAATAGGGGATGGCTCTGAGAGAAGTTGGAATGAATGTGATCAAAAGAAAATTCTCAAAGAGCTAAATTTTTGTTATAAAAATTAATAAAACAAACATAAAAGTCTTGACACTCTGCTATAGTAATAATGATGAGTGGTTGAAGACTGATACAACCTCCTGGATGCTGCAATGTTCGGTGACTGCTGTAGATTTTGTATGTCATCCTTCCTCTAGGTTTCCTCTATTAGAGTCCCTGGGACTCCAACAGGGGACATATTTTTGTTCTAGCCACAACTGCATTTCAGCCACAGCCACGTTCTAGCTGGTGGGAAGGTCCTTCCTAATCCATCCCTTCTCTTCCTCTAGCATTCACAAAAACCCCGATGAGCTGTGAGATGGGATTACATGTTCAGCTACATTAAGGGCTTATTGAAAACAAGTCAGTGCTCAGGAAGGAAATGGAAGGTTGTGGCTGGTAGAGACTCTACCAAGAGAGAATCACCTGTGAAAGTCACAGTCTAAAAGTCTACCTGGGGCAGTTGGAAGGAGAATGCCTCAATAGCTATACGTTTGATTATGGTACTCAATCCATGGATCTGCTTGAGAAAGACTAGGAAGGGTGCCTCATTGAAAAAGATGTGCCACTTGGGGATGGTCTTTTCAGTGTTTTTGGTTTTTTGCCTTCTCCTTGTGACTGAAGATGAGAGCTTTCAGCTGCTTCTCTAATTGCATGTCTCCATACCTTTGTTCCACCATCATAGACTCTAACTCTTGGAAACAATAGACCCAGTTAAACTTTTTCTTTTATAAGTTTCTTTGCTTGTGGTATTTTGTCACAGCAGTAGAAACCCAACTAAGATGCCACCTAAACAAGAAGTTTGATCAGAGCCTTACAGAATGTTCCCCCCTCCTTACCATATCACACCAATCACCATTTGACGTACTACACTGGACTGTAACTACAAGAGCTGGGAGGAGTCAACTACCTAAGGAAGCATGCTTTGGGAAGTTCTAGGAAAAACAGAAACATGTTATTCAAGAAATTTGAGGCCTCTGGCATTCATGGCCACAGCAAACAATGCAACCAGATTACTATATATTTCCACACTCCAAGTCTATTTTACCTCAATTCCTACCCTTTGTGTGCATATCATGTCCATCATTCAACATCAACAAAAACTAAATTACAAGGCCATCCAAAAATTAGGAAAAGGGATCTGGGACTATCTCAGACATGGAATCTGTTGTCTGCTATTTTAACACTTTCCCCTTGGCTGGGCTGCCTTGCCAGGCCACAAGGGAAGAGGATAGACTCAGTCATGATGCGACTGGGTGTGCTGGGGTGAGTTTGGGGGAGGCTCCTCCTTTCTGAGGAGTAGGGCATGGGGGATGGGAAAAGACAGAAGGAGGGTAGGACTGGGAGGAGAGGAGGGAGGGTCTCTAATAAGCATTTAAAGAGAATACATTAAGGAATTTAAAACAAAAGATAGCCTGAAGAGACAAAGAATCATTAAAATCAGGATCAGATAATGAAAATAACTGATATTATCAGACCAAAACTTTTAATCATGAATAATGTGCTGAAGGTTCTGATGAAAAAAAAATCAGATGATCAGGATTAAATAAGTCTATAAAGAGAGAGATGGGAAATCTAAGAAAGTATAAAAAGTAATATCAAAAATGGAAGCAACATTAGCACAAATACTGGATTATAAAAATGGACTTAATAGATTCAGCTGTGGAAAGGCTCACTGAGCTTGAAGACAGAACAATAGGTGTAATTTAATTTAAGAATTTATGGCTAGAAAAGGCATTAAAGGTTATCTACTTATTTCATTTTTGAAATTTTGCATTGTCTCTCTCAACCATTTATTCTCTTTTCTCTTCTCTTCTCTTCTCTTCTCTTCTCTTCTCTTCTCTTCTCTTCTCTTCTCTTCTCTTCTCTCTCTCCCCCCTCTCTCCCCCCCTCTCCCCCTCTCTCTACCCCCTATCCCCCCCCTCCTCCCCCCTTTTTCCCCCCTTCTTCCTCCCTTCCTTCCTCCCTTCCTCCCTCACCCCTCTCTCTGATTGAATGTTGCTTAACAAAGTTACCTGCTCCTGGTTTCAAGGCCATGTGCCATACAAATTGTATACAATTATGATTTAAATGAGCTTAATTAGAGAGAAGTACTTTGAAGATTTCTCAGTGGAAAGAGTTCTACACAAGCTTGAGGACTTGGATCTGGATCCCCAGTGCACAGGCAGATGTAGGCATAAGGTTGTTGTGTAGTTTAAATTCCGATTTCTGTCTCAGTGTTGTGTGAACAATGCTTCTCAATTGTCCCCTTGTATGCCAATAAAGCAGGTTACATCCAATCCCTGAGCAGGGGAGAGAATAGGGCTGGACTTTCTGCCAGTCAGGGGAGGAGGAGTTAGAGGAGGCAGTAGGGAACTCAGCCACAGAAAGAGGTACAGGAGAGATCAACACTCAGCTGGAGCAGAGAAAGAACAACAGGGCAAGTAACTTGAGGATATTGGCATGGATGGAGTCAGGATAACATAAAGGGTTGAGAACAGACTTAAACTGCTCAAGATTGTATTGTAAAGCCTTATAAACAAATATAAAAGTCTCAATTATTAGTGTAAAAGCCAGTCAGGCTAAGAAATAAACTAACAGAAACAAACACAGTTTCATAAATGTAACTTCAACAAACGGTATATCAAGTGGGGCAGAATTTACAGTAATCTAGCGTGAACTAAAGTAGAAAATAAAACCACAGAGCAGTTTCTTAGCTCTGTTCATTCAGAGAGGCATGGCAGTTTCTAAGGCAGGAGCACGGCCTCCAGTCAGCTGCAGAAAAACAAAGACTGATACATACAAATCCCAGAGACGCAGTTTCTGTAGGTGTGTTGGGGGCGGGGAGTGACTCTCCACACAAGCAAGCTTCTCAATCTCAGACTTTCCTAGGCAAGGCAGGAGAGCACCTTTGAGAAGGAACTCTTGTAGACCCAATGGCTTCCCAGAGTGGGGGAGGGGCCAGGATCTGGTGAGAGAGGCAGAAGAAAGGCTTCTCTCTTGAAGCAGGGACCAAGACCAACTGAGACTCCTCAAGCATCTGAACTGATAAGGTCTAGAAGGGAAGGTGAGAACTAAGGAAGGAAACCTTGAAGAAGAGATTTTGAGATTAAGGACAATTATTTTTTATGCTGAAACAGGAGTGACACGGTGCTTCTGGATTCCATTTCAATTTGTTTCTCTGAGCATGCAAATAATTTTTTCAGTGACAGTTACAGTTTTGTGTAGCCTCTCTGGGAGAGATCAGAGAAACAAATTCTGTTTTTGAAAAAAAAAAATAACATCAACATATAAAGTCACATGTGGCACCGTACTCCTGCCAGCCAGTGCTGAGGGACAGAAGCAGGCAAATCCTTGGGGTTTTTTCTTACCAGCCAGTCTAGCCAAAAGGGTGAGGCCCAGATTTGATGAGAAGAATATTCAAAAAATATTTCAAAGAATAAGTAGAGAAATAATTGAGAAAGACATCTAATGTCAACTTCTGGCCTTCACATGCCAACATGAGGAATGCACCTATATATACAAATGTTCATTTTGTACTGTCATTTTAATGAGTGTTATGTATTCGTTGTGCTGTGTGCTTCCCACTGGCCTGACTGCTTCAGTCTTGTCTGAGGCTGAGGATCAGTTGTCAAGCGTTGGAATGAAGAACTCTAGCTCTGGCCTTTCCTCCTTGTACTCCAGGGTTCTATGTCACTCTAGGCAGTGTCAATTTCAGTTCAGCTGTTCATGTTTGAACATTTAGGTAACTTGCTTCCAAATATTCATGGTACTGAGCTATGAAGGTCAAGTTGCTCCTACGTGACTCTTTTGTAGCAATATGCTATTGGAACAAGATGTCGTCAGCTTCTACTTATTGAAATGTAAGTTAATTGGTCTTTAGACAGCTAATCATATATTCCCTGTGTTTATCATTACCACAGCATATATGTGAAATTCTGAACTGCTGTAGCCATGAGTAAGAAGTGGCACCTGCCAATATAGTGCCATCAGACTGGACTTGTCATATTGTGGCCACCTTGAGAACTGTATAGAATTATGTCATAGAAGCCACTTGAGTCAGGGCCTAGACCCCAACACCTTTAAAGATTTTCCCAGCTAACTTTAATTTAAAGCAAAGTTAGAACCACTGAGCTATACACCAAGAAGAAGTCACAGAAATACATTTCAGAGAAATAGACAATTTTGTGTGTGTGTGTGTGTGTGTGTGTGTGTGTGTGTGTGTGTATTCTCATGTGCATACATATGTGTTCATATATATACATACCTGACGGCTGAGAGAAGAGAAAGGTCATATCCAATAAAAACAAGGAACAATGTCCTGAGAGCTGAACTGGCTGGAAAATATTTGGAGAGGAAAGCCTGACTGAATATAAATGCATTCCTGGCAGAAGAATACTATGATGAAGGAAAGGCAAACATATATACTTGGCAAAGCTCTTTGTGGACAATGTAAACAGAGACCCAGCAGAGAACACTGTGAGGGTGATGGGTAATCAGATGAAAAGGGGGTTAAACTCCAAATGAACAGACCGTAAACACTTGGATTTCAGGATATTGTTATTGGAAAGTATGTCTTATCTAGATTTTGTTTTATTTAAATATCCAGAAATGTAAGTCTGTTATTTCCCAAGTTAAAAAGTAAGCATTTTAATAGTTTTAAAATATCTTGCAGTTCCTTCCGTAGTTGTCACTGTGCTTGTCCTATAGCAGAAGTGATTTTCACCCTAGATGTTGGTTCATAATTCTTAGGCATTTCTTCATCCTCAAGCACCTACATAAATTTAAATGTGTAGAGAGACTTATCTTTGTAAACAACATCTATTTTCCAATTTAAACATGTATTGTCATCCGTTGAAGCAAATTCATGTGGCATGATGGAAAAGTTACACCAGGACATTTAATTTAGAGGAAACATACCAAAAATGCATCAGCTAGGACTATTTGAAACTGGTCAGTAAAATCAGGCTTAGGGAGAAAAAAAAATTAAGGATCAAAGAACAGGAGGGAAATCTTAGTACCTTGGGAATAAAAAATGAGGAAGCAGGGTGAGCCAAAACAAGGCACAGCCTTTGGTCCAAGAACTATGGTGCTGTTGTCAGTTTCTGTGAGTCACGGAGGAAGGACTTGTTTCCTGGAGTGAAGCTGCTTCTGGAACTGGGTGTCCTGGAGGCCATTTGCTCATGACTACTGCACTCCAACCCTCAGAGTCTGTGCACTCCTTGTCTGGTTTGTATTATATTTTATAGTATAAACTCTGAATATTTTCATTCCATTTCTGTGTCCAAATATACAACCCTCTGTGTCTTGGCTAACAAGGTAACTTTCTTTTGTTGTTGGGTTTTTTTTTTTTTTTACATTTTTTAAAAGATTTATTTTGTTTTATGTCTTCATGCACACCAGAAGAGGGCATCAGATCCTACCACAGATGGCTGTGAGCCACCATATGCTTGCTGGGAATTGAACTCAGGACCTCTTAACTGCTGAGCTATCTCTCCATCCCTCTATTTTTTTTTCAGTTTTTTAAAACTATAATTTATTCACACTACATCCTGATTATAATTCATTCGCTTTTATCTCCCTGTTCCCATCCTCCCTCCTTCTTCCCTCTACCTTTGGGGTACCTTTGACAGGTGAGACCCTCCTCCCGCACCATCTGACCACGGCCTATCAGGTCTCATCTGGATAGCCTGCATCCCTTCCTCTGTGTTCCCACAGGGCCTCTCCTTCAAGAGGCAGTAATAAAATTGCGGGCACCAGAGTTCCTGTCAGAGGCAGTTCCCTTCTCTTCACCACCCCTCCTTGGAGAATGAGCTGTCCATAGGCTATGCCTGAACAGAGGGTCTAGTTCCTCTGCTTGCAATGTCCCCGGTTGGTGCATCAGTTTGTGCAGGCCCCCTGGGCCCAGATCTGCCAGTCTTGGTAATCTTCTTGTGGAGCTCCTGACAACCCCCCTCCATCCTTCCACCCCCCAAGTCTTCCATACAACCCACAGCGCTCCACCCAGAGGCCAACTGCAAGTTCCAGTATCTGTCCCGCTCAATGTTGGTCTAATATCCACTTATAAGTGAGTATATACCATGCGTGTCTTTCTGGGACTGGGTTCCCTCACTCAGGGGGGAGATTGGAGGTAACTTTCTATTTGCCTACAGTGTGCAGCTCTACATCACTCTCAATGTGTCCAAATCAGACTTACCATTTAGTTCATTCTCCTTTGCTCATAAACTTGTTACTGATCCTGTCTCCTTTACTTTCTGTGAAAATGGTCTCTCAGAACTGTCTTTTTTACCTACTGTAGAAACGTGGGAGCATTAACTGACATCTCCCTGAACATAGCTGAGAGGAATGAAAACAACAGCTTACTAAGTTGACCTTCTGTACCCTTTTCATTTCTTTCTGTACTAGTATAATAATTTCTGAATGATTTACCTCTCCTTCTGTAGTTTTTAAACTCTGTTTGCTATTTGATATCTATGTGTTCTAAATGGTTCTAACTGCACCTCCAAACCCAATAACAACAACAACAACAACAACAACAACAACAACAACAACAACAACAACTCACTAAAGCTCCCAAACCTCTATGTAATTGCTCTGTGCCTGCAGATGAAGGAAAATTAAAAAAAAAAAAAAAAAAAAGACTCTTAGGACTCACCATTGTCTTCTAAAGAAACATTGTATTTTGTTGTTTTAGTTTTGTTTCTTTAGCTTTTATTAGGGTGGTACAGACTTGTCCCAAAATCAATAACAGTACCAAGTTAGAAGTTAAAACAGCAAGTTGATCCTTTGTGCAGACATGAGAAAAAAAGAGTTGTATAGCAAAGATTCTCTTGCTTTCCTCCTCTTTCTGAGTGTTCCATTCTGCAAATATTTATTGGGCAACCACCATGTGCAAGGCGTTTTTCTCCACGCAGTTACGTCTCAATTGTACTAATTCTTAAAAGGCACGCTAGTATACTATGATACTATCATTTGTATGGGGGGCTGCAATAGAGATACGGTGTTACCTGAGACACAAGATGAGGTCACATCTAGAACTTGTGCTCATGTCATGCGACTCCCAAACTTTTTCCAATCCAAACGGATTGAATAAGCTTGAAGCAGTGCAACTCTGATGATGCTGTGAGAAACACAGTGTCTGCCTCTACTCTACGTCTACATGAACAGAAGTCAGTTGATTCTTAACAAAATTAAGAAGTGGTTTGGGTTTTGATGCGTATTTGGAGAGCTTTTCCTTCTCATCTGGGTTGCTACCCATTACATCAGCTTCTGTCTTTACTAAACATGCACATTGATGATCCTTTTTATGGACATGTTAGAAATGGAAATAACAAACCTCCAAGCCTTGCTCATATACTTTTTACTAAAGAGACAAAGTTGAAAATAACTCAAATATGTGCTGTGAAGAGCCCTGTGGTTGAGCTGAACTGCCCTGTCAATCTTTCTCCTTGTGCGATTGCTTCATCACTTGTCTTACATCTAATGTTTGACATTCTGAGCACAGCGTTGCTTAAGAAACTCAAACTTTCCCACCTTGGTGAGTCCAAAATTCTGAATGTAATCAACATCTGCCATACCACATCATTATTAACTCAAAACATCTATTGAGACCCAAAAATATCTTAACCCCTAAAACAACTAAGCTTAATTGTAAAACTAAACTATCTGGTCTTCAACCCTGTCAGAGATATCAGAAAAAATAAAATTAATTACCTGAGTATACAGAGAGTGCAGGTTGGCAACTTCCCAAATGAGAAGATGACAGAGACAGTTTGCTGCCTGCACAGTCACCCAAAATTCTCTATAATGTTGGAGCATCATCTTCAGCCATCTGGCCCAATATATCTCACAGACATATTTGTGAGGCAGGAACTATTGAGGACTTGCTTACCCTGTCCTGGCAGAGTTTGGCCATTGACTCTGCCTGCATCTAAGCTTGTCCATTTTTAGGCAGAATTCTGTCTGTGGTAGAAATGGGGACATTTTGCCCAGTGTCTTGTTTGCCACATTTCAAGCCATCTCTAGAAGGAGATTCTTTGATGCTCATAATCTTCTTTGAGGTAGGCTGGAAGGATGTTTTCTTCAGGGCTGCCAAGTGCAGATGGCCAGGGCACTATGAATGTAACATTTATGTAGTTCCTGATTGTTTTGTGGTCCTTCTTACTGTGGGTAGTTTATTGTATATGTGTGCAGTAATGTAAATGTCTATGTAAAAAAATTAATAAAAAAAGAACGAAAAATAAAAGAAAGTCAAACTTTCCAGATTAGGAAAATATGAACCTATATTTCTAATCACCTTTATTCTGAGCAGGTGTTGGTACAGATGACTGGCTGAGCTTCTGAAGAGGTTGGAAACATATTTTCTGAACAACACCTAGTCACTTGTTTGTTCAAACAGCACACAGATGGCACTAGCAGCTATGCAGGTGAAAAGAGAAAGGAGACTAAGTAACATTGCCTTGGAGTGCCAGTCACAGGGAAAGTTGGAAGCAGATGCCATTACAAGTCAACTGCTATCCTAGTCGGGCACTACATCCTCAACAGTGACAAATTAACGCACATGTGGGATGAGTTCTAAACTCATGTGGGATGAGAAGTGGCTTGGGGATTGGTTGTTAAGAAACGTACTCATGGAGTTTTCTGGGTCAACCTGAGCAATGGACCCCTGCTTTGTTGGAAGTTGTCTAAAGTACTTTGTAGAGCCTCTTACACAGCACACAGAACTCCATCACGCAGTAACAAGAAATGTATGGTTTGTTGAAGA
>OU015745.1:125385071-125407898 GCA_907169655.1 Acomys percivali
GCTTAATGGTCATTCCTACATGGAATTTTTGTCATTAAGTTTTATTTTTCTTAGATGTTTCTTAAAAAAAAAAAGCATAGAAGCACTGAAACAACCAAAACTTGGAACCCAGGCCAAGATGCCTTAGTGTATGTATAGTATCAAAGATCTTTGCTATTTAATATTTAAATGCATTGATTAATATTTAAACAATGAGGTACTTGTGCTGAGCAAATTCTCCCTAAAGGAAAGTATAAACTAGTTTCCCTTTGCCATATTTTAAACTATAAACCAGAGATCCTCAGATACAAGCTTTGATGTGTGCTTGTGCCCAAACTGCATCGAGGCATATGTGCTTGGTTATTTTCAGTCTATTCAATGTAAAATAATTTCCAGATTTGTTTTTTGTCCTAGTTGAACAGGAAATAAAACTAGCAGAAATACTAAAATGACTCTTAACCTCTTTTTTCTTAGTTCCATGTTTTACAACAAAATAAACTTTGCCAGAGGAAAATACCATTCTTGTATATTTTGAACTGTTAGCCATGAGTTATGTTTGTTTTCTTCTTCCTTTTGCTTATCTTACATAATATATAAGTGGTTTACTGTAAAGAGACATATATTCAGAGTCTTTAGAATACAAATATTTGCAAGTGGAATATTTTGTAATCACAAAATATATTCTGTTAAATGTATCTCTGGCAGACTCTAATAGTATAAGTAAAAAGATTAAAGTTTTCTGAGGAATGGTTATTTCCTAGGGCTGTAGATTTTCTTGATTTAGGAACAAAGTTTCTATGTATTAGGTGAGTCCTATAATAAGTGTGCATTTTATTTTTTTATTTTTTGGTTTTTCAAGACAGGGTCTCTCTGTGTTAGCCTTGACTGTCCTGGACTCACTTTGTAGACCAGCAAGTGTGCATTTTAATTGAAAAAATGTTCATTTGAATTGTATAAAGTGTGTTGGTGAATAAGGAGAGGGAAAGCGCAGATGATATAGGATGTTCTGAAAGCATTGAAGTCATAGCACAGAACTACCTCTATAGAATATTGAAAGAGCCCAATACAGAATTTTGATAGTGTCTTCAACATGTGAACATATTTTGAGTGTTTTTAATGGATATAAAATGTCCCCACATTTATTTCATACTTAAATATATATGATGTTACCATTTAGAGGAAAATGAGGGAATTAGATAAATGATATATTCTCATTCTTTTATCCTTTTGAATTAAAACTTCTTCCTATGTACACGTACCATTTATTACACAAAACACACAATATAAAACATACAAAAACACTATTAAATGAGGGAATAGAAGGACAAGATGTATATGAGACCATATTTTTCCTCTGGATACTATATCCTTATGTCTAAACAGGGCACAATATTACAAACAGAAAGAAAAGAAACTTGTAGCTATAATTGTCCCTCAGAAAGAAATAAGGGTAGGAAGAGACAAATATTTGCATCCTTTTGAATTTTTAAATTTTGGTTGTTTGTATGAGTGCATGCAATTTATATAAAATTTTAAATAAATAAAAATTTGATTAAATAGCATGGATGATGAAGACTAATCTGTGCTAAATGTGAATGCCTAGATTCTAGCTATGGCCATGGAAAGTATAGAAACTTAACTCCCATTTGGCCCTTGCTGAAGGGCTTAATTGGGTTTACAGTTGGAGAGTAATTTTCATTGTGTAAGGGAAGGAGTGGTAGTGAGAGTGACTCTAGGTGTGGCACCAGGACTATGAAGGAACTGGTCACATTGCATCTACAGTCAGGAAGCAGGGAGATGAATGTGGGTCCTCTACTTTCTCCTTTTCATTCAGTCTGGGACCTTAGTCCATAGCTGTGCCAATTGTGTTCAGGGAAGGTTTTCTTCTATCCTCAATTAAATATCTCTAAAAATATTCTCACATATATGCCCAAAGGTGAGTCTCCCAGCTGGCTCTATATCTTGTTAAGTTAAAAGTCAAGAGCAATCATCATGGGGGCCATGTGACCTGTTCAAATGAACATATCTTCCTTCATAGAGCGCTATAAAGATATGCTTTCTTTAGAGGACATTATTCATTACTTGGATATTTTTAGACTACAGATTAAATGAATTTTCCACAGAAACTGTTAAAACTAGAAGTAGTAGAGAGACAATTGCAGCATATGTTCTAGTCCTTAGAAAAACTTGGCTTTGTTGTTATAAATGACAAAAACCAATTATAATTTTAAAAGTATGTTGGTAGCTGACAGAGAAAAAAAAAGAAATGGAAAATGGGTAGGAACTTATTAAAAGGATCTGAAGAGAAACCAGAGGAACTTAGAACTCCAGACGGGTAGATAATTGTCAGTCCCAGTACAGCATGTTACTACATCTCTAGCTAGATGGAGGAGATGATATTGGAAGTCTTCATTCCCTCATCCCCACCATGTTCTTGCTCTCTACTATTCCTACTTCGACAATGAAATAAAAATGATCTGTCTTTGCCTCACAAGCAATAGATAAAGTAGTTCTAGAAAAGAATCCTGTGAGTGGGAATACATGAAGGATTCTCAGAACGCAAGGAGCTGGCATTTTTTTCCTTCCAAGGCAGAAAAAAAGCCCTGTCTGCCTCCCCCTCCCAATGAGTAAGATAATTATACAAACTTGGTGTTCAGAAATTGGACTACCACCATTGACAAAACATTACCCTTGACACAGGCACCATATGATGTTGTCATCTTTTAGAATTAGGCTTAATTTGATGGTACTGTGGAAAGAAATTGTGTAGTAGACATGAGTTTTGGGAAGGAAGTCAACGGCATAGAAAATAAAGACATAAAAGTAAGATTTTTTTTTAAGGCTAAGTATCTGGTCCTTTTTAGAAATGACTATATAAAATAACAATAAAAATGGTTCTGGAGACTTTGTGACTTCATAGATGTCACTACAGTGCATGATCCTATTCTGACAGAGTGAGGGGTCTGTAATGTTCATTAAGTGTGACTGTCACTACAAGACTTTCTCTAAAACAAAAGGAAGGAAAAAGTAACCCATCCCCCGAGAATTGCAAAGTCTGAAGCAAATGATTTCCTGCTCGTCACATGCATGTAATTCAACCAAAATAAGATGTTGGGTTTATGCCCATTGTCTTTAAGTTTCTACAGAGAAATGAGAAAGGAAAACTAAAGGATTAAAACTTTCACCAATGTTGGCTCCGATTCCTTAACAATTCTACTTTGTTAGGGATTCATTAAAGGCATGTACCTCCCTTACAAATGAAGGAGGAAGAAAAGGAGATTAAGGGGAACAAGAACGAAACCTCGTGAGTATCAGTTATGTGGGGCAACTCGCCTGGCATACCTCTCAGGAGTCTAGCAGAACATGGAGGTCTCCACCGAGGCCACAGCTGCCAATCTGGAAACTCACCTCTGATCTCCCTCTCTGCTGCCCCAATCTTCCTCTCCTCTCTCTTCCTTCCTTCTTCCTCCAAATCAATGGTCGTTTTTGTAATACAGTACCCTGGCCAGAATCGTTGGCCCCTGTCTTTGGCTCGGGCTAATATTTCCTTCTTCTGAGTCTATACTAAGATGTTAATCAGTTAGTAGAGACAAAGTCTCAGTAGGGTCAAAAATCCCAAGACTGTCTTCACCTTGGATCCAGACTAAGGCAAGATTTTCTTTGCAACCAAGAAGGCTGTGATCTGAGGTCTATACTACCAATTGGATTATTTCATTTTTCTCTATCAAGATCTACATCAGTTGTCATCCCTCTGTGAAATCATGCTTCCTCTAGCCATCACACTAGATTGGACCCATTTCTCCTACTTCTGAAGTCTGGATGGAGAATTTGTAAATCACTTACTTCTTATATTCTGCTATCTTTATGCCTGAGCTGCCAGATTGAGAGCCATGTTAAAAGAGAAGATACACATTCTGGCAAAGTCAAGCACTTCTGCTTCCTCGCGCCTCTTCCCCATGTACATTATGACATTGGTTCTATAGCAGAGGTCCCATCAAACCGCCTAGAGTCAGGTTTTTAGACTGTGCCCATGGTACTGAAATTTGAAAGCACCCATATCGCCATATGTACAAAGGGATAGAATGCCCCCGTCTTTTTTTTTTTTTTTTTTGCTAAATTATTATTACTCTTTTGAAGTACTAGTGAAGTGTGTGTGTGTGTGTGTGTGTGTTTGTGTGTGTGCATGCGCGCGCATGTGTCTTTTTAAAGTTAATCATGGTATGCCATGTGTAAAAAAAGTTAGCATTTCTTTACTCTTTGAAAACAAAACACACAGGGGCCTAGCAAGATGAGTCAGTGGTTAAGAGCACCTGCTGCTCATACAGACGACCTGAGTTTAGTTCCCACACTGGACAGCTCACAATAGCCAGCCATGGGCAAATAAATCTCTAGATGATCTGAGCCCCTCTTCTGACACATGCATGACATACACAGAGGAACCAAGACAGAAACTTTATGGTTCTTAATCCTAGAGCTCAGCTACTGTATAGCTAGTACTATAAATGTTGCTTTTATTCCCTCACATGAGGGAATGAGATGAGAGCCACACCCAAACTTTATGAATACATGGCTTGTGCTGAGCCTGGATCATTTCTATATTTGTTCTATCTATCCCAACACTTAGGCTTGTAAACTTCTAACCTCCTTACAATGTACTATTCAATGTTCTTAATTGTGATAGGATTCTGGATTCTAGGCTGGGAAGAAATGTCAGTAAGATTCTAAGATGAGAATCCCTTTTTCCTTGTTATATACCTTTAGTTTTCCATGACTTTCTTCTCTGCCTAATTGGGATATGCCATATAATTTAGATTTACTACATTTAAATATAAACATATTTTATGGAAAACAGTTATATTTCATGAAAAAACTGTAAGAAGAATGATACTTTTTTACAATTTTGCAAATGTCTCTGGAGTTCTCCAATTTGAGTCTTCTTTCAATTGTTTTGTGCTGAAATATATAGAGAAAATATGGTATCACATAGATATCTAGTTGAGAATGGTTGCATCTTGCCAACCTGGCAAGAATTTGGCCATATTCAGGTATCTGTCAATCCCATTTGAAAAGGTTTGTTGACAGTATAGAATGTTGAAGGTTTGAATTCACACAGAGTTCCTACCTGGGGTCAAACTAACCTCACAGGGAGTGTGTGTGTGCCTTAGGGCAATTTGCTTCAGTTGAACCCACTGCAGTTTCTCCCTCTATGCAGAGTGTCCTTAAGTCCAACTTCATAGGATGGTTATTATAGTTAAGTAATAGGAATAAGGAATTTAGCACATAGCATATAATAATAAACATAACAATAGCAAATAATAAACGCACTGAAAACAATAGCTCATTCTGAATGCATCACAGGTCGTTCACTGTATCACCTTGAAATGGAAGCCTAGAATAGCTCTCCTAATTCACAATGCAGCAAGGCCTATTTTGAAGAGAAGATTCTGAAAGGTGGAGGACCTAATTTTAAAAAATATTCTACTGTGTATAGTCTGGGATTATTGCAAACCCATGTTCTCTCATACACTTGTAAATGGTTATCTAACAATTACTGGGAAGATATCACATGTTTCCAAAGAAATTGGGGTTACTTGTTATGCTCATGGATAAAAGATGGCCCCATGGAAGGATCAAAGATGGTGGCAGTGCCTAATGCACACCTTGTTTGATCAGCAGGACAGTAGTGGCTATTTGACAACCTAAGGACCACAAAACACCAACACTGTTGGCCCGCAGGTGAGAGGGGTCCAAATTTGGTGGAACACAGTGCTCAGCCTCTGGATACCGGGCCAAACCACAAAGTCCCCGGTCCCCACAGAAACAGGTGCACAGCCTCCAAAGGCTAGTACCACATCCCTGGCTGGCATGCAGCCCTTGAACTCCCTAGTGCACAGAACTAGCTTGTGTTTGCAAAATCACCAGTGTCTGTGGGTTTTTGCACTGAGCAGACCCCACAGTCAGAATCACAAGTGGACCTGATCTCAGATCACCCAGAAAAGGCACAGCGAGATCTCCTGGGTTCCTAAGCAGCCATAGAGTACCTGCGGGACCCCACCCACCTGGCTGGCCAGCAGCTCTTGAGCTCCGTGTGGCACAGAACTAGCTTGAAACTGAAAAATCTCTAGTGTTGGTGGGTTCTAGTACTGAGCAGACCTCACAGTCAGAAACACTAGTGTATTTGACCTCAGCTTACCCAGCAAATCAACAGAAAGTTCTGAGATCCAAGCAGGCACTGGGCATCCACTCCAACCAGAGACATCACAATGAAAAGAGATCAGCATTAGAACCCAAGCAACAATCCCCAGGACCATTTGATACCACCAGAAACCAAAACCAGCAGTCCCACTGCTACAAGCAGCCCTGGAGATACTATCTCAGCTGACGCACAAGAGAAAGATTTCCAATCTGAGGTTATGAAAATGATAGAGATCTTAAAGGAGAAAAATAAATCCCTCAAATTAGAACTAGAATACACAAATAAATAATTGAACAAATCACTTGAAGAAACTTCAATCAAACAGGAGAAAGACCTAAAACAGGAAATACAAGCTATGAAGAAAACACAATCTGAGATAATCCAGGAACAAGAGAAGAGGACAGGACCAATAGACACAAGCATGACCAACAGAATTCAAGAGATGGAACAAAGAATATCAGAGATAAAATATATGACTGAAGAAATAGATATAGCACTCAAAGAAGGTGTTAAATCTAAAAAGCTCCTGACACATAATATCCAAGAAATCTAGGACACTGTGCAAATACCAAACATAAGAATGATAGGGATGAGCAAATGTCCCTGTTGTGTGGTAGGGTGTTTTCTGGGTATATTCCAAGGAGTGGGATAGCTGGGTCTTGAGGAAGCCCTGTTCACATTTTTCTAAGAAAGCACCAGATAGCTTTCCAAAGTGGTTGTACTAGTTTGCATTCCTACCAGCAATGAAGGACTGTTCTTCTCTCTCCACATCCTCGCCAACATATGGTGTCATTTGAGTTTTTGATCTTAGTTTTAGATCTTTTGATCTTGAGTTTTGATCTTGATTCTGATGGGTGTAAGGTGGAATCTCAATGCCGTTTTGATTTCCATTTCTCTGATGACTAATGAGGATGAGCATTTCTTTAAATGTTTCTCAGCCATTTGATATTCCTCTGTTGAGAATTCTCTGTTTAGTTCCAAGCCCCATTTCACAATTGGATTGTTTGGTTTTGTGGTGTTTAATTTCTTGAGTTCTTTATATATTTTGGATATAAGACCTTTGTCAGATGAACCATATTCATAGCTGCTTTATACATAATAGCCAGAACATGGAAACAGCCTAAGTGTCCCTCAGTTGAAGAATGGACTAAGAAACTGTGGTACATTTACACTATGGAATACTACTTAGCTATTAAAAATCAAGGAATTCCCAAAATTTGTGGACAAATGGATTGATCTAGAAATTATCATAATGAGTGAGTTCACCCAGAAGCAAAAAGAGATAAATGGTATATACTTACTTATATCAATACACTAGTCCAAGGGATATGTCCCATGAAAAACTTTACTTACCAGGAAAGTGGGTCAGAGGAGAGAATATCCTATTGAGACTTTAGGTGAGAGTAGCATGGAAGAATGGGGAAATAGTAGGATCCACAGGGTCCTGGAAACCTACAAGAAGAACTTTATGACAGGTGGATCTGGGTCCTGGGGTCCTCCTCAAACTATAGCACCAGCCAAGGAGAATATAGGCAGTAAACTTCGAACCCCTACCAAGACCTAGCCGACGAACAGGATATTCTCCACCAGTGAGTGGAGAGTGAGATCTGATTCTCACACAAACTCTCGTGCCCCTTTTCTGACCACATCTCCTGGAAAGGGAGGCCTGGCGGCACTCAGAGGAAGAATAGCAAGTTACCAAGAAGAGACTCAATATTCTAAGAGCATATATAGGGGGAGGAGGTCCACCTCAGTCACAGACATAGGGGAGAAGAGAAGGAGGGAAGTGGGAGGGAGGGAGGAATAGGAAGAAACAAGAGAAGGGCTAACAATCGAGATGTAATATGAATAAATTAATTTAAAAAAGAATGATAGGGATAGAGGAAAAATAAGACTCCAAAGAGCAAGGCCAAGAAAAATTTTTCAACAAAATCATGGAAGAAAACTTCCCTAACCTAAAGAAAGAAATGTCCATAAATATACAAGAAACCTACAGAACTCCAAATAGAATGGACCAGAAGAGAAAACCTTCCACCACATAATAATCAAAATACTAAGTGTACAGAACAAAAAAGAATATTAAAATTTGCAAGAGAAAAAGGCCAAGTCACATATAAAGGCAAATCTATCAGAATTATACCTGACTTCTCAACAGAGACTATGAAAACCAGAAGGGCCTAGATGGAAGTCATGCAGACACTAAGAGACCACAGATACCAACTGAGACTACTATAACCAGCAAAGCTCTCAATCACCACAGATAGAAAAAACAAGATATTCCATGACAAAACCAAGTTAAAACAGTACCTGACCGGTTCCATAGACGATACAAGAAGGAGGGTACCCAAGGAGGGTAATTTTACAAAGGAAACCAAAAGAAATGAATAACTCCACATCCACAAAAACAAAGGAAAGGAAGCCCATACACACACACACTACCACTACCAGCATCAAAATAATAGGAACGATTAACAACTAGTCATTAATATCACTCAACATCAATGGCCTCCACTCCCCAATGAAGAGACACAGACTAACAGAATTTATACGAAAATAGGACTCATCATTCTGCCGCATACAAGAAACACACTTCAACAATAAAGATAAGCATTACCTTAGAGTAAAGAGCTTGGAAAAGGTATCCCAAGCAAACAGACCAAAGAAACGAGCTGGAGTAGCCACTGTAGTGTCTAATAAAATAGACTTGCAACCAAAACTAATCAAAAGAGATGGGGAAGGAGAATTCATACTCATCAAAGGGAAAATACACTAAGATGATGTCTCAGTTCTGAGCATCTATGCCCCAAATACAGGAGCGTCCACATTCACAAAAGAAACATTATTAAAGCTTAAATCGCACATTGAAGCTCACACTTTAATATAGGCAGACTTCAACACCTGACTCTCGCCAAGGAACTTCTGTAGCTGATGAATGAACACCTTCAGCAACGTGGCTGGATACAAAATCAGCTCAAAAAAAGATCAGTAGCTCTTCTCTATACACGTGAAAAACAGGCTGAGAAAGAACGTGGGGAAACGACACCCTTCATGATAGGTACAAGTATAAAGTATCTTGATGTAATTCTAACCAAACAAGTGAAAGACTTATAAAGAAAAAAAAACCTTCAAATCTCTAAAGAAAGAAATAGAAGAAGATATCAGAAGATGGAAAGACCTCCCATGTTTGTGTTTCAGGAGAATCAACATAGTAAAAATGTTCAGCTTACCAAAGGCAATTTATAGATTCAATGCAATTCCCATCAAAATGCCAAGAAAATTCCTTACAGAACTTGAAAGAGCAATTATCAACTTCATATGGAAAAACAAAAAACTCAGAGGAGCTAATACAATCCTAGACAATAAAAGATCCTCTGGAGGATTCTCCATCCCGATCTCAAGCTGTACTGTAGAGCAGGAGTAATAAAAACAGCAATGGTAGAAGCATCCATACAATCGAAAAAAAGATAGCATCTTCAACAAATGGTGCTGGTGTGACATGTAGAAAAATGCAAATAGACCCATATTTATCATTGTGCACAAAACTAAAGTCCAAGTGGATTAAAGACATGAACTTAAAAGTGGACATTCTTGAAAGTGGGACAGAGGGGAAGACTTCCTATTGGGACTCTTGGTGAGAGAAGCAAGGGAGAATGGGGAAATAGAAGGATCCAGAGGGTCCTAGAAACCTACAAGAAGAACATTATGACATGTGGGTCTGGACCCAGGGGTCCTGCTCAAACTATGGCACCAGCCAAGGACAATATGTGCAGTAAACTTAGAACCCCTACTCAGATCTAGCCAATGGACAGGACATTCTCCACAGTTGAGTGGAGAGTGGGGTATGACTTTCACACAAACCCTGGTGTCCCATATTTGACCACGTCCTGTGGATGGGGAGGCCTGGTGGCACACAGAGGAAGGATAGCAGGCTACCAAGAAGAGACTTGATACCCTATGAGCCTATACAGGGGGAGGAGGTTCCCCTCAGTCACAGTCATAGGGAAAGGGAGTAAGGGGAAAATGGGAGGGAGGGAGGAATGGGAGGATACAAGGGATGGGATAACAATTGAGATCTAATATGAATAAATTAGTAAAATATATTTAAAAACACTGGACACCCTACATCTGTTGGAGGAAAAGTGGGGAAGGGACTTGAACTCATTGGCACAGGAGACAACTTCCTGAACAGAACACCAATAGCTCAGGCTTGAAGATCAACAATTAATAAATTGGACCTTATGAAACTGAAAAGCTTCTGTAAGGCAAAGGAAACAATCAACAGAGCGAAACGGCAGCCTACAGTCTGGGAAAAGATCTTCACCAACCCTACATCTGACAAAGGGCTAATATTCAAAATATATAAAGAACTCAAGAAATTAAACACCACCAAACCAAATAACCCAATTAAGAAATGGGGCTCAGAACTAAACAGAGAATTCTCAACAGAGGAATATTGAATGGCTGAGAAACACTTAAAGAAATGCTCAACAGATTTAGTCATCAGAGAAATGCAAATCAAAATGACTCTGAGATTCCATCTTATACCCATCAGAATGGCTACGATAAAAAATTCGAGTGGCAACACAGCTCGCAACGATGTGGAGAAAGAGGAACACTCTTTCACTGCTGGTGGGAATACAAACTTGTACAACCACTTTGGAAATCTATCTGGTGCTTTCTCAGAAAACTGGGAATAGGAGTTCCTCAAGACCCAGCTATTCCACTCTTTGGAACATACCCAGAAAATGCTCCACCACACAACAAGGACATATGCTCAACCATGTTCATAGTAGCCTTATTCATAATAGCCAGAACCTAGAAACAGGCTAAATGTCTCTCAGTTGAAGAATGGATAAAGAAACTGTGGTACATTTACACTATGGAATATTACTCAGCTATTCAAAACAAGGAAATCCCGAAATTTGTGGAGAAATGGAGGGAACTAGAAGTTATCATACTCAGTGAGTTAACCCAGAAGCAGAAAGACTCACATGATATATGCTCACTTATAATTGGGCACTAGCCCAAAAGGCATGTCCCATGAAAGTCTTCACTTACCAGGAGATTGGGATAGATGTGAGGACATCCTACTGGGACTCTAGGTAAGAGAAATATAGGAGATGGGGAAATAAAAGGACCCAGAGGGTCCTAGAAACCTACAAGAAGAGCATCGTGACAGGTGGATTGGGGCCCAGGGGTGTCTGTTCAAACTATTGCACTAACCAAGAACAATATAAGTAGTAAACATCGAATCCTTACTCTGATCCACCCAATGGACAGTATATTCTCCACGGTTATGTAGAGAGTGCAGACTGACTCTGACATGAACTCTCGTGCCCCATATTTGACCACCTCCCCTTAGTGGGGAGGCCTGGTAGCACTCAAAGAAAGAATAAGCAGGCTACCAAGATAAGACTTGATAGCCTATGACCATGTAGTGGGAGAGGAGGTCCTCCATGGTTTTAGACCTAGGGGAGGGTAATATAGTGAAAGTGGAAGGGAGGGAGGAACGGGAGGATACAAGTGATGGAATAACAATTGAGTTGTAATCTGAATAAATTAATTAAATAAATTTTAAAAAGAATCTATGATTCATTTATACAATGGAATACTATTCAGGTATTAAAAGCAAAGAAATCTTGAAATTGTTTGGCAAATGGATAGAACTAAAGACAATCATCCTGAGTGAGGTAAACTCAGATCCAGAAAAACACACATGGTATATTCTCACTTAAAAGTGGAAGTTAGCTACTTAATTCAGGTTAACCAAGTTACAATACAAGAGAGTGATGTGCCAACCAAGGTCCATGTAGGATGTGGACCCAGACCTTCTGCTCAGATGTAGCAGACAGGCAGCACAGTCTCCTTGTGCATCCCACGATATGGGAAGCAGGGACTTTCCCGCAGCAGGTTACCCTTTCCAGACCACTTAGGAAGAGGTTACAGGTAGTACAGAAGACACTAGATAAGCTGAGGTCAGGTGTTAGAGCAAGAGGGTTCCCTTTTCTGAGGACTAGGGAAGGGAGAGAAAGGTGATGAGGGAGGGGATGGGATCAGGAGGTGGTAAGGAACGGGCTGCAATTGGGATGTAAAGAATTCAAACAGTAGATCAAGCAGGTAACTTATGTTGCTAATCCCACCACATGGGAATAGCTCTGAGACTGGCAGAGATACAAATGTCTATGCATAGACAAGGCTTCATGTTGGTCACAAATTTTCTGTGACTTGTTATTAGAGGCCATTCTTAGTATGGCATGGAGGAATATTTGCAGATATCTTACTTCTGCTCATACAATGAGCAGAGAACCAGCTTTAATTGTTCTATGCATCTCACACACTTCATACAATTATGTTAGACCTATGTAATGCTTGTGAGAAATGTTTTCAGAACAAAAGGTCCAGACACTGATACTGGATCAGACACCGCAGGATTCATTCCTCTTAGCATGCTGCACACTGACATCCTGCATCTTTCATGTTCCATCCATAGGTGCCTCGGTTGCTGTTATCCATCAGAACAGAACAGCTACCAGGACAGTGTTGTAGAAAGTCTCCGATCCCAATTGGTCCAGCAGTTCAGACTGTCCCACAGAGGACTCCTGTTAAGCCTGGAATTTTTCAACATTTAAAAATGGACCACAAGCCGGGGGTGGTGGCGCATGCCTTTAATCCCAGCACTTGGGAGGCAGAGGTAGGTGGATTGCTGTGAGTTTGAGGCCAGCCTGGTCTACAAAGCAAGTCCAGGACAACCAAGGCTACACAGAGAAACCCTGTCCAAAAAAAAAAAGAAAGAAAAAAGAAAAGAAAGAAAGAAAGAAAGAAAGAAAAGAAAGAAAGAAAGAAAGAAAGAAAGAAAGAAAGAAAGAAAGAAAGAAAGAAAATGCACCACACATGCTGTCCCTGGCTTGCTTGACCATTTCCCTAATTTTTGGGGCCCTTTCAAATGTATTATTCTCCCTAAATGAGCCTGAAGAAACCTTAAGAGAATGGCAGTCGATTTCCTCTAAGGAAGGTTGGGTAGGTTTCTGTTTGCTCTCTTGGTCTACAGATGATTATTTTCATCAGGAGTTGGTTATAAGTTATTACTGGCCTTATACAGAGAGAAAACTAGGTTGCACTCAGGGACATCTCTCTTTTCCTTTATCTGTCTTTTGTAGGTAAGGAGATAGGAGCTAAAAAGAAAGAAAGAGGGATATAGAAATATAGAGGGAAGATAGAACAAAAGTTAGATTATTGAATCTGCTTCTCAACTCAAGGCCTTGTTACTCACAAATCAGGTTATTTTTAATTCATTGATATAGAATTTTGTATATAGATGCAAAATAAGTGTAATTCTGATACATTGGTACAGAATTCAAATATAAGATTATTCTTCACACACATTATATATATATATATACATATATATATATTTCTATGTTAATATGAGGTATTATAGCCATCCAACTCAATTATAATACCAGGTTTACTTTCAATACCTTGAAAGTGGTGCTGCAGCCTATTTAGGAAAATTAAGTAATACAAGCTAATTCTCAGTTAATCAAATCATGGTCATGTCAAATACTGGTGTAATTTTATCACAAGAATATATATCATAGGTCTAACAGATATGATTCTATAGCTATATAAGGTAAGATAGTTAGATGAGGTCTTCAAAAATGTCAGAGACCTACATAATGTGACATTTAAAGATGTTTTTATTATTTTAAAGATTCACTGACAATGAGGCAGGTTAACTCCTGGCAACACCTAGCCGACCTCAAAGAAGATGATGAGCTTCAAAGAACCTCCTTATGGAGTTGCCTTCAAATGTGACAAACCAGTCACTGGGCAAAATGTCCTTGCTTCTGTCACAGACAGACTCTGCCTAAAAGTGGGCAAGCTTAGATGCAGGCAGAGTCAAGGCCGAACTCTGCCAAGACAGGGTAAGCAAGTCGTCAATAGTTCCTACCTCGCAAATATGTCTGTCAGATATATTGGACCAGAAGACTGAAGATGATGCTCCAACATTATAGAGAGTGTTGGGTGACTAGGCAGTAAACTGCCTCAGTCATTCCTTCATTTTTGAAGCTGCTACTCAGGTAATTAAGTTTTATTCCTTCTCAAGTCTCTGATGGGGTTGAAGACCAGATAGTTTAGTTTTACAATTAAGCTCAGTTGGTTAGAGGTTAAGATGTTTTTAGCTCAAGATAGACGTTTTAAGTTAGTGGAGATGAGATATGATAGATAGTGATTTTTCATTCAGAAATTTAGACCCAACAAGCTAAAAAAGATGTTCATTTCAAGTTTGACAAATACAAATAGCCAAATCACTGTGAATTTAACATTTATATAATTCCTGATTGCCTTGTGGTTCTTCCTGCTGTATGTAGTTTATTTTATGCATGTGTAATAATATAAATGTATATGTTAAAAAGAAACATAATAAACAAAATAAAATAAAAAAGATGGACTCAAAAGGAAGTCCAAGTACAATTTTATTAGAATTTAAAAAACAAAACAAAACAAACAAACCAAAAAAAACCATTAGAGAAGGCAATCTGTACATGCTGGCAGCCTGGAGGGGAAAGATGGCGAGGAAGAAGAGCTGAAGCCTAGAGTCTGGTATAAGATGGCATGGAAGTCAAGCCACATGGCAGACAACAGCCACACAATGGGGAGGGGAGCTTTAGAGAAGGAGAAAGGAAGCCTGAAGTACTAGAAAAAGCATCCTTGGGCCAGGCCAGTGTCAGAACCAAAAAGACAGAAAACAAAATGGAAACTTGTGCTAGACAGGCAAACCCCACAGAATCTTATAGCAGTTTATAATTAAGGGGTTGGAGTTTGGTGAAGGAAAAGTACATTTCCTTATTAAAGAAAAAACATTTCTCTGATCTCTTTAGTGTGGCTTAAGTGAACCCATCTCTCTGAGGAATGGTGTTTCCTTCAGTGGTCAAATTATCAAATCATTGACTTCCCCAAGTGGAATGCAAGGATCCCACCCAGGTCAGAAATTTCATTCTCTCAACTGTAAGGAAACACTTTTCCTTTAATGGGACTTCAATGCTACTGAACACCGTGGTTGAGATGCTCATGTTTTTAATTACCAATAGTTAATTATAGTCTGATAATATTAAGCAAAATGCTCTGAGTAATGTGATAATATATATTATTATATGGTGCTGTCTTGTACAAGAGGTGAATAATTTCTTTTCTTTTTTTTATTAATTTATTCTTGTTACATCTCAATGGTTATTCCATCCCTTGTATCCTCCCATTCTTCCCTCCCTCCCATTTTCCCCTTATTCCCCTCCCCTATGACTGTTCCTGAGGGGGATTACCTCCCCCTGTATATGCTCATAGGGTATCAAGTCTCTTCTCGGTGACCTACTGTCCTTCCTCTAAGTGCCACCAGGTCTCCCCCTCCAGGGGACATGGTCAAATGTGAGGCACCAGAGTACTTGAGAAAGTCATATCCCACTCTCCACTCAAATGTGGAGACTGTTCTGACCATTGGCTAGATCTGGGTAGGGGTTTAAAGTTTACCGCCTGTATTGTCCTTGGCTGGTGCCTTAGTTTGAGCGGGACCCCTTGGCCCAAATCTGCCTATCATAATGTTCTATTTGTAGGTTTCTAGGACCCACTGGATCCTTCTACATTGCTATTCTCACATGGTTCTCTCATCTAGAGTCCCAATAGGATGTCCTCTCCTCTGTCCCAGTTTCCTGGTAAGTGAAGGCTTTCGTGGGACATGCCCCTTGGGCTAGTATGCAGATATAAGTGAGTATATACCATTTGAGTCTTTCTGCTTCTGGGTTAACTCACTCATTATGATCATCTCTAGCTCAATCCATTTATCCACAAATTTCGGGAATTCCTTGTTTTTAATAGCTGAGTAGTATTCCATAGTGTATATGTCCCACAGTTTCTTTATCCATTCTTCTACTGAGGGACATTTAGGCTGTTTCCAGGTCCTGGCTATTATGAATAACGCTGCTATGAACATGGTTGAGCAAATTTTCTTGTTGTGTGCTGGCGCATCTTCTGGGTATATTCCAAGGAGTGGAATAGCTGGGTCTTGAGGAAGCCCTATTCCCAGTTTTCTGAGATAGCACCAGATAGATTTCCAAAGTGGCTGTACTAGTTTGCATTCCCACCAGCAATGAAGGAGTGTTCCTCTCTCTCCACATCCTCACCAGCATGTGTAATTTCTTAGTCTAATGTTTCCATACTGTATACACAAGTATGTTAGTTGTCCCTGTTTGTCTGCAAGTAGCTATCCCATTTGTCAATCTCTACAATCCTGCTATTACAGTACTTTTGTTCAAGAAATATTCATTTTAGTGAGCAAGGGCAACAAAGTGCAAAAGTAATGATTATGGAAATTCAGTTATGCAAAAGAGAGGCTAAAAAGCATTTCCTTACCTGTGGAAAGGTAAAAGTACAATGAGATACATAAATTGGATTATATCATTTTATTTCTATTCTGCTAATGGTTATAATAAGCAATTTATTGTACCTTATTTAAATACTAAACTATTCCATATGTATTTATAGAATAATACATACCAGTTTGATATGATCCAAAGTGTGGGGATCAGTGAATGTCTTGAATTGTATCCTATACAGACAAGGAGAGTATTGTAACATCACAGTCTAAGCTAAAAGCTGTGGCAGATTTGAACAGAACTATCAAACCAAACCTTACATTTAAATAGCTCTGTGTGTGTTTAAATGAAAAACAATAGACCAAATTAATAAGCAGAGATATTAGTAGATTGTCATATCCACTTCTGGTAAAAGAGGACATGAGGCACACATATTAACAGTTTCTGAAGCTGTGAAGTAGGAATGAACATATTCCTATAATTTGCATTATTTTGTTTATAAATTCATTTGAACTATGTCCAACGACCACCATGCAGTATAAATGTCATTATTCTAAATGCGAAGCTGAATAGCATTTTTAACTAGTATTTAAGGCTTTTTTTTTCTGCAAGGTTGCAGTATATTCTCTGACTTCTATAACCTTAACATATATTTTAATTTTATGCTATTTACATACAAATTTTATGCCGTTTCCTTTTACCCAAGGGTCTGCCCAAGAAATAGCTGCCCAAGAATTTCTAGGCAAGGTCATTTGGACATGATCTGACTTACTAAACTATTACTGGAATTTCAATAGCACAATTCCTTCTTCGACTGCCAAGTTTTTCAACTGACCTCACGTAACCCTGCCTCTTCTCCTGCCTTCCTGGAATTAGAGTAGTCAGTACCAGCTGACTAGTTTGACCTTCTGCCCATCTACAGGTTTTTATCGACTGAAAGGGAGGTGCAAAAAAAAAATGTCCTACTGACACCCTTCTGGGCTTCAAACTAAACTGACAAAAGAGAGATGAACAAGAGGAACCATATTTAATGAGATACTTGGGAAAGACGGTCCCAATAGTCAGGAGCACACAGTCATCTAGTGTGTCTGGTTTAAGCTGATCCAGATGTGAGCTGCTCGTGGAGCACTTAGAGCCAGGATAGGATAAGGACTTTGGTGGTGAGGTGTGGCCATAGAAGTTATGACAGGATCAGAGAAAGACATGCAGGGTGAAAGAAAGTTGTCTTAAGCCAAACATGGCGCTTTCTTCTTCTTTTGAACTAGACAATGAATCAAACTTTTATTTGAGCTTACATTGTGCCACATAAATACATTTCAACTGATTAAAAGTCTAGCACAATGAAAGAGAAATTATGGCACTAAAACTGTTCAATATGCCGTTTGTTTTCTAGGCTTTGTTCCACAAAAACCTATGCTAGTTTCAACATTAGAATTCTTAATTCTGTAAGATGGAGGATCAGACCTCAAGCCAAAATCTACTGGGTTATAAAATGCAGTTTATAGTGGGGGACGAGGTCCTCTTCTGTCACAGACCTGGGGGTGGTGGTGGTGAGGAATAGGCTGAAAGAGGGAAGGAAAGGGAATGGGAAGATACAAGTGAGGGGACAACAATTGAGATGTAATCTGAAGAAATTACTTAAATTTAAAAAAAATTTTTAAAAAGAGCAACAACAACAAGAAATCAAACCAAACCAAACAAACAAATGCAGTTTAAGCCAGGCATGGTGGCACACGCCTTTAATCCTAGCACTTGGGAGGCAGAGGTAGGTAGATCCCTATGAGTTGAGGCCAGCCTTGTCTACACAAGTGAGTCCAGAATAGCCAGGATTGTTACACAGAGAAACCCTGTCTCGAAAAACCAAAACCAAAACCAAAACAAACCAAACAAAAAACCCAAAATGCAGCTTAAATATGCACTGGCCCTCCAAATAGCAAGTCAAAACATTGGGTGCTGTGCTCATTACAAAATCGCACTGATAACATTGACTGAAAGCTTCCCCCAGTGACATATTCCATCAACAGCATGCGTCAAGTAAAAACCTAGACAGGATTCCAACCACTTGACCTCAAGCCAAGTAGATTCTGTATGTTTAGAAATGCTAAAAAGGTGTTTCATTATAAATACAGAAGGAACAAAACATCACTGCCCCAGTCCAGAAACTACCAAGAAAATAGAACAGGGACAATAAATACAAAATTAGTCCATTTTCTCTTTCTCAGCTGTTTAAGTCCCACAGTATTTGCGAATGCCACTAACCTGCCGACTCCTGAAGGCCCACACTTCTAGTGCCACTAAATGTTTTCAGAACATTGTGCTGAACAATGTCCTTACACATTCACTCTAGCTGAGTAGCTAGAGAGCTGGGTAGCTCTCACTCTGGTTAGCCATTCGTTTGGTCATGTGACCGCCATGGTGACTGGAAGACTACACGGAAGCAGGTGAAGTCAGAACAGTCACATGCATGACAAGCCGGGCGTGGTGGCGCACGCCTATAATCCCATCACTCGGGAGGCAGAGGCAGGTGGATCACTGTGAGTTTGAGACCAGCCTGCTCTACAAAGCGGGTCCAGGACAGCCAAGGCTACACAGAGAAACCCTGTCTCGAAAAAAAACAAAAACAAAAACAAAACAAAACAAAACAAAACAAACAAACAAACAAACAAACAAAACACATGCATGACAAGAAACCAGAAAGCAAAAACTACAGCGTTTAAGTCACAGATGGAAACACTGGACTCTCCTTTACATTAACATTTCCTTTGGGAGAGATTGGGGGGCAAAGGTGGCTAAAGGTAAAAGGCAAGTGCACTTACCAAGGTCAGAACATTTAGGATTAAAGTTCTGCTTTGATTTAGTGAACATCCTCCTATCACTACTCAGTAAGTTGGTGAAGGTTTCATAGGCACTCCATTAAAGCTAATTAAAGTGCACTGCCTAACCTATTGTTTCCATGGGGGTCCTCTCCCCCACCTGACACAGAGTTTCTCTGTGTATCCTTGGCTGTCCAGGAACTCTGTCTGTAAATCATGCTGTCTTTGAATTCACAGAGATCCACCTGCCTCTGCCTCCAAGTAATGGGATTAAGCATTCTCCCCACCATGCCCAGCAGAGGTTTTTCCTTAATGGATTCTCCCGTTAGTCAACCCCAGAGACTCAATGCTTTTCATTTGATCCATTCAGCTTTGTCATTTATCTTTCACAGAAGTTCATGACAATAAAGAGGACACACTCGTTATGACTTAGAAAATAATTAAGCCAGGGACTATCTCTAAGTCTCCCCCCTGGGGTTTGAGATTGTTATATAACCCCACAGTGGCCAGGCATGGTGGCTCACGCCTTTAATCTCAGCACTCTGGAGGCAGAGGCAGGCAGATGTCTGTGAGTTCAAGCCCAGCCTGGTCTATAAAGAGAGTCCAGGACAGGCAGGACTACAAGGGAAATCCTGTCTTGAAAAACAAAAACAAAAACCGAAAGGCCGTGGTGTAGCAGTGTATTGCTGTATTAGGGTTGGGGAGTTGAGGGAGGAGGGGAGGACAGTGTGGTGAGAAGAGAAACCGATCAGAGGACTTTAAATGCAGGAACAACTATTAAAACAGCACAGCACCAAACAAGTAACCAGAATGATTTTCTTACAAGGACTCAGCTTGTGGAAGGACCACTTTACTTGTCATTGCATTAAACACCTGTACGAAGTAAAATTGGTTTTGAGTAACATTAGTAGAAAATATGTTCTAAAAAGAGGAGGTAACTGGATGTAAAAAACTCTGGTAGCGATAGAACAGTCTCAGATGGTCTGCGGAGGCCAGCATCTAATGAGGACGAAAGCCTTGTCTGTGGGGGATTTTTGAGGATGCCTGTAGAAATATTACACTGTGCATAAACCAGATTGAATCATTTTCACAAGCATCATAAAGATTCGTACTGTCAAAGTTCTTTTCTATGTTCACTTCAATTCCAAAGAAAGAGGCATAGAACACCTAAACACAGAAGACAGCATTCACACAAGATACCCAATTCCTTAATATGATAATGCATATATTTCAAAATTATTTCACCATCATTACACTTATGACTTTCTGCAACTTCACAGTGGTGGTCATGGAAAGCATCCCCCCCCCCCCCCCCCCCCCTCCCCCACCCAGAATCAACATCTACAAAGCAGCCACCACCTCCTATGTGTCTTCACTTTTTGTGTGTTTTCTTCTTCATTTTTTCTTAACTCTGCTGTTGTTGCTGTTTCTTAGCAAAACTGGTAAAAGCAAAATTGTAATCGTTGAACATAGTGGTGTGACAATCAGTACATTTAAAGCCTTCTGGGGTGAAGAGCGCACCGCAGGATGTTTAGAACTGACTAAAGAACAAGTTGGTCACGAGCTTTCCTGGCTTGAAGACTTCCGTAACTTTCATCATAGGAGGTCTGACTAAGGCTTGTTTCAAAGCTGACATGAGAAAATTTGGGATCTGAAGTGATGTGAATAATGCAATATGTTCCATCCGATTTAGTTCCATTCTTGGAGTAGTCAAAAGGATTGAGTAGAGTGGCGTCAATGACAGAACCTGGTATCAGGTCACAAATTCCACTCTCCCGAGGGACATCCTTTGCAGTAACACCATCTTTCATGTATAACTGGTTCATAACTGCTGGGTCAAGCTCACACATCAGAATTTCCAGGGTTTGATCGGACTGATTGATGACATGGCTCTCTGTCAGGCTTCATTTGGAAAAATTGCATTAAGAAACTCGATTTCTTCCTGGAAATTCCAGTGGTGAAACACCCTTGGTGATAAGGCTTCATGAAATTCTTAGGAAAATAAAATAAGCTTTGAATTGAGCCAATCCCACTGTAATCCCTAGCAAGCTTCAACAGGGAAACAGTGCTTGCAGTAAGAGGGTTGTTGGTAACCCCTGTCTTCAAAATGAACTGTCTCTTGGAGGCAAACATGGTACCCTCACTGAGTACATAAGCTTTCTGCTTGTCAGTCTTTTTCACATGTATGATTGAACATTGCGCATCCTTCAAAAGGGCATCCCACTCAGGTCCTGGGATGATGTGAAGGTTCCCAGATCTCCTGTCTGGAGAACCAGACCTTGAACATTTTCTTTGTCCTTTTGAAAAATAAATGTGTAGTTTTCATCACTGTAAGACTAGCTGGCGAAGAAGAAATAATCACAGAAATCAACTAAATTAAATATCTCCCCCCTTTTCCACTGCAGATCGTCCAGCTATGTTACTGAAGTTCAGGTTCCTTTAGTTAGTTAGTTAGTTAGTTAGTTAGTTAGTTAGTTAGTTAGTTAGTTAGTTTGTTTAACTTTAAAAAATGACTAATAAAAATTTCCCAGCTTCTTTTGTGAGCAAAAGTTAAACATGAGTCTGTTGGAAATAGATGCAGATACAGTTCAGTCTCGTGTAGCTATCTCCGTTTTCTCACTTGAGAGAGTTGAATAAGCTCTAGCCAATGTCGCTGGCCATACTGTGTAAGCAAGCAAGCAAGCAAGCATGGTGGTTATAACTTCAACACTTAAACATGTAACACCAATACTTCAAAAGACAGGGCAGGATGATTTCCGTGGATTCCAGGTCAGACTAGGCTAGGCCATATTGTACATTCAAGGCCAGTCTCAGCTATAGTAACATCCTGCTTTAAAGTCAAAATCCACCAACGCCACCACCAAGGATAAATATATAACATGGTTGTCTAGTTGTTCATATAAACTTTTTGACCATCACAGAGACAATTGCTTGATCAATTGATCCCCAGTTGATTGTACTGTTTTGGGAGTTTATGGAGCCTGCTTTTTGATCACTCTTCCCTCAAGGGGCTGCCTCTCCAGGCCACAGGGGGAGAGGGCTGAGTCTTGATTGGACTTGATGAGCTGGGATGGGAGTATGGGAGGGAGACTCTCTTTTTCTTAGGAATAGGAGAGGGGGAGGGGGAGGGGGAAGAGAGAAAGAGGGATGGGGCTTGGGAGGGATGTAGAGTGAATTAATACATTAATGATAATAATAGTAATAATAGTAATAGTAATAATAATAATAATAATAATAATAATAATAATAATAATAATAAATAAAATCGAGCCAAGTGTGGTGGTGCTCACCTGTAATCCCAACTCTTGGGACACAGAGGCAGGTGAATCTGAGGCCAGCCTGATCTACAAAACCAGGACATCCAGGGCTATCTAGAAAAACCACACACACACACACACACACACACACACACACACACACAGAGTGAGAGAGAGAGAGAGAGAGAGAGAGAGAGAGAGAGAGAGAGAGAGAG
>OU015745.1:125407908-125434230 GCA_907169655.1 Acomys percivali
AGAGAGAGAGAGAGAGAGAGAGAGAGAGAGAGAGAGAGAGAGAGAGAAAAGACACAAAACAAAACAACAAAAAACTAGAATCACTGTGCTGGGCCCAGTGACACAGGCCTATAATCTCAGCATTTAGGGAAGCAGAGGCAGGTGAATCTCTGTGATTTTGAGGTCAACCTGGTCTAAAATGTGTGTCCAGGACAGCCAAAACTACACAGAGAAACCCAGTCTCAAAAAACAAACAAGCCGGGCGTGGTGGTGCACGCCTTTAATCCCAGCACTTAGGAAGCAGAGGCAGGCAGATCGCTGTGAGGTAGAGGCCAGCCTGGTCTACAAAGAGAGTACAGGACAGCCAAGGTGACACAGAGAAAGCCTGTCTCAAAAAACCAAAAAAGAAAAACAAACAAAATCTCAGTTTGTGGCCATTTAAAAAAAGTTTTTTTTACTCACATTACTCACATTTCACTCACATCACATTATCCTCTTGCTCTTATTTGCATCTTATTTGCATCTCTAGTTGCATCCTCCCTCCCTCTATTGCCCTATTCCCCTCCCCTAGACCTTTGACTGAAAGGGACCTCCTCCCCCACGTATGACCACAGCCAATCAGGTCTCTTCCAGATAACCTGCTTCTGCTTCTTCTGTGTGGCCTCTCTGCTAAGGAGAAGTGATCAAATCAGGGACTCCAGAGTTCATGTCAGAGGCAGTCCCTGCTCTCCCCACAAGTGTGGGGAATGTGCTGTCCATATGTGAACAGGGGGTCTAGGTTTACTGCATGAATTGTCCTTGATTGGTGCAACAGTTTGTGCAGACCCACCTGGGTCCAGATCCGCAGGCCTTGATGGTCTTCTTGTGGGGCTCCTGAACCCCCCTGGGTCCTTCTATCCCCCTATTCTTTCATACCAGTCTCAGCACCACCTGGAGTCCAGCAGCAAGTTCCAGCATCTGTCCTGATTCCCCACCATCTGACCCCAGCCTATCATGTCTCCTGGGATGTTTTATTATACAAAATCTAGTAATAGTAACCCAGTACCAAGGGATGTATGAATTGCTAGCTAGAGATATTAGCAGACATGATTTGTCATGTACACTGATATGGCTAGGACCACAAAACTACCCATAAATAAGCTCCTCAGTGGCTCATTTGATTTTACAACCATAGTGCCTGTGTTAGGCAGATACCTCTCTTACGTATCTTCATCTATGAGTATTCTACCTCCTAGGGTAGATTTGAGACTTTTACCCTTAAAACTTCAAATTTACATTACGAACGGAGCTCTTCTTTCTTAGGAATGTCTTACAAATCTCATTGCCAACATAATATGGTCTCAGTGTCCAGAAACAGATCTCAAACCTTGCCTAACAAAAAGAGAAATGTATAGTTAAGATAGAAGAACAAGCCGGGCGTGGTGGCGCACGCCTCTCATTCCAGTACTTGGGAGGCAGAGGCAGGTGTGTGAGCTTGAGGTCATCCTGGTCTACAAAGCGAGTCTAGGACAGCCAAGGCTACACAGAGAGACACTGCCTTGAAAAACCAACCAACCAAACAAACAAACAAACAAACAAAAAAAAATAGAACAATTTCTAGTTCACACATCTGCAAACAAAACATAACGAAATAACAAACATTGTTAAAAATATTGTTCTTTTCTCAATAGAAAAAGTAAATTAGGGGTTTGTCCTTAGTTTATTTTGTGCTCACATAATAGACTGGTGAATTATTATATTCCAAATAGAATGTGTTGGCTTATAGTCCCAGAGTCTAAGTACTCCAAGATGGAAGGCTCAACCTACACCTACCAAGGACCTTCTCTCTATGGTTTTTCAGACAGAATTTCTCTGTGTAACCTTGGCTGTTCTGGATGCGCTTTGTAGAGCAGGCTGGCCTCAAATTCACAGTGATCCGCCTGCTTCTGCCTCTCATTGTGTTGGGATTACAGCCATGTGCTACTGTGTCTAGCTCCACGGACCTTCTTGATATATCATCCCAGGACAGAAATTCTGTGTGTGTGTGTGTGTGTGTGTGTGTGTGTGTGTGACAGAAGGAGGATTCTTCCTTCATAATAATTATTCTTGTAATAATTCAGTCTTCTAGTAACATTATTAATTCTCGATAGAACTTTTATGTTTTGTTTACCTATCATTAGACTCCATTTTCCAATACTGTTGTCTTGGACATTAAATTTGTAAGACTTTGCTGAGAAATTATCAAACTGTAGCCAGATTAAAGACTATATTTTTATTTCACTGTTGTCTGCCCTATCTTTTCACCCAAATATCAATAATGCAGAGTAATGCAGTAGTGTAGGAGTTATTATGTAATGCACAGTTCCACCTACCATGCCTAGTAAAGCAGACGTGTGAAGAGCAAAACTGATAGGTACACAAATTTTGAAAATGAGTCAGTTCTCAAAATGGATTTTTGTACTGATTTATCTTAACTCACAACTTACTATTCTCCATTTGTTCCAATTTCAAGCTTTCTAAAATGAAACACTTATAAGTTAACCTAAAAATAGTTACCTCAACATCATATACTTGGACATTTGACAGTGTGCTAAAAAAAATTGATGGCTGAGTAAGAAATCTGTGGAAATGAGCTGAAAATGCATGCTCCACGTAGGCCATCAGACTTTTGTTTATCTATTAGGCAGTAGGGATTAAAAAAAAAAGAAGACTAAAGAATAGGATTTTGAGGGTCATTGTAGTGCTAAACTAATGAAATTAAAGTTTAATATTGGCAATTAAAAAACCATTATAATAGTTCTTTAACATTAACATTAACTAACATTAACTGTTTTTTAGAATGATGGTCCTGAATATCAAAGATGCTTCTCTCTGCTCTGTCACTACTGAGATGTGTCCCCAATCTCAGGCAACATCTATAATTTCAAATGGAAGAACCCAACTTTCTAAAACTGTCAGTTCTCTGGAGAATCACGAAGCCCTTCCGTGAATGAGGAGTTACGAAACTGTGATCTCTCACGTGAGGAAAAGTGGCTCTGAGGTCCGTTTTCACAGAGATCCCTGCGCTTGCGGTCTCAGTGTTCTCAGAAACAATGCTTGCTTTGTAATTCTTGCTTTATCCCTAAAAGTTCTTTGCTTCTAATCATTTGACAACATTTATTTTCTAACAAGGATGTAGCACCATTAAAGATGAAAAAATAAATAATTTGTCAAACTAACATGGCAAATACAAGGAGTCAAGAAAAAAAAATCACAAAAGATGGTTGAAGACATCCAAAAGACTGATTAAATATGATTGTAAAGTAACAAAGACTTATTACAAGGTTTTTGAGAGTTACAATGATTCGGTAAAACAGAGTGTTTCATGAATTCTTTACCAAGCTTGCTTTCCTTGCCATGGATTAAACTGTTCCCTGATTTGTATGTGCATTGGATTATTGTATTTGTGACCATGCACTCATTAATCTACCCTTCCCTGGGCTGCGCCCTTACTCTGTCACCAGCTTAGTTGGTGCAATTGAAGATGTTTTTATTTCCGGCTTTTTCCTTCTGCTAGGCTTTTTGTTTTGTTTGTTTTTCGAGACCGGGTTTCTCTGTGTAGTCTTGGCTGTCCTGGATTCTCTCTCTAGACCAGCCTGGCCTCTATCTCACAGTGATCTACCTGCCTCTGCTTCCCTGAGTGCTGGGATTAAAGGTGTGCGCCACCACACCCGGTGCTGTTAGGCTTTTCTTACAGTTAGTTTGTAATAGACTATTACACACATGGTCATTAATCGTTAATTTGGCAACAGAGATCTTAGAATTATGCATCATCTGGGCAGTGATTCTTTCATAATGTGGTTTGTCTTATGTCTGTTCATTTATATTCTCTTCAGTAAACAAACGTTAAATCCCTTGAGTCTAGAAGTGACTGGAACACATTCCAGTGCATGAAGTAGACATAGACTGTCAATACTGATGTATTTAACAATTAGTCATGGAAAGTACAATCCAGAGGACTTCCAACAGCTCTCTGCTCATTTGACTTTTCTTCCTCCAGCAGGTTCCTTGCTTGTGAAATTCCTAGAAAGGCACGTGCTACATAGGAAGTCTTGGAGTTCTGGACCCTGCCGGGTTTGGGGACCTTATAGGGAGGGAAGGACACCGTTTTGTTTGGAGACTTTGAGTAAGCGGGCCATCCCGTAGAGCAGCCTAAGGCTCTAGTCTCAGGTTGGGGGGTCAGAACGTGAGAGTTTAGCAGGAACCCCCAGGCCAGCACACAGTAACCTGCAGGACGGATGGTTCTGGCGGCCTTTCCATCGCGGTGGGCGGGGCTTAGAGGGTGAGTGGGGCAGCCCAGGGGGCGGGGCAACAGCAGAGCCCCGTCCGCGGCCGCCGCGGGTCACAAAGTAGGGTTAGGACGAGTGGGGCGGGGCTGGCGGGCGGGGCGGGGGCGGTGACGGCGGCGGGGGCGGAGCAGGAGGCGGAGTCCCGGCGGCTGGAGGACAGCGCCATTCCGGCTGGCCGCTCCCTCCGTCCGCCTGCCACCTTCTCCCGGAGCCGTCAGGCGAAGCCCAGTGCGAACGCGTGACGCGGCCCGCCTTGCTCGCGCTTTCCGTCGCCTGCGCTCCATGGGCCGAGGCACCGTGGACAAGCGGTGCTGAATAGTGGGTGCGGAGGACCTGAGGCGGTGGCGGTGGCGCTCTCCGGCGGCAGCGTCTCGCCGCCTGCCCCCGGGGCCCGCGTTCGCCCGCCGCCATCGCCTTCGCGCCCGGCTGGTTGGGGTGCCATCCTCCGGTGCTGTCCGCGCCGCTGCCCCGAGCCCGGCCGAGCGCTGCAGGCGGGGCCATCGCGGGGGCCATGACCGTGGAACAGAATGTGCTGCAGCAGAGCGCGGCGCAGAAGGTGAGACCAGGGCTTGGTCGCCGCTCCTCGACGGGGCCGCGTGGCCCTCCCGCCCGGCCCAGCCCGGCCACCCCGGGGTGTCGCGCTAGGTCCCGCGGGGCTCTGTGAGGAGCGGGGTGTGTAGTGAGAGGCTTTCGGTTCACTCCCTTCTGCTGATTGCTCTCCTGTAACCGACGGCGCGGGGTTCCCAGAGTGACCCCTTACATTCCTGCGGAGCCTTGCCGAGCTTTGTATTAAACTTTCTTCTCCTTCGCTTCCTTCTCCAGTTCCCTATCTTCCTCAAGAATGTCACTTGTCACCCCTTTTGGACAGTTTCTCTTTCGGAGGTGGTGTTATTTCAGGCCTGCTGTTCTGCGGGGCGCGGGGGGTGGGGTGAGGTGGACGACAAAATCCCTCCTCAAACGAATTACCTGTCTTCCGGGGCAGGTACATCGACTCAGGGTGGACTCTAGGCAATCCGAGGGTTAGATTGGTTATTTTTTTCTTTTTCTCCTGAATATAAAAACTATATCTCATGAAAGGAGACCTTTATGGCTGTATTCAAATATTTTGTCCCCTAAGTTTGACCTTGCTTTCTAGTTCCTTCACCGTTTACTCTTGAATCAATCTCACTTAGAGAGAGCTTTACATCTTGCTTTTAGAATAGCACCTTGCTATTCTAGATTTTAAAGAATCTTAAAAGCTCCATCATAGCTTGCTTGCTCCATGCCCTGAAATATAGTTGGTCATGACTTGTTTTGTCTACCCTTCCCCCTCTTCCCCCTTATTGGTGTGAAAAGCGTTTTGAGCACAAGGGAAACATTGGCTTAGTCGTATTCTAATTGTGGGGCAATTAGGTTTACAGTGAACAGCCAAAGCCTTGTTTGGCTCCTCTGTATGAGCAATGAGTGCCACACCCTGTTGTAGTTTTGAAACACCATGCTTGCAGTCTACCTGTGTTTGTCTTTAAAGTAAGGCCTGTTGTACTAAAATAGACCAATACGGGAAAACAGCGGGTTAACTTTTTTGCCCTGAGAATAGTTTTAGAATTTTATATTACGTGAGATAACTAAAGATGCTGGAGCATTTCAGAAGGCAATGATAGTGCATTCTTGTTTTAGGCACTTTTGTTAAAGGTGTTTTTGAAGCCGGTTTTAGTTGATGTTGCTTGTGCATTGAGAAGATTATGGCAGACTCTAATGAATTTGTGGCAAAAGAATTTAAGGCTGATAATGGAGAAAACGGTGTGCCTCCTAATTCCGTATGTTGTATATTGACCACTGTAATCTTCAGGTTTTGATGTTGAGTTTGTGGTGGAGTTATTAGTGGAAGGTCCTGTGCTCTTAGGAATACTGAGCAATAGACTCCACACTTTGTTGACACTTGATTTGCATTTTAAAACTTCGTTATTTCAAAGTCGGTAATGTTATTGTTTTTTTTTTTTTTCTTCTCTTAAACTTGAAAATGGCTAGAAATTTATTTAGTTTGAGGGTTTTGTAGTTGTTTTGACTTAACTGCTTCTTTGCGCAGAGATAACTACCCCGATGGCTCAGCACTCTGTAAAAAACTGTAGAATCAAGAATCAAATTACTGAAAGTGATCTTGGTTATCCAGTCCAGTACTCTTGTTTAATGAGCCTCCTTTCCTCAAAGAGAATAGTCTCTAGTTCAGAATATTCATGTTATGATGCTGTGTTTAGCATGTGTTAAGTATGTTAGATCACTTCGTTGACATTAGGGAATGTATTTAGAGCAATATCATGCATTTTTGTACATCTACCATATTTACTTTTAATGCTGTTGTGGATTGAACCCAGGGCCTCATGCTGGCTAGGGAAGAATTCTACCTACTGAACTACATCTGTAGTTTCGTAAATGTGTTTCTTTCCCTTGTTAATATGCTGTTTCAGCCAGGTATGGTGGCACAAGCCTTTAATCCCAGTACTAGGGAGGCAGAGGCAGGCAGATCGCTGTGAGTTCTTGGCCAGCCTGGTTTGCAAAGCAAGTCCAGGACAGCCAAGGCTAAAACAGAGAAACACTGTCTGGACAAAACCAAAAACCAAACAAGCCAAACCAAACCAAACAAAAAAACCTCCCCAAAACAAAAACAAAACAAATAAAGAAAAAAGAAAACAAAACCCAAACCGCTGTTACTTTGTTACTAGTATTAGATCCAGTTCAAGTAATAGGTTTATAAATGTTTGAAACAATCTAATTCAAAGTTTTAAAGTTATGCTAGAAACTAGGAAGTGTATTTCCCCCTAAGAAGTAGGAAGTGAGCTCTATGCTTAAGAAGAAACAAAAGTGAAACTGTTTTCACTTAGAAGCTTCATCATAGGCTGTAAGGAAAAGGAGCCGGTATCTGGAGCATGCTGCTATGTAGTCAGAATTTTACCTGGTTTACTCTTCCCTAAAGAGTGTGTAGGTCTGTCGACAAATTTTACATAAAATGGCTATTATTGTAGTTGTTGGAATGATTTTGTATATTTTCAAGACCCCCCCTTTATTGTAAAGACCGGTAAGATTGCAAGTTTTTAAAAGGAACATCACACAAAACCAGTATTTTGTACACCTACTAAGTAAGTTGTGACAATGTAATATGAAGAGAAAAGGGGCCGTGTCTTCCCTTCCTGTAGTCTCTGCTGAATTGCTAAAGTTAGCCCAAGTCAGGGAGTTAGGCAATGTGGGAAAACTGCAGAGAGAGCAGATTTTCTTAGGCTGAGATGTTACAGGTAAGGATTTGGCAGGACACAGAGTACAGCTAAACCTGCGGTTATATTGTTCTTGGAGCTGTGTCTTCTTCCTTTGTGCTTGATATTTACCTAGGTGGAGCATCTTTATATCTTAGAAGGAATTTGATACATAAATTCACGTTTCAAATGCAGGTTCTTTAGGGAGGGATTGGGGACTTCTTCCCTGGAAACAAGGCGAGCATCCCGGTGAGTGAGTTACCTGTACATTACCTGTAAGGTCCTACAGTAGGGCTTGGAATTGTTCTTGCCACGTAGTAGGACTCAGTAAATATTTGACAAATTTGTGAGTGACTGATTGTTAGAAGGAAAGCAAGTGCCGTGAATACTTAGATTCCTAAGTAAAAATTGAAGTTCAGTTGAGAGACAACGAAAGACTGAAAAAGCATCCAAGCTAGGAAACTAATCTCTAGAAGGAAAAAGACAGCATGTGGCTTAGATCTAATTCCCCCTTCTGTGACCTTGGGCAACTCATTAAATGCCTCTAAGTCTTCTTGGAAAGCTTGAAACTTTGTGTAGACATGAGAAACTTCTTCAGATCTGAGTGTTTAGTGGAGCTAAGCAAGCAATTATTATTATTTTAAATGTAATGTGAGGCTATGCAGAGACATAGCTATCCTCTTCAATGTAAAAGATCAAGAAAACAGATTATTCAAAAGGCGCTATTGTTCGTTCACTCCGCATAAAAGAACAGTCAGAAAAATCGTACTTTTAATTAATAAGGTAAATGTTAATTATCTAGATATTCTCATCATGGAGAAAGCTGAGACAGAAATATGAGAGAGGAGGGGGGAAGGAAAGAAGAAGTTTACAAATATCTATAATGGTTACCACTCATATTTTCTAAACACAGCAAACCACAATTCAAAACCAATAAAGCAGCTCACCAAAAATATCATCTTGGGCGCTGGAAAGCTAGGTCAGTCTGTAAAAGTGTCTGCTACCCAGACATGAGAACCCTTGTTCGATTTTCAGCATCCATGTAGAAGCCAGGCACAGGGAGGGGCACCTGTTTGTAACCCAGCACTGGGGAGAGATGAGATGGCTCCCTGAGGCTCACTGGCTGCCTCCAGCCTCAAGAGTCTCCAAGTCTAGGGTAGAAAGAGATTAAAGGACACATTCAGCGCTGCTACTGGCTTATCACTATGAGGGCGTGTAGGCGCAAGCTATGTGTGTTTGCATGCAGGCACATGTCCTGGCAAGCATTTGAAGGTCAGAGGACAACTTTGAAGTCAGCTTTCTCCATTCACTTTTGCAAGGGGGTTCTGGGAATCAGATTCAGGGCCCCTGGCTTGTTTTGACTTGTTTAGCCATCTACCTGGCCCATTGCTTGTTTGATCATAGTTCAAACAGCCCTGAGGTCTCGGGGCAAAACTGATAGGCATTCAGCAAAAACTGCGTTTTGAGTTCTTTATTTCCCCAGCCTAGGAATTTGCTATGGGGACATGTCTGTCTTGTGATGTGGGGCAGCATAGTGAACTGTACCTCACAGTCTGTCACTCAAAAGAAAGTGAGCTGGACTTCATGGAGTGACTTTTGGATACAAGATTAAGTTATCCGAGATGTTCAGCACTTAGACGCACTAAGTAAGTATTAGACTGGGTGCTTTTTTTTTTTTTTTTTTTTTTTTTTCTGATTGAGGGGCAGAATTAGGTGTTTTGAGCATGCTAAGCTATGATTTGGGGTTGGTCAGTTTTGGCTAGTCTTGGTTTTCACATGGAACCATAGATTTTTTTTTCCTTTGTTGTGAAAAATCTATCCTCTTTTTGCCATCAAAATGTTTTTGAGCTTCAGATGTCTTCTGTATTTCCAATATTTAAATATTACTTTTCGTATAGTTACTGGTTTTACTTTGACACAGAGTGGCAGTAATTGAAATGGTAAAAATGTTAAAGATGCTGTTAAAACTAAATATCACGCACAGACCTGTTTGTAAAATGAAGTCTCACAATCCATTTTATTTCTTAAAAGACCTTCTGATATAAAAGGCCCATTGCTGAAACCTAGGAACAAGTCTAGGTTATGTAGTGAAAACCTCATTAAACAATGCTATCAAGTGTTGGAGAGATGGCTCAGCCGTTAAGAACATCGGTTGTTCTTCCAGAGAACCAGAGTTCAATTCCCAGCGCCCACATGGCGGCAGCTCACAACTATCTGTAACTCCTCTTCCATGGGATCCAATCTTTCACATATGCAGACAAAATACCAATGTACATAAAATAAAAATAAATAAACAAATTGCTTTTAAAATATGCTATCAAAAACAAACAAAAAACATTTTATGTAGTTTAGTTGGTGGAAAAGTTTGGAAAGAGCCAGGCGCAGTGGGACACCCCTATAATCCCAACACCCGGGGAAGCAGAGGCAGTCGGATCTCTGTGAATTTGAGGCCAGCCTGGTCTACAAAGAGAGTCCAGGACAGCCACGGCTACACAGAGAAACGATGTCTTGAAAAATAAAAAAGAAACAAAAAGTTTGGAAAGAAGTTGGAGGAAGAATGGTAGGTGTGGCATGAATTGTGGAGAGATACATTGGCCAAGGATATTTGCTATTTTGTTTTAGTCATTGTTATAGCTGAGGACAAAGAAGAAGGATGCTCATTTGAACTGTGAGCCCGCACTGCATCTGTTGTTGCTGGGTTTTTTTTTTTGTTTTTGTTTTTTTTGTTTTTGTTTTTGTTTTTCCGTTTTATTTCGGTTTTGGTTTTGTTGTTTTGTTTTGTCTTGGTATTCAGTGGGAAAGGATTGGGTATGTGAAAGGCATTTAGGCATCAGGGAGGAGTCGGTTTCAGAACTGAGAACTAAGTTTCCATTAAAGCAGGAAGGGTATGTGTAGGGAAGGACCAAGGAAGACTTGATGCTTTTTTAACACCAATGGGGGCGGCGATTACACAATGGAGTGTGTAAATCATAGTGTATATTTCGGTGCCGGCGTACAAGCAGAACCAAACACCTTATTCCCTTAAGGCGGTGCTGTAAAATCCAGTTTGGGCTGGAGCTCTCTGAGCTTTCCACACCCTCTACTGGAAACTTCTCAGCCAATCCAGGCGATCTCAGTATGAGGTCCCTCAGGGCTTTCTCGGAAACCCTAAGAAAGTGGAACTGTGGAGCTCTGAGCTTCTGGGAGGGTGAACAGTAAGCTAGGAACAGCCTTAAGGCTCCTGCCTTTGGGAGGGAGCTGCAGCTCAGCACGGTTTGCTTGGAGTCAGCAGACATTCCGCACCACGTGGACTCTGAACTAAAGTTCCGGGTTGCAACTGAGTGGAGGAGCATCAGCTTCAGGCTAGTGAGAGCACTGCGGAACTAGAGCTGAGTCTGTGCCTTTGGTCGCTGCCCTTAGCGGGAGGACAGCAGTGAACCTCAGCTCCTGGAGAGCTGTTGCTGGCCAGGTGAAAACAGCATACCCCATGGCCAACAGTCTGTTGTGAGATGGGGACAGCACTCTGGGGATACCCACCAAGAAGCTCTCTCTGGTCACATGGTCCTGTGCTATGGGGCGTGGCTGTAGAACGGCAAGGGGCATTGGCTAGTTGGATCTTACCATTAGTTTATGGCGTGCTTCCTTTAGGGCTGGCTTGGGCAAACCTCATGCTCTCCAGATCTGGAGGGAGGCTGGATGCTTTCTGGTGCTGTGCCTTGCACTGCTTCCTTGACTCGGAGTAGGTAGACGGGTAGACGTCTGTAAGCTTTTTTTTTTTTTTTTGGTTTTTGAGACAAGGTTTCTCTGTGTAGCCTTGGCTGTCCAGGACTCATTCTGTAGACCAGGCTGGCCTCGAATTTACAGCGATCCACCTGCCTCTGCCTCCTGATGGCTGGGATTAAAGGCGTGCCCTACCACTGCCCAGCTGAGGTCTGTAAACTTTATATCCAAAAACGGGATTGACGGACTAGAACCTTTCCCACTTCTTTTTCTGTCACCCCCTTTAAAAAAAAAATCTTTACTTCCTAGGCACTTTCTATTTGGGTATTTCTTTTTACATATATCTCAATTTAATGGGCATACTCGTGCCTGTTTCGATGCACACGTGCCATGCATGCATGAGAAGGCCTGAGGACAATTTGTAGGCGTGGTCCTCTCTTCTTCTAGTGATGCGGGGAGTGAACTTAAGTTTTATCAAGCTTAGCGACAAGCATCTGTGCCTGCTGAGCCATCTTGTTGGCCCTGTCTGCTAAATTGTTAACTGGGTTATTTACCTTCTTGATTTTGGGTTACAGGAATTCTTTAAGTATTGCTCACATTTTCATATATGTGATTGAATTTTTAATATTCTTACCCATTTCTTTGAAATAAAAATATCTAAATGTTGATGTTCTATTCTTTTGATTTGTCCTTTTAATTACATTAAATTCTCCCCCAGTTTCCTTCACTCAAGTTTTATTTTAGCTTTGATGTTTAACTATAATCCATTTAAATTTCTTTGTATGTGTGCTCTGTGGTATAAGAAGGTTCATATATGTATTAATTATTATAAAATTTGTATAATTAACATATGCTACTAACAGAAAGGATTTCAAGATTCACATCATAATGATATGTAATTGTTGCAGCATCCTTTCTCCCCCCTTTATTGATTTATTTATTTAATCAGTTTACAATATAATCCCAGCCGCCTCCCTCCTCTCCTCCAGTCCCACCCTCACAGCCTCCCATCCCATTCCCCTATCTCCTTCTTCTCAGAGTAAGGGAGGCCCCAAAGGGTATAAACCTGCCCTGGCACCTCAAGTCACAGCAGTACTAAGTGCATCCTCTCCCACTGAGTTGGAGACAGCCCCTACTACCATCTCTAGGGGACTCACATGTTGATCACACTGCGTATCCGCTACGTATGTGCAGGGTGTCTAGGTCCAGTCCATGCATTCTCTTGGGTTGGTGATTCACTCTCTGGGAGCCCTCATGGGCCCAGGTTAGTTGACTGTAGGTCTGGTGGCATCCTTGACCCCTGTAGATCCTTCTATCCTTCCTCCCACTCTTCCATTGAACTCCCTGAGCCCTGGGCATTATTTGGCTGTGGGTCACTGCATGTGCAGTTATGCTAGGCTCCTGTCTGCAAGCATTGACATTCATAGAGACAAGGATTGGCTCTTCCCCATGGAGTGGATCTCAAGTTGGGCTTGTCATTGGTCTGCTATTCCCTTGATCGATATCTGCACCTTTTTTTTGTAAAGGTGATCATTAATATTTGAGTTAAGGCAGTAATTTCTCTAGAAAAATTGACCATGCATGAGTGAGTTTGTTTTTTGACCTTTATCCTTACTCTATATAGTGTCAGAAATACCATCTTTTAAGAAGGCATTTTGAAATAGGCTGGGGAAGTTCTACAGTATTCTTTTTGCTTAAATAATGTTTTCGCCATTCTCAGTGTTTTTGCATTTTCATGTAAAATTCTAATGTTCTTTGTACAGTTGGACCAAAAGCAAGGTAGGAGTTTTGAGTAGGATTATGTTGATTATAGAGCTCAATTCTGAGTGCATAGACTCTTTTAATCCAACAGCATGCTCCATTTTCCCATTAATTTAGATTTTAATTTCTTAATAGCATATGGTCTATCCATCTTGGCATATCACTTATTAGACTTAACTTTTTTCATACTCTTCTAGATGGCATTTCTTATTTAGGTTTGCATTTTAATTGTTTTTTGGCAGATAGATTATCATTGATTTTTTTGCATAACCTATATCCAGTGACCTTGCTAAATGATCTCATTAGTTCTAATAAGTTTCTTACTTTATAACCTTCCTGTATCTCTCTTTGTTTGATTCTCTCTCTCTCTCTCTCTCTCTCTCTCTCTCTCTCTCTCTCTCTCTCTCCCTCTTGCTCTTCCTCTCTCTCTCTCTCTCTCTGTTCTATTTTTTCTTGCTGTTGTTTTATTGCACTCTTTGGAGACTCCTGAAAAAAAATATTGACTTGGAGTTCTTGCATTGCCCCTCATTAAATATGGGGAACATTTTCTCTTGTACTAAATGTGATCTTTGCTGCAGTTCTGTAGAAAGGAGGTAGGTTTTGCAAGGCTAAAACCATTTTCTTTAATTCCTAGATTGTGGATATTTTGGTAAAACTTTGTCTGTGGTCATGCTTTTTCATTTCTCTACATGCCACAGCTTAACCACACTGCCATGACTGAACTGTTTGCTTATCTTTTCCAGTGTTTGTAGAGCTTTCTGATTGCTTTTTGTAAAATTCCCATCTCTCCTTTGTTTGTTTGTTGCATTTCATTCTGATTTGAAGAGGGTTTTTTGTGTTTGTTTGTTTTTTGTTTTTGTTTTTTGTAGTCCAGCTTCTACTTGTGCTAGTTTTCTGTTGTTATAACAAAATAATACCAAGCAAGTTAAAAGGAGAAACATTTGCCCCGCCCTTGTAGCCCTTGGTTGGTTGGCCCTGTTGCTTTTGGGCTTGTGTATATCATGGGGGAGTGCCTGTCTGAGGCAGCTACTCACATTAGGGTGGCCAGGAAAGAAGACAGAGAGTGGGAGGAGTCAGATCCTTTTTCCTGGGCATCTCAGTCTCCTTCCATGAGCCTGTCTTTTCCCTCTCTCTCTCTCTCTCTCTCTCCCCACAGTGTGGCTGGCCTAGAACCCTCAAAGTTATGCCTGCCTCTGCCTCCCAAGTGCTGGGCTTATAGGCATGTGCCAGGATGCCCCAGCATTGACACTTCCCATTAGCATCCTGAGTCTTTTATTTCTCCTTGTAGTGAACATTCAGAAATTAAAGTTTCTAGTTGGCTGTTGTTTTACTCCATATGAATTACCAAGGAAGAAAATAACAAAAAGGCTTAGTTATTGGATAGGAATTCTGTGAGCCTGTAAAGTGTGTGTGTGTTTAAAGTATTCTTAGAGGCTATGCAATATGGAAAATGTAGCATTGATAAAACATACCTGTTTTCTGAGTTTATGTTTCTTTTTGTTTCCTACTTTGTCATTTCCTTCTTTGAGAGACTGTATATTTTATAGTCCATATTCATCATTGCTACCAAGTTTGTATATTCAAAATAAACTTAATGCTGTCTTCTCATCAGTTCTGAATTTGCATTGGTTGCCCATTTCTCTGCATAAATATACAGTGACCAGTCAGCATCATATCTATACTTTCATATAGTCCTTGTTTTATGCAAACTGAGAAATAAATAACACTAGAAGCTTGTAGTCTGTGGTGGTGGGAGTCCATACTGCATATGTGCAATGAGAAACTAAGGGCTCAGGGAGGATCAAAGGAAGAATAGACAATACGTCGGGGTTGAAGTCGAATGTTAAAGATACATAGAGAGGCTTCAGCTATTAAAGAGAAGCTTTTCATTTTAAAAGAGCAAGGACAAAGGAACATGAAATTACCTGGTGTTTCCCATCCACTACAAGTAGCAGAATAACAAACAAATATTTGGACCTTTCCCTTGGTTTCTGGCACAGAGCCCTGGGAACTCTTGGAATTGCCTCCCCCCCCCCCCCCCCCTTAGGAGATGACTCATGGTGTTTGGTGGAAAGTCTGGATAGCTTCAGGAGCTGCTTCCCAGAAAACTAACCAGTATCACTAGAGGAGCGATGGGGCATTTGATAAATCTCTGCAGCCTCCAGGGAAGGGACAGGAGTATGCAGCTGCATTCAGCCAGATCACCTGTTCCTTAGTTAAAACTCATCTTGTGCATGTTTTTAATAAGTGCCCAGGAAGCACTATAAGAGAGTACTTAACATATAGAGTTAAATTTTGCCTTCTTAGATTATTCCCCCCTAGACATTTATTCTCATAACGTTAAATTTTACCTTCCTAATTTTTTTGAGATTTATTTTCTTAGAAACCCTAACAATATATTGTTAGAATAAAAAATTAAGGACTATTTTCTAGCTAAGGTCCAACCAGGACATAAAGAAAGCAGAAAGATTAGAATAAGGGAAATTTAATATAATTGACCAAGAACAGATGCTTGGCTTTATTTTAATTTATTCACTTTACATCCCAATTGTAGCCACCTCCCTTCTCTCCTCCTGTTAACCCCTCTTTCTGCTATCCCCCCTCCCCTTTTCTAAAGTAAAGAGGATATCATCTTCAACAAATGGTGCTTGTCTAACTGGATGTCTACATGTAGAAAAATGCAAATAGACCCCTATTTATCACCCTGCACAAAACTCAAGTCCAAGTGGATCAACATAAAACCAGACACACTAAATCTGTGAGAAGAAAAAGTAGGCAAGAGCCTTGAACCCATTGGCACAGGGGACAACTTCCTGAACAGAACACCAACTGCTCAGGCTCTAAGATCAATAATTAATAAATGGGACCTCATGAAACTGAAAAGCTTCTGTAAGGCAAACGACACTGTCAGTAGATCAAAAGGACAGCCTACAGACTTGGAAAATATCTTTACCAATCCTACATCCAACAAAGGGCTAATATTCAAAATATATAGAGCTCAAGAAATTAAACACCAACAAACCAAATAATCCTATTAAAATGGTATACAGAGCTAAACAGAGAATTCTCAAGATAGGACTCTCGAATGTCCTAGGAACACTTAAAGAAATGCTCAATGTCCTTAATCATCAGGGAACTGCAAATGAAAATGACTCTGGGATACCATCTTAACACCTGTCAGAATGGCTAAGATAAAAAACTCAAGTGACACCACATGCTGGCAAGGATGTGGAGAAAGAGGAACACACCTTCATTGCTGGTGGGAGTCCAAACTAGTACAGCCACTCTTGAGATGATTGACTTTGTCATTGTCGTTTTTGTTTTGTTTTGCTTTTGAGACGAAGCTTCTTTGTATAGCCTTGCTTTGTAGACCAAGTTGGCTTTGAATTCACAGAGATCCACCTGCTTCTGCCTCCCTGAGCGGTGGGACTACAGGTGTGCGCCACTCCTCTGACTGGCTGATGGTTGACCCCTAAGACACAACCGTAGGAAGAAGTTGGTAAATGGGAGACAGGCCTCATGGAATGGTCGTATAACGCCAACTAGTCAGGAGCAGGACCTGGTTTAGAGTGAGCTGAAGATCAGCATGGGCAGCTTAGTGAGCTCCCCATCTCAAACATTGACACCAAGGGGCTGCAGAGACAACTCACTGCTTAAGACACCTGCTACCCTCCACAGGACCTGGCCTCCATTCTCAGCAACCCCATGGCAGCCCAGAATTTCAGGTCCAGGACATTCAGCACCTTTTCCTGTCCTCTGTAGTATCAAATACATGCATGCAGACAAAATACTGATGCATGTAAAACAAATGATTACAAATAAAAATTTTAAAATTATTTGAAGATGTAATTTAGTGGTAGAACACTTGTCTGGTACGTGTCAGGCCCTGGATTCAATTCCTAGTATAGCTTGCACACCACCCCCACACATAAAACAAAACAAAAGGACTTTGGAAGAGTGGAAAAGTCCTTTTTGTAGGAACCTCAAGCATTTTGGATTTCCTTTGTGCAGGAGAGGTTGTGATAACAGCTCACTGAGTAGGGGAGACATATGCTGAGCTCCTTCTGGGGGTATTCCCAGCCGAAGATATTTCTGGTCCATACGGTATCCATTTTATAATTAATAGGGCAGAAAACTGGATTTGCTTTAAGTGATTGTTTGGTGACATCGTAACTGTGAAGAACTAACTGTGAGGCACTTCAGGTTGTAAATTCTCTTTTGAACCCTGGGTTGGTTTGTGTTCATTGCAGCTTGACAGCATTCTACAACCACCTAGGAAGAGAGTCTCAGCAAGGAACTGTCTCCATCACGTTGACCTGTGGGCATGTCTCTGGGGGAAACATCTTGATTACTTTGGCATGGGAAAGACCCACACACTATGAGTGACACCACTCCCTGGGTTTGGGTCTTGGTGTGTGTATGAGTGGACACAGTGAGCCAGGTGGAAGCATGCATGCATCCATCTCCCCTCTCTGCTTTTCACTGTGGTGATGACCACCTACCTATTTCAGGTGCCTACTGATTTAACTTGCCCACTGTGATGGATTGTAACCCGGAACTCTGAGCTACTACAAACCCTTTTCCCTTAAGTTGCTTTTGAACAGGATGTTTTCCCAAAGCAATAGGAAACAAAGCTAGGACAAAGGTGTTTCATTAAAAATTGTATTATCTTTTTTTTGTGTGTGTCCATGTGTGTGAGGGCCAGAAGATTAATATAGAGTCATCTTTTTCAGTTTCTACTGAATTTTCTGAGGCAGATCCCATACCTGGATCCGGAGTTTAGTGGTTGCTCTAGGCTGGCTAGCTGGGTACCCCAGGGATCCTCTTGACTTCACCTTTCCAGTACTTAGGTTATAGGCCCAGAACTGAACATCTATTTAGTGGTAGTACACTCAGCTGTAAGTTCTTGGGTTCAATCATAGTAACCCTGTTCCCCATTGCCCCCCTCCCCCAAAAAAAAACCCTTTTTGCATGGGTACTGGATACCCAAGCTCAAGTCCTTAGGCTTAGTTGGAAAGGTTTAGGCCCCGAGGCATGTCCTCAGGTCCTAAAGCATGTTTATTTCATTAGTATAAAGGGCATTATTTAATTAATTATGAAAATGTAATATAGATAGAGAAACGAGATGCGTGCTAGTGGCTCACGCCTTTAATCCTAGCACTGGGAAGGTAGAGGCAGGCAGCTCTCCAGTTCAAGGCCATAACTGGTCTACTGAGCCACGAATTCCAGGACAGCCAGGGCTACACAGAGAAACCCTGTCTCGAAAAAAACCAAAAAACAAACCAACAAACAAACACAAAAAGAAATTAGAGTTGCATAGCATTTTAAATGGATAAGAGAAGTATATTTGTATCAAGAACAAGCTAAATGGTTATTTTACTTAAACCACAGATATGGAAGTTAAAATATATGACTTGATTCTCCAAATTCTGTTTACCTCCATGTTTTAAGAACGTAGGTACTCTAAACTCAGAGCATGTTCTAAAAGGCGTTGCCAATTTGGTTTTTTTGAGCCGATATGTATGATATTCCCATAGAAACCCTGTCTGTTCGTGTAGAGTTCTGATTTGGTCCCAAAATGTGCTTTGTTTTTAAAGGAACTTCGGATGTAGTGCTGTGTAATCACATTCTCTGGGAGAACTGCGTAGACAGTTTCTACCTATAACTATTTTATCTGCTGTTTAATAGGGGTGGAGAATTCAGGAAATGCTGTGGGCATGTTGCTGATAGGACTGAGGGACTGGGTGACAGGTGTGGATAAGAATTCTTGGGTGAGAAGGATGGAAACTTATATTTGTGTAGGACTAGGTGTCCTTCTTACTCTTGGCTAGTAATTTCCTATAGATCAAGTCATCTGTTTTCTTGTTTTTTCCCCCTGAGTTACCCAACTGCTATCTTAACATTGTTTTTGGGTTTTTATTTTTTAAGCACTATCTATCATATTTATTTTTTTTTAAAGCAAGAGAGTTAAATGCAGAGCTGCTTGCATTTCTAAGGTTAAATAACATGGTAAAAGACAGCCAGATCTGCTGTCAGATTTCTGTGTAGAGGCTGAAGTGTTGCAAAGCCCCAAACAGAAATGCATCACCTGGTGGTTGCAGGAAATACGTCATTGCCTGAACCACTCTGCAGATCACTCTGGGGATTATTTCTTAAAGTGAATAAAATGATCGCCAGACCAGAAGAATTGCAGACAAAACCAGTTTAGTTAATAAATTACCTAAACCTTGCTTGGTTTGAAAGCACTTGGAAAAAAATCTACCTTGCAAATGGCCATATTAAAGAAAGATTTATTTTAAGGATAAGACAAATAAGCTGAGGATGTGCAACCCAGCATCTTCTTGTTTTACCTCTATGGTCTGCACCACCTGTAATTTGGAATGAGTTAATTTATTTTTAATAAATATATGCTTTGAAAAGTTTTCTCTGCCTCAGCTTAGCCTTTTAGCACTTTGAGCATGATTGGCAGTACCTATGTCATAGAGTGAAATGAATGCGGTTCTAGAGAGAGCGGAGGATGCTGGTGAGAGCTCTCTTACCGTGTGAGCTTGGTACCTGGGTTCTGGAATCTGGGAGTTAGAAAATTTGCTCAATATTTCCGTAGTCCCTCTTTCCTGTGGAGGAGTTCAAGCTCTGAGACCGTGATTTCCTCTTTGCAAACCTGCTATATTAATCCTAAATAATATTCTTATTTAATTTAAATAAATAAATGTTATAAATTGAAGAAAATGAATTTAATTAACCTGTGCTAATATTAACCCTTCCATATTAACATTATTTAACACTGATTGAGCCCCTGTGTGCCGCACACTGCTAGGCACCACCAGTACAGTAACGGTCTAAATAACCCTCCCCTTACTTGGCCTTATTAACTGGTGAGTCACTTTTCTATGTTATATTAGAATTTATGCAAACCCAAAGAAAAGTTGTAACTTACATAGATGGCAAGTGTACAAAAATCTTCGCATGAGAAAAGACAATGACACTCTGTAGACTCCTGATGACAGGGGAGAGGGAAGAGAGCGTGCAGGATAAGGCTGGAGATCACAAGCCACTCACATTTTAAAGGGGAGCTAAAAGCTGGGAAGAGGACTCACACACATTCCCTGGTGAAATCATAGAATATTTTATTTGAAGGGAAATAAAGCTTCAGGAAATGAGGATGTTCCTTCCTTTTTTGCTTCCTATATGGCCAATGAGAGAAAGGTTTGAACTTAAAACATGAAGGTGTGGTGTGCAGAAAGTGGCAAGCCAACCGGGGTGCTTCCATAGATTTGACAGAATGCAGGCCCCTCTCACCTAGCCTTCCTTTGGCTTTCTACAAATTAACCAGAATCCACACTGCTGTTAGCTTTTGCCCCCTCTTGTGCCTTGTCTTCCTACTTCTCTTCTTTCCTTCCCCTCTTTATTTTTCCTTCCTTCTTTTCTTCCTCTTTTCCCCCTCGTTTAAAAAAAAAAATTCAGGGACTAAACATAAACCTTTATTTAAGGGGCAGGAAGCAGGAGGAGTGGGTGGCACCAATCTCAAGGCTGCCATTGCTTCATGAGCTTGTTTGTAGGAGACAGTGATGGACGAACTCGCCCAGATAGTGGCCTATCTTCTTTGGCTTGATTTCTACCTGGCTGTATGTACAGGCTCATCACGCTGCTTACCATCTCTGGCAGGAGGATCATTTACTTGAGGGAGTGGTCTTTACTACTTCAGGCTTTCACATGGGAGGCTGCTCCTTCTGTGCCTTTCTCAGGTGCTTGAGTAGAGTGCTGCTTCCACCACAGGCTTTACTTCAGGCGCCACCTTTGTCTTTTGCGATATAACTGCATCAGTTGCTCATAAGACAGGTCCAGGAGCTGGTCCCCTCCATGCTGTGGTTGGTGACTTGTAAAAGGTCTGTTTCCTCTGCTCCACTTCAGCCCTCTTGCCTGCAGCTCAGAAAAGAAAGTCAGTCGACCTCCCTCCCTGCCCGGCCCCGCCCCGCCCCGCCCCGCCCCACCCTGCCTTGCCTTGCCTTACCTCCCTTTCCCTCCCTTTCCCTCCCTCCTTCCCTCCCTCCTTCCTTATTTGAGACAGGCTCTCCTTAATCCTGATGCAGCCCTTGCTGGCCTTCAACCTGAAATCCTCCCACCTTAGCCTGCAGAGTGCTAGGACCACAGACCTGTGTGGTCCTAACCATCTTCAGTCATATGATACCTTTTTCATTCTCACGGAATTATTAAAAATCTTTTATTTTATTTATTTATTTATTTTGTTTTGTTTTTTGAGACAGGGTTTCTCTGTGTAGCCTTGGCTGTCCTGGACTCCCTTTGTAGACCAGGCTGGCTTCGAACTCACAGCGATCCGCCTGCCTCTGCCTCCCGAGCGCTGGGATTAAAGGCGTGCGCCCCCCCCCCCCCCCCCCGCCTTCTTTAAGCCACCTTTGACAGCTTTAAGTAATCAATCATGCTGCCTAGCCATCTTCAGTCATATGACACTTTTTTTTAGTCTCACAGAATAATTCACAATCTTTGCTTTTATTTAAGCCGCCCTTGAGAGCTTTAAGTAAGCCTTGGAGGGTTCTGGGGAACTCCCCCTTGCCTGACAGAGGCCACGTTCCACATTTGAAGTTTTTTCAGTGAAGTAGTACTTATCATGAGAGACAGACACATTATTGGAGTTTGCTGTTATCAAAAAGATGCAGTCTACATTTGAAGAGGAAATAGATCCATAGTTCCTCACCCTACAGGAGTAGTAAGAGAAGTAATAATCCTTTGATGATAGGTAATTTAGAGAGGCCTGCCACTTAGGGCCTAGGCCAGTCTTTGAGGTTTGAGTCTTTATTTTTAGAAAATCTGAAGACTTTTTTCTAGAGGACATTTTAAATTTTGCTGCCCCCAGCTACTTTTGAAGGGACAGAGACCTTTGAGTTCCTTTTATGTATTTATTGACCCAATGGCTGACTTAAGAGTCGCTTAACTGTTAGTCTGTGTTTTTTTTCCTATATGGTAGTCAGTATTGCTTTCCCACCCTTATCGTTATCTGAGTATTTTGTGTTAGCACAACTGGGGTTTTGCACAGAGTTTTAGTTTTTCCCATCATTGTTAATGACTGAGTCGAGAGAATCTGGAAAAGATAGGAGTTGTGGAACTTCAAAGCTGTTTTTATCCCTGTTACTGCATGTGCTAAGCTCTTGAAGACATCTCAGGGAGTGTCAGTGAGAATAACTTCTTGGGAACAGAGCACGTGCTACGATTATGAAGTGGAAACATTTAGAAAACAGTATTTTGTATAACAAGGGCACAATAAACAATTTATTCTCTCTCCCCTCCCCCCGACACTCCTGCTGCTGGCGATCCCCAGTTTTGCATTCTAGGCAGTTATATTGACGTTCAATATGGTATCTTAAAGTTACCAGTGTGCTGTCTGGGCCTGGGGACTGAGCTGGTAGACTCAGTCCAGAGGGCTAGGGCTTATAGAACTAGGCTTTAGAATCAGAGACCTTTTACTTTAAACATGCAGATTGGAGTCTTGCAGTTCTGGTTTAACCACTGATGACTTCAAAATTTGAGCACCAGATGCTTCTTTTTCAGCTGCAGAGAATGGAAAGACCAGCCACCAGAAGGCAGGGCAGTGTGATAGCTCCTGGGTGGGCTGTGCACGGTGGGATCTCAGTTCCTGAGTTACAGTGCTGAGGCCTCTTGTGTTGGGACGTCTGGATCCTGACTGCGGGCAGCATTACAGCTCTCGGGCTTAGGGTGTTGGGATTTTGGCTCCTAAGGCTTCCATCTCATTGGAAGCCCTCCAGTGAGTAGAGCCTTCACTGCAGTTTGTCTTTGGCTCTTTTGCTCACTTACTTTCTTTCCCCAGCTGCTTTCTGGAGCTGTGCAGCTGACCTTCCACGACTGCTGCCACCTTGTGTTAGCAGTTCGGCGTACTTGACAAAGAAAAAGATAAAAACTGCTATGAAGGCTCTTGCCTGCTGAGAAGCCTTGTTCAGTGGTCTCAAGTCTGGTAGCACCAGAGACGGACTCACCCAAAAAGTGATCCACGCAGGCCATGTGTAGCGAGGTGTTCCCACCACTCATGATACTGTTCTTCATGCGAGTGAAAGGTGAATGCTCCTGTTAATCAGGCCTTCTGTTTATGGTCCCTTTCTGGTTGGAGGGAAAATGGCTGCAGGGTCAGCCAGAGTCACCAGGATGGTTTTGCTGAGAGTGCTGCTTTCTGAGGCTGGTGTAAGATTGGACTGATCGTAACTGGAGCAGGTCTGCAGCAGTGGCTGTATTGGTCCCTGCAGCTGTTGAAGTGTCATCAGAATAATTGTAAAATGCGCAGAAAAGCTAAGCTCTGGTGAGTTCATCTATCTGGTTGCCAGGAATGAGAGCTTCTTGGATCATGCTTCTTGAGGTTACTAACCATAGGGAGGCTTCTGCTATTCTGGTCTACTGTCCCTGATTTTATTCATTGAAAGAGCATCAGATGGCTATTTATGATATAGACCTAAGTAAAGCTCAACACAGAGCTAGAAATCCTCACTTCCTTGTCTTTCAAGTGCTGCATCTTGCAGTTTTAGAACGATGTCATTGTGCAGTGAAAATAACAAGGAGGAGGTTGTGTGCATTTGGCATCTTTGCTTATTGATTTCTGTGGCCTTCACAAACCACTGAATCTGTTGAATTCTGTTTGCTCTTTGGCCCAGGAATGGGAACACCATGTAGTACCTGCCGTGATTTGCTCTATAGCACCCAAGAAATCCATACAAAGAGGTCCTTGGACCTCAGTAATGGGCTGCAGAAGTAGGGGCTTGGGGTGGATCCACCTTGCGTGTGAACTTGCTATGGAAGCAGAGGTCTGTGTACAGTATGCTTCGTGGGAGTGAGACTGTGTCAAGCCACAGGTGTGGTAAGCGGGAGGTGTCTTAGTCACCTTCCTTGCTGCATCAACAAAATATAGAGAAGGAAGACATTTATTTTGGCTTACAGTTTTCAGAGATACAGTTCGTCCTGGTGGAGGAGGGATGGTAGCAGGAGTAGCAGTTGACTTGTCACACCATGTCCGCAGTCAGAATGCAGAGAAACCATTGTGCCCCAGCCTCCTTTTTCTTTTTCAAATTCCGACTAGCACCCCAGCCCATGGAATGGTGCTGTGCCTTGAGGGTGAGTCTTTCCAGTTCAATTAACTTAATCTGGTAAATCTCTCACAGCCATCCCAGATTTTGTTTCCATGGTGATGCTAAATCCAGTCAGGCTGATGGAAAAGATTAACTGTCACAGGAAGGTGCAAACCTTAGCAGACAAACTGGGATCATAATCCCAACAGCAACATCAGCTATAGAGACACAGGCAGGCACAGGAGATGAGAGCTCGGCGTGTGGGTCTAGGAGGAGGACAACTCTGTCAGTCAGGTGGCTTCTCTGGGAATTTTCTCTGTGGCTCAGCACATCCCATCTCTCCTAACTTTTTGTCAATTTAGCTAAGAAAATTGTCTCTAGCTTTTCTCCCACCTACCTCCTCTTTCTTCATTTGCCACCACCTTGTTTCCTCTTTTCATTTTCAGTCCAAAATTGTGAAAACATAAACCAGGGAAGAATAGGGCTTTTTTTTTTGGTAATGTATCAGACTGACTGTTCATTGAAAAAAAAAATGAAGCACTGAACATATATGGCAGAATTTTAAAGGCTCTGCTTCTCTCCACGCATTTCCCAGTGAGCTCTGTAGTAGCCAACTGTTGTCGTAAAATCACCTTAGTATTCGGCTGTTTACCAAGATATTGTCATCTGCTCACTGATGTACTGGTCTGCCGAGTGGTTCTTTTGAACATCTGCTTCATTTTGGGGGGAAATTTGTGGAGCTATATCAGTTCCAACCATGGAAGTCCACCCTATCTCTGCTTGCCTGCTACCCTTGATTGTGCTGTTGGTGAGTGTCTATCTTCGCTGCCACAGGGAAATAGGTCTTTAGAGAAGGACGCAGAGTTTGCGATAACGCGTTTGTGTGTTATTTGGTATGCTCCTGTTCTAGCACAGTTATTTTATAGCCATGCATTCACCGTTGAAATACAAGATTGTGTGCTTTATTCATACTGCTTCTGGGTTCACTTTGCATAAAATCATGGGAGGCACACTGGTCTAGGAACCGGTCTTTGGTGGAATGCTGATCTTCATATTGTTCCATGCACATTGGCTCATCTTGTTAGCATTAACGTTTGACAACGGCTTTCTTGGTTCAAGGATGTTTGGATTTCTTCTCTTATTCCGTGATTGTGAAGAATAGCCATGAAAATTTCTACAAATAACTAATTTCCTTGGATTATTCAGTAATTTTTTTCTGATATGCATGACTGAATAAATTGCCGTTCAGAAAACTAATGTAAATAAAAGGTTGAGGTTGCAGGCTCAGGACCTTGCAAATAGGCCTGTGGCATTTTCTTAGCATGTTTTGTTTACTAAACTGTTACATTACAGAAAATTTTCTGTGTGCTATTTTCATATATCCTTAATTTATAATCTTAGCTATTGATTCTACTGTCAGTTTTACTGCTGTTTTTCTCAATACAAATCAATAGAAGAGTGGATAGGTTTGAAGAGAATGTTTGTTTGTTTGTTTGTTTGTTTGTTTGTTTTTTATTTCAACCTGTTGTCAATTTGACTCTTTCATTGAGCTGTTGGGGTTTTCTTTGCCCTTTACATACTTTCCTTTTGTATTTTAACATTTATTATATTATTAGATAATCTTATCATCTTAGTTTCCTAATACAATTTTTATGGAAATAAATTTTTTAGGTGACATGGGGATCTGCTATTGCCTAACCAGTGTCTGCCTGGCCTAATGCTTCTTCTCTTTCTTGCTGTTTCTCTTTTCTTTAAAAGAGCTAATGCATCTTTAATTTCACTTTTCAAGTGGCTTTTGCCTACCAGAAAGTTATTTTTCCAACTTTTATTAAGTTGAGGGTTTGAAATCTTATTCTGCACTGTGAGACCTTTAACAGAAGAAGTCTTAAAGAAGTTTTTAAAGAAGGCAGGTCCCTTTGTCCTTGGTTGGGTTTTTTAGAACTTTTATGGGATATTGGGTGTGGGGATAATAATGGAAAGAACTTTTATGGCTGCTTTTTTTTTTAAATTTAGACATTGTTTTGGGCATCTTATGCTTTGTCACTTAAACATTTCAGGTGTATTTTCTATGGAAAAAGATGTTTCCCTACTATAACGTATTCAGGAATGTGACATTAATAAAGTTTCATCCATTGAGCAGATTCCATTGCTTCTTAGGTCAACTCCACTGATGCTCTGCAGGGCATGCAGCAGTGTTGGCCATCTGTAGGGCCTGCAGCAGTGTCGGCCATCTGCAGGGCATGCAGCAGTGTCGGTGATCTGCAGGGC
>OU015745.1:125434240-125459376 GCA_907169655.1 Acomys percivali
GGCATGCAGCAGTGTTGGCGATCTGCAGGGCATGCAGCAGTGTTGGCTAGCTTCCATTGTTGCATTGTGTGGCAATACTTGTGGATTTTCCTTCTGGCAGAGATTGAGTCTTCATCTTTGATGGTATAGACTTTTTTTTGTTTTGTTCAAGACAAGGTTTCTCTGTGTCATCCTGGGGTTATTCTGAAACTCAGAGGTCCTCCTACCTCTGCCTCCCAAGTGATGGGACTAAAGGCATACACCACTACGCCGGGTGAGGTAGACATCTTAACAACTAATAGAACAATTCTTTTCCTCTGTATTCCTTGTTTGAGGTGTTTGGTCACTCATCATAATGGGATTTAGGTTTTGAAGCTGTTGTCATCCTGTCATAGGTTGCAGTGTGTAAGGATGAAATACAGTCAATATGAACGTTGATTTCTTTGTTAACGTGGAGAGTATCAGGTTTCCCTCTACTGAACTACTTTTTCTCTTTATACTTTGCAATTCGAAACTTTTTAAACACTCCTCTTCTCCACAAGTTTTCACCTGATAGGTTAAGCATCCTCAAAGGCTCCCGTCTAAATCACTACTCAGTAAAGGATAAACCATTTTGAAGTAATAATTCAAATAATATAGGAGGCCTACATTATTTTAGGGGTTAAGCTTATTTTCCGTCTTATATTTTTTTTATACTTCATTTCATAGTGCTAGTCTACAGCTTGAGGGAACCATGTTTTAAGTAATAAACTAAAATCCATGTAATGGGATTGTTCATATAAGATTGTTGAAAGGTTTGGTAGTAGTGTCCTGGTGTTCTGTTTAGTTTAGGGATTCCCTAGAGAGTAGACTGTGGAGGGAAGGGAAGGAAATGGATCAAAGCAGTCCCCCTGAGGACCTTTTCTGACAGATGGTTTTCTTTCTAGTCTCTGGATCCTTGGAAGTTAGATGTATTTACTGGCTTATTACATAGCCTATAAAGTGCACATCTTCTGACTGGATGGACCGAAGTTATTTCCAGGCTTAAGCCACAGACAAATAGTTCTGTTTCTTGCTGAGACATCATCTGAGGGAATGAAAACTGATAACTCCAGCAAGGCTGCTTGGGAAACAACGTAGAATTTGAGGTTTAGAGATATGAAAGTACAGGCGTGGTGGCACTCAATCTTTAATCCCAGCACTGCAGAGGCAGAGACAGGAAGATGTCTGTGAGTTCAAGCCAGACAGATCCATATGAGTTTCAAGTCATCCAATGCTATAAAGTGATGCCCCCTGTCTTAAAAAAAAAAGACTGGGGAGAAATATGAGAGTAGTGTAAGGGCTCGCTCTCCCATGTGTGATGTATGGGGTCTTTCTTTGTTCCAAATGCGTGTCATCTTTATTCTGTATCTTTCAAGCTCTGTATTCGTTCCTCTTCCTTTTTTTCTCTGTAAAATAAAATATCCTTAAAATATTTCCATTGTTCCTACTGTAATAATTATGATTTTTTCTGCCCTCTAGCACCAGCAGACATTTTTGAATCAGCTGAGAGAAATAACTGGTATTAATGATGCCGAGATACTGCAGCAAGCCCTGAAGGTATGGCCTTTTCTTATAGCTTACATTTGTGGCATATTTTTGTCTCTGTTGTGTACTGTATAAGAAAGCTGAGCCTCTTAGTTAAACCACATAGTATTAGTAGAGATAGTGGAAAGCAATATGGTGTAAAGTGAGAGTCTCCTTTCATGTGCTGCAGTTCTAAACAGGTAAATTTCATACCATCTTGGAGTGATGTGTAACCTTTCTATGTCAGATACTATTTTTGAAGAATAGTAGGGCTCAGTCCCAGTGTTAATGAATAATGTTATTTGGCCATGTTTTAATATATGAATGGGGCTCAGTGTCGGCGTCAGCATAAGACGTGAAAGAGGAACACGTAGAGTCCAAAGCTTTTCCTTATGGGAATAAGAAATATGCACTCCTTTCAGTTACCATGTTGATCATGATAACTTCCTTCAGATAACCATTCCTCAAGGATATTCAGCCTCAAATTGCAGTAGCATGTGTAGTAAAGCCAATGTGTCATTTTGGTCTATTCCTTACAGAGGTGCTAGATGAGTCAGATCCCATGGATAGTTTACAGTGAAAATGATTAAGCGAGTGAAGTATATGCTTGAATTAGACCTGTATTTTGAATTCATTTGTATGTTGTTTTTCTTTCATCGTTGTAGTCACATGCATAGCCCCAAACCTTTGTAATTTAACCATGGCAAAAAAGTTAAAACGGTTCCTGATTCTGAGCCAGAGGGTCTTTAATTTCTATAGTTTGTTTGTTTGTTTGATGGTTGTAACAAAAATCATCAACGATCATGATAACCAGTACCTACTGAGTGCAGTTTGGACCAGGCAGTTTTTACTTCTTTATGTGGGTTAATTAATTTAATCTTATATTTGCAAGAGATAAGTACCCCCATTCCCCACTTTGAAGGTGAGGAAACCGAGATGCTAAAGAACCCATCCCAGGTCACACACACCATGAGTGCAAGAGCTGGGATGGAAGCTGCAGCAGCCGTTGACAGGTGCCTGGATAAGGCCGTGGCTACTGCTTTGCTGGGAGCTTTGCGTTCTCATATTTGCCAGGAGGACACTGATGAAGCGTTGTTGTTGAGGGTACCAATCCAGAGCTGTACAAGTTGCCACTAGAGGAAGCGCAAGGGCAGCGAGTGCCTCATGTGTTAGGAGTTTGACATTTAGATGATTGCCAGTCTTCCTTCCATTCTGTGACTAACCCACTCCAAGTCTATTTTCAAAAAATGTCTTCCCCAGGAGCTCACAGAGGATGAGGCTGTAGCCCATCACTTTGCTATTGTAGATTTGGAAGAAACCTCTTCCCTTTTTCAAATTTGAGAAATACAGATCAAATTAAGTCTTGTCCATATTCCTTAGTGTGAGTCCAGGAAGTCCTGTGCTTTGGGAACCAGAGTCACGGACGTTATTGTCTGAGTTTGAAAATACTGTTAGTTACTCTTCATTCCCCTGTTGCCAAATAGCTAACAAAAGCAACTCAGGAGGGCTGGAGCGGCAGCTGAGCGGTAGAGCTGTGGAGCACTGCCTGCTCTTGCGCTGGAACGGCAGCTCAGAGGTGACGCACTGGCTGTTCTCCCAGAGGGCTGGATTTTGGTTCACAGCACTCATATCAGTTGGTTTGCAGTCATTTGTAGCTCCAGCTCTTGCGGCTCACATTCCCCTCTGCATGCACTGCTCCTGTTATGTGTGCATAAACACACGCACACACACACACAGACACACACACACATACATACACACACACACACACACACACACACACACACACACTTATTTCTAGACAGCCAATTAGAGGAGGAAGGGTTTGTTCTGGCTTACAGTGCAAGAAGACTGTCTCACAGCGGGGAAGTCATGGTGGCAGGGGCTTGTGGGTCCAGACTCACAGGAAGCAGAGTTGGCGACAGTGGCCTGAGTGCTGTCTGTGTAAATCCTTCACCATCCAGAGGTTCCTTAGTTCACCGAGCTGCACTCCCTAGAAAGTCACACAACTCCCGCACAAATGCTACCATCAGCTGGGAACTTTTGTCCAAACACAGGAGCCCGTGAAGAACATTTTATATCCGAACCATAACAAGAATCTGTACTTAGCCATTCAACCTAAACAATCACCATGTTGTGAAACTCCTGCTGTGTCTGCATTTTCATTATATGGTGCAGGGCATTCAAAACACTTACCGCATGTCTTGACACATAGCAAGTGCTTCCTCAGTGTCAGCTGTCACTACTGCACTTCACTTTTATGAGTAACGCACTTATCTAACAGTGGCCTGTTGTAAACTTGTGTCTTGATGAGTCACTGAAGCGTCCCGTAGTGGGTGTAAAGGAAGCTGACTTTAAAGCAGTCTTGTTACCTTCCCAGCCACCGTCTCCTTATAACTACCTGCTAGAGTGAGATCTGAGGAAGGTTTCGGTTTTTCATTCTTTCGGGTGGTTGATAATTTTGCAATTATCTTGAAGCCTGTATCATGACTTGCTCTTAATAGATTAGCAATGCTATAAGACTCTGTTGCTGTAGTTTTCTTTTTAGTGCATAGTCAGCGCAAGCTTTTTCAAGTGAACATTATATGGTGTAAAAACTGTTCTACCTGTTTCCTGCTTAACCCTTCAGGCAACCTCCACTCTGGCTTCTGATACAGAGATGACTTGAATATTGTCTGGGTTTATTGTGTTCTCTCCATTAGCTGCTCTGAGCTACTATTACATAGTCTTTATCATTGGCCTCTTAGGGAATCAAAAGACAAAGCTGAGCAAGTCCTCTGCCTTCTGTTACTTCTAAGTAAACGTTCGCATATTTTGGTCAGGTGCGTTTTTGATGCGCACTGATGCGTGTGTGTGTGTGTGTGTGTGTGTGTGTGTGTGTGTGTGTGTAGAGTTGTCATCTCATGGCAGTGAGTATAGTATTTTTGCCTAGTTCTCATGCCTCTCCATATCATCACGCACCAATAACTCCCATGATCTAAGATTTCTTGACATTTTGTTTGTTTGTTCTGAGGTGTGCATCCAATACCCATGTTAGAGGAGCTATATTTTAAATATTTACTTTTCACTCTTACAACAAAATGCAAAGGGAAAAATATCTATATTACTCATTTGTTTAAAATTAGAAGTTTATGATTGGACAGAAAGTAATAGAAAACTATGAAAATGGAGAATTGATTTAAGCATTGTATTAGATGTTTTGATAATGAATATCAAATAATGAATATAGTTTTAAAAAATGAATTAGAGTTGATGGGTAGTAAAATTTTTACCATTCCTTATCAAAATGATTTTGGCTATAAAATATGGTGAAAAAAATTGCATACATTTTGTGTGATTGCATGCCATTACTCCAAAACCACTGGATGTTTCTTTCTTGATGTTTGAAGGATAGTAATGGAAACTTGGAATTAGCAGTGGCCTTCCTCACTGCAAAGAATGCCAAGACTCCGCCTCAAGAGGAGACGTCCTACTATCAGACAGCGCTTCCAGGCAATGAGAGGTACATCAGTGTGGGAAGCCAAGCAGATGCAAGTAAGTTCTTCTTCTTAATGTTTTATACCTGATTAAAGTTTCTTTTGGTAATGTATCAGCTTTACTCATTAAGCAGAGGTGAAATGTGAGATCAAAAATGAATGAATATAAATTTTCACTAGGCACTTACTTGTCTTCTAGACAATTTTATTTAAGTTAGAGATTCTTTTATGAGTATCTCATATAGAATTCACGCCTTTGGAATATAAAACAACTGTGGGGATCATACACACAAAAAGTGTAGAATTTTAAATAGGCAGTCATTTGTGTATTTCAACTTTCAGGAGATGCTGAATATTGCACCTATTGCACCAAGGTACAAGCCTATAAGTTTAGTATATTATAAAACTTTCCTCCCTCACTCCACATTGAAAATATTTAAGGAGAAGCTTATTATCACTTAATCAAAATGAAGAGATACACTAAAAACTTGGGAGAGATGTGGGAGATGCCATACGCTCTCAGTTGCGTCTGATGACAATCCACGAGAGCCCTACACTTTCCCTTGGACACTCAAGTCAAGATATGTGAGAGACTTTGCCTAAGGCCCTGGCTTACACTTATCCTGTGAATATTCTCATGAAGCGCTCAAGGGCCTTTCAGTCTATGCTGCTCTCTCCAGTAACCTTACCATGGTCTGTTAACTGACATAAGAGAGTTGCGAAAGTGTGTGCCGGGCCCTGGTTTTAGTCTTCGGCTCCCCCAAATACAAAAACAGAGTACATAAAATGTGAGCCTTCATTTTATATGTTAGAGATTGAGACAGGAGATCACTAAGGTGTTTGAGGAACATTTCCGGTTTCATCCCGAGGCTGTGACAATTATGAGAGAAGCAGGGAGAGCCCACTTCCCTTCCGCTTTCCATGTCGCTAGCCGGTGATGGGGTGATGGGAGGAGTGCTGCGCGCATGAGACAGACCCCCTTGTTTATGTCAAATTCAGGGTAAACTGAGGCTTTGCCTCAAATTCAGCTCTAGTCTCAGTTTCTCCTGTTTTCTCGCCTTACTTTACACTGGCAAGAGTACAGAATGAGTTGAAGTTCCCAGCACTGTGTGCCACTTACTCCTCCAGCATTTGCACTGGCTGTTCTTTCAGTCACAAAGTGTCTCTAATCTTTCCCTTTCCAGTCTGTTATTTTGATCTTAAGAGTTAGCTCGGCAGCTGTTTGTTGGAGAGAGTTTTCCCTGTCCTCTTGCATGGAAGAAGTGTTTCCCAGCATCCAGGGTGTGCTTCTAAGCACTGTCATTTGGAAATCATTTGGTTGAACACAGATGCTAGTACATTTTGCATAGAAAAAAATCTTTTTTTTAAGACTAACGAAAAGGAATAAAATCGAGAAACTTGTTGATGTTGGAAGAAGCTGGGAGAAAGGGAAAGGGCCTAATTACAGGCAGAGTGTGTGTCGGGGAACAATGTCCAGGTCGATGGTGGAGAAAGGAACGAATTACATAGTTTTTTTAAAAAAGAAAAAGAAATGGAAGGGGAAAAAAACCATGTAGTTTTGAATGAAGGCAATAGTTAAAGAGGGCAAACTGGCAAATAGTCTAGTTTCCTGCTCTGGTTGGAGACGATTTTCGAAGGTCACTAACAAGCCCTTGCTGTTAATGATACATTTATGACACGAAGATCAATGGCCAGAGGAAAAACTGGAATTGCGAGACTGTCATAATGGAAGGCTGACTTGTTGTACAAAAGGACAAAATGCCACTTTAGCCAAGTGACGGCACCAGTCCAAGACTTTCGTAAGGACCAGTGAAAATGCCATGGGACACCCAATAACAACTTGAGTAGGTTTCAGCAGAGAGAGTACAGAAGGCGGATGTCTTGTGATAACTAAACTCCTTTCCCCCTGTATATCTATAGCTCTAGAAAAATGTGTGTAACTTTTACTTGGAGTAAATGGTAGATAATCGAAGTTCTGCATGTACCTCAGCTGATTGTCATTGTTAGTGCCTTGTTTGTGCTGTGGTTTCGTGACAGAGTGAGTGTACTGTGTTAAACTGGAGGCTCCCTGGGGTGGTGCGTCCATCATGTAGACTAGTGATTATTGAGCTATAGCCCTGTTGAAATTTAATGGGGTGGTGCTTGTACAATGTCCCTGTAGGTCACACTTCAGTATCATCACTCTTAGCAGCAATACTTGTATTCTGTTTTGTAAAGTTAGTGGAAGCACAGCTGTTGTTAGGACATAGTCTTGATTCAGTAAGCTTCGTGAGATTGTGAGCTGAGTAAGCAGAGAGACACACAGGAGATTATTGCCTGCAGTTATGGCTGAGAAATGAAGGGTTTGTGCATTTCTATTTTCAGTTTTTATGGAGTGTAAGTAAGCTTGGGCACAGAAGGAATGATGTGAGATCCTTGGTACAAATGAGTGTTTAAGTGCAGACTTGCTTACAATACTGAGTGCTGAAGGAATAACAAGCAGGGGTCTCCGAGTGAGGGGTTTCTCAAGGGGCTGATGGGGATGGAAGTGTTTCACTTTCCAGCGCTTTCTTAATTTTATCTGAAGTACATTGGTGTTTGAAACTCTACTATCATTTGTTTCAAGTATGGCAACATTTTATTTTTAGTAAATCACAACTTTTCTTTTTCTTCTCCCTCAGCCAAGGCTTGAGGGTAAATGAAGTCACGTTCCCAGCCTGTCCCCTGCTGGCCTCCGTGCTGGCAATACTCTTTATTCTGTACTAGAAAAGTCATATGCTAAGTACACATGATACTGCCTTGATTGATGTAGGCTGGCATATAACTGTCTGTATCCAAAGCCTCTCTTAGGGAAGAAGAAGCCAGGATGGTTTCTGAAAGTTCTTTTGACGCTGCTGCTGAATCTTTAATGACGCATCTTCTGACAGTCAAAGGCAATGGGAAATTATATCTCCTGATTTGAAGAGCATTTATATTTGGGCCCTTTCCTGTAATATTGAAGAATTAATTATCCTCTCAATACTTTTAATATTAGTGAAGAATTGGTTACCTTTTTAATACTTTTAAAAGAGCAGAACCATTTCATCTTTCTAGTTTTATGTTTTAGTTTTGAGAGGAAACATTACAATTTCAAGGAAATTTGCACTCTCAATTTCAGAGTTACTGTACTGGGTAATCTTTGGTAACATTTGCTGTTATAATGTAACACTGTGCCGTATTTTGAGAAGAGGCTTAAATTATTTGCAATATAATTAGCAGAAGTTCTAGACCTTTTCACAGCTTACATAATCCTGACCCATCTTAGATAGCACATTTTCAAAACAATGACTCCTGCACCTGGCTTCAATTCGGAATACAACTGTGTGAGATTGTGCAGTAATATCCTTTGCTGCAGAATATGCTTCACAAATATGGGGGCCTGAGTTTGCATTTCCCAAGTCCACACGCAAAGCTTCTGTGTAATTCCAGTGCTCTTTGGGGTAGGACAACGCGTTCACCAGTTCTTACTGGCTTCCAGCCTAGAGCTAAAGTTAGTGATAGACCCTATCTCAGGGAATACTATAGGATGTAATTGGTCAGGATACCTGACATGTGCCTCTGGCCTTCTGTACACACGTCAGCCCCCACCACATGCACAACTAAATTGGAATAGCTTACAGTGCATGGTATTGGCTATCCTAAGTGTACTTAAGAGTCAAAGAGACATTATGATTTTTTTGGGTCTTGGCACACATTTTCTTACCATGACGATCCAAAGGGTTTGGCCCAGTATTAAATTTAATAGTAATATTTTTATACCACGACTATTAAATTGTTTTAAACTTTTTAAAAACAGGACAAAAACAGTATATGTAGTCCAGAGCAAGATGTACTGCAGTTGAGCAATCAAAATATGGATCAAAACATAAGAGGGATTTGGGTAGGTAATCATAATGTAGAAAGTAATATAGCATTATTAATCTTTAGCGAAACTGGTATTGCACACTGAAAGGAGTACTAACTAAGTAGTATACTCCTCAAACATTTGAATTGCAGTAGGTGCCCTCCATCCATACAACCTGCATTGCATTCAAAACGAGGGAAAGCGCTAGGTTCCTCCTAGAATCCAGGAAACTGTTGGTTGCTTGGCCAAGGTGATCTGTACAATACTTCTGTTCTCACCGCTAAGGATTTTATCAATGGAATCTTACCTTTTTCCATTCCTCACAGTATTTAAAAAAACCTTATGTAGGAAAAAATCAATTCAGTGGAAGTTACAACTCTGTCTAGAACTTTCTATTGCATCAAACTATTTTGGCCCTTCACCAGCTGCCAAAGCTGAGCTTAGAGCGAGATGAGGATGGTGTGAGGATGTGTAGCTGATTAGAAGCACGAAGGTGGCCTGGGGAAAGACCTGGATAATTTTCCAAATTTATTTCATTCTTTTCCAAGTGGAGCTTATATTTCCTAGGCTGCTGTGAAAGTCTCCTTCTGCTTCTACGCTGAAACTCTCCTTAGTTGTAAGAGAATGACAGCCGTGAGCTATCACTGTCCTGTAGTTGTTGCCTCATGTGGAATATTAACTTCAGTTTTTCACCATCCAAGTTGAAAGGCACAGAAAACTAGTTTTTCAATGACTCCCCAAATCCTTTCCCTTTTCTTGCTTACAGATGCTACCATTATGAAATTAGTAGCTGTTATTAAAATCACATGTATATTTGGAACAGCTAAGGCTATCCAGTATAGTTGCCAGTAATAAAATTTAAAATTTAAAAATGTTGAAATTTACAATATCTCATAATAGTATAGGAAGACTTGTTCATACAGCACAGTCTTAGAGACTATGAGCTCAGCAGTCAGAATAGTGGGACTGTTACATGAAAGCTAGTAAGTCAGAGTGGGGAAGAATTGGAGAGTGGAGAAGGCACGTTACATACATATGTCTTTTTATATCAAAGTATTTTTAAAATTTATCTCCTTCTCTGTTCTCTTTGTAGAAAATGGGAACATATACATTGTTATTATTGTTACTACATTTACCCCACTTTAAAAGTTGTTTCATATTTGGGTATGAAATTTTTTTTTTTTTTTTTGGTACATAAATACTGATTTTTCAGTACTTTTAGGGACATTTATAAGCCATGGAGAGAAACAGTCTGTTTTCTTACGGAGCATAGTGAAGAATAAGAATGCCCGTTCTCAGAAGCTCACAAAGAACACAAGAGCTGAGCCAAGATGGTGACATGGGTGCGGTCGTAGTTGGGAACAGGAATTGCTATTTTAGGTTCTGTCCTCAGAGAATGCTTTTCGAGTGAAGTCACATTTAAACAGCTACCTGAGGGAAGGGAGGAAGGGAGTCCCAGGGCTGTGTGAGAGGAATGAATCCCAGGCCCAGCCTGAGGTGGGATTGCATGTGGCCCCTGAGATGAACATCGAGGCCAGAAGCTGCTGAGGCTGGACTGGGGAGGTTCCGAGGGGCCCGCCGCCGATCTGTGTTCTCATGGGTCATCCTTTCCTTAGAGTGTCCCCATCCTCCGGGTGCCTAGGTTGGCTTTCTCCTAAAACAAGCCGGCGCAGCGTGTGGTTCTGGTTTGCATCCCAATTTGTTCCTTCAACTCTCCTCAAGCTCATTTCTTTGTCTTCCCTCTCAGAACTGGGGCTTAATCCCAGGGCTTTAGCACATGTGAGGCAAGACCTTTACCACCGAGTGAATCGCCCCGTTCTCCTCACATTCCCGTACAATATTTCATCTCTCAATTCCCCGCACCGAGTTCTTCCTGCTCCTGCCTTATGTCTAGGTGACAAATATAAAGTCCATTTATTAAGCAAAACCCAGCATTCCCTTGGACTTAGCTTCATGTAGACAGTGAGATAAAGAAAACTTTATTTCACCTTTTCAAAATAAAATATTTACACTGTCATTGAACTAGATTTCGGGATAAATGGCACAATTGTAAACAAACTCATGGTTTAAAATGTATTTTTATGATGAAGAGAATTATAAACCACGCAAGCATTCAAAGTGTGTGTAAAATCCGATAGGATGCATGTATTTGGGAGCTAGAGAAACATGTAATTCGTGGGAATTTCTTGAAGAACAACCATATCGTGTGCTGTGTTTCTGACATTAGGAAATTACTTTAATTTGAGTGGTCGTGTGCTTTACTGAACTTGTACCCAGCCAGCAGGTCTAAAGTGCCTTTGAGTTGTCCCCACAGCGATGCAGTTAGCAATGGAGTTTGCAGTGTTTTTCGAAAATCTTACCATGGCACCGATATGAACATTGAACGTACTGGTATTTTGGACGGGATTTTTACAAAGGCTATTTTGATTTTAGATTTACTCCTGCTAGTTACCAATTGTTTCTAGCCAAATTAATTCTCAGCTCTTTTTTTTCTAAACGTACAGAAAATGCTAGTTTTTCATTATACAACTGATAGCTCCATGTGTTTAATGTATTTGTTGTCCTACTAATTCCTGAAAAGGAAATTCAGGGAGCTACAAGGCTGGATTTCTCAGGCAGGTTTTCAGTATATGCCAGAATTGTAAAGGAGGAGGCTTCGATGCCAGCGAAGGAATAGGTTCATAGGCAAGAGCAATGGCGAGCAGACAAAAGGACTAAATAAGCTTTTTTCCTTCTGTCTCCTTTATATAGGCGTGGCTCAAATTAAAGGTGAATCTTCCCACTTCAAAAGATCTAGATTATCGTGGGCCTTCCCACATCAAATGACTTAATTAAGAAGAAAAAAATCCTCACAGGTGTCCCCAGCCACTTTAGTTTTAATTAAATCCACATGGGGTCAAATTGACAACCAAGAATGGCCATCAAATGGAAAATCAACTATGCATGAATTAAAAAAAAATCACATTTAACCACTATTAAAATTATGTCTTCCTTACTAATTCCTTAAGTAAAATAATACCTGAAATCTAAATAATTTGGTACATGAGTGGGTCATAAAATTCTTTTTTCATGATGGCCACACTGTTCTAAGTACATGGGCGAAGAAAAACAGCTTTATGGAGTAATGGGAACACTAGGAACAAAACTGTAATTATGGTGGCTTTACAAATGAGACCTTTTCCTTTACTGGAAGAAAATGTTTCAGTCAAGGGCTGATAGTATCTGATCTCAGCTAACCTTTTCCATCATTAAATTGTACTGTTGCCTAACACCGGGAGAGGCCGGCTCCAATTCCCATCTGGCTTACAGTTGTTCCTCTCTGTCCAACTCCTGGAGGATTAGAGACGAGCAGAGAGACAAAGGAGCAGAAACCATTGGATGTGGTTATTCTAGCCACAGGGAGCTGTAGCCTTTTATACTAGTGGAAGGAGCAAGCATCTTTTGTCTGAATGCCGCCAGGGCAAGGCAGATGATACCTCTGTGTGTCTAGACAAGAATCAGAAAGCAGGAAGCAGTGGGTTGGGCCCCAAGGGGAGGAGTCTGTCCAGCCCAAGCTGCTGCTTTGTTGCCACCTCCTGGCCTCATCACCGAGATGGCTGGCATGTAGGGCCTGTAGCAATATTTCCTGACATTCGTCTGGTGATTGTGCTTTTTCTTTTATCAACTCAGTTGTAAAAATCAATTACAAATGCCCCAATCCCATCTACCCAAAAGTATTGTAGAACAAGTCTGTATTTAATAACATGGCACACTTTTGATCTCAGAACTCCTGTAAACTCACAGACTTATGGTGGACCTCCAAGTGACTTTGTTGATATAAAATATTTTCTGAGTTAGAATTTAAAATTCAGAGAAGCTTAGAAAATTAATAAAATAACAACCCATTTTGTTTATATAAACATTTTGCATAAAGCATGTTTCTAAAACTAATTAGCAAAAAGGCACATGTTCTACTCTGCTGCAAATGTCTCACATCTATGGTATTGTAAAGAGCTGGGGTCTTAATCTATGTTGCTGGGGTTGTATCTATTGGAGTGAGTTGCCTTGCTTCTGTTATGTGCAAAACATTTGGCTTCATGCAGATGTTCATTTAGAAAAGGGAGGAGTGTTTTAACTGCCTATTCAAATAATGACTGTTCTGTTTACTGTACCCAAGTTCAGTGGTTTGCAGTTTGCTACCGGTGAGTTGCAGTGTGATCCTAGTCACGCACTCTCAGTGTTTATTATCAATTGCTTTCCAGATAGTGGTGTTGGATATTAAAATCTACCAATATCTTGCTATTTGAACAGATCTGTTACCCATACATGATGCTGTCATACTCTGTGGATAATTGTAGTTCCATCTATATTATGAAAGAATACTGTGCCAAAATATCAAATCTGTTAGTAGCTTATGAACTAGCTTTCAGAAAAGCCCTTAGATTCTGAGGAACTATCAGGATTATAGTAATTGAAGCATATTTTTTCAAAAATTTGAGCTTGGATGAAGTTATCTATCAATCATTAACAACAGTTACTCTGCAGTGCATGGTAAGTGAAGTTTGGGTATTCATCCTTCATACTATGTCATTTGTTCTTTTAACTAAAATGGTATTCTATGTAAATACTAATTTTGCAACTCTAGCATCGGACAGGCATTTTACAGCATGCTTTACCATACGAACTTTGTGCATTTTAATTGGTCATTGACAATTTAAAAGCCTCGTCAATCCAGATTCAATGTTTAGTAAAATTATTATTTTTTGATCAAAGTTAAACTTCTTCAGGGAAACTGAATTTTTTAGAAAGTTGATTGCGTTTATTTCTGAGTGATAAAAGGGATTGCATCTTGGTACCAGTGCTGTGATCTCTGCTGAGATGTGCTGTCTTTGCTCCCATTGTTCTGCATCAGCAGGGCAAATATCAGGAGCAGCCGATGGAGCACATGTCCATAGCACTATGATTAGCGCCTCCTTTAGGAGGTCCCACTACATTTTGAAAGAGTCTGTAGGGTTGAATGGACCGCACTTGAAGAACTGATTGTGGGGGAAACAACCCCATAGGACTTAAGAGTGAAAGTCAGACTTGGAGCCTGTATACCCTTCTCTACACCGTTACACTGTTAAATTTCTCAGCCCTGTGGGATAGATCAAACTATGTCATCCTTGCTAATTGTTGTTACCTGAATTCCCATTCTTTGGTCATGAAAGAGTATAAGTATAATTAATTACTCTAAACAGGCTTCTAGTCAGTCATGAAACATCAAACATGCTAGGTACTTTTATAGAAGGGATTTAATTTATTTTAATTTAAAAGTATATATATATATATATATATATATATATGTATATGTATATGTTTTTTTGAGACAGGGTTTCTCTGGATAGTCTCAGCTGTCCTAGACTGACTTGTAGACCAGGCTGACCTTGAACTCACAGCAATCTGCCTGCCTCTGCCTCCGGAGTGCTGAGATAAAAGGAGTGCACCACCACACCCAGCTTTATAAAGAAGGAATTTAATCCAAGGTGTTAAATGATTAAAAAAAAATTGCAGGAAATTGAGGGAAGAAGTGTTGATCTCAGTTGCCTGCAGTGACCACCGATCCCTTGTGATCCCTCTCCCACAGCAGGAAGATAGGTTGAAGGGCCCTTCTGATCAAGAATGTACTGTTCACCATAGCGTTGGCTTAGTGGCTAGAACGCTAGCTAAGTAACCTCCACTTGGCTCCGCCTGGATACTGGAATGCAGGAGGGTGTCGGCTTTGCTCTTTGAATGACCTTCTTGCAGCCAGACACTGGACACTGGGTGATACATGGAGCATAGATACATAGATGTCCACTGAGGATGCTGGGAAAAGTGGAAGCAGTGGGAGCACGGCTACGCCTCTGACTGCCTTCAAAGGCTCCTGCCAGTGATGGTATTGATGCGACCCTAAGTTTACTCATGATCTTCTTTGCAAATGAATACGGAAGATAGATTTGTTTGTTTTGTGAGGGAAATATTATAAAAGTATTAGACTATAATCCAAGCACTAACTGATCCTGTTTCTAGAGCTTTTGTGAGATTTTCAAATTTATTTCCTCTCAATCAATGTCCATTTTAAATATTGAGATGGCTCTTGGTTTGTGATGCATTTCATACCACCTAGTAGCAGCCTCTTCTCCATTACTGAATCTGGATTGGGTAGGGCTACCCTCTCATAGCTCTAACTTTCTCAAAGTTCTGCCTCCTTATAGCTCTACCTTCTTATAGCTCCAGCCTCCTTATAACTCCAACCCTCCTTATATTCCTTCCCCCTTATAGCACTGCCCTCCTTATAGCTCTCCTCTCCTTATAGCTTTACCCTCATATAGCTCTACCCTATTATAGCTCTGTGCTCCTCGTAGCTCTGCCCTCGCTATAGCTCCACCCTCCTTTGCTGTGTCTTGAGGATAGTGAGCTTGTGAGATCAGTCACGGCAATTGAACTTAATGACATGTGAGGTCTTTCTTTATTTTAGCTGCTAGACTTCGTGACGGTGAGCTATATGTTTGACCTACTTTTCCAGATGTGATTAAATACTTTGGATCAAAACTTACTGTATTTTATGAGGTTTTATTGTATGTAAGGTCATTAAAAAACCCTTTCTATAGCAACTATTTCTAATATTTTAAAAGTTCTTGTATTATATGTTTGGAGAAAAAGAGGCAGAACAGTAAAAGTAGGTTTTTGCAATCATCAGTGTGCATTAGAGTTTCCTCAATAAATTTATTTAATTCTATGATTCAATGATAGGATAAAGGCAGCTTTTTCTCATTTTCTTCTCTTTGTATCTTTGTCATGTAATATTTTAAACACATGTTTAAAGGCACATGAATATAAATTATGTCCACAATATGACGTTCCAATTACACATTACTACACATTATTTTTATCACTAAACTGATTTCTATCATTGCTTAAATTGTAATGATAGTGCTCATACTAATATTCTGTCAAGGAAATTGATCAGGACACATAGCAGACCTGCACTGAACAAACTGTACTGATGTTGATAAAAGTTGCAGGTTTTATTCATTGGACACAGAACTAGAACTTGTAGTGCCCAACGTCTCTTTTAAGAAACGGGACGATATGTTTACTTGCATACCTCTGTGTAAGTGAAAATCTTGTTTCAGTGAAAAGAATGGCATATGTCTTAAATTAATCACACAGTGCAGAGGCGTAAACAACAAAGAGTGACAGTTCCTTATATCTCCTTTCCGTACATCTTTCATCAGAACTAACAACTGTTGATGGTACGTCTTATTCTGCCAGACTCTAGAAAACACACATTTGCAGGCATGGCATCACACACACACACACACACATGCACACGCATGCACACAGACACACACATACACATGCACACATACACACACACACACACACACACACAGAAGCCTCTATGCTGTTGTCAGTTAGTGTAATATATACACTAGTCAGGGGGCACCAACATGAATTGTTGGCAGGGCTTATTTTGTTTTTATTGAGAAGCACACGCCCAGCAGTCTCTCTGCTTGTTAGCTTTTACTAAGAGATTGCACGCTAAGTAAGTAAATACCAAGACTTCTCTTCTCTGTGCTACTTTTCTAGATTTTATAGAAGAAACCAAGTGACTGAAAATAGTAAATGGTAGTCAAGTTTGGGTTTTTGAAGATATATTCCTTCTTACAAAATAGAGAATTAACTTGGCTCTAGAGTTTGGCTCTGTGATAGGAGTTCATTTTCATGTGTTTGGCTGAATTTTGAGAAAGATATTATGCTTTTCAGATGTGATTGATCTCACTGGAGATGACAAAGATGATCTTCAGAGAGCGATTGCTTTGAGTTTGGCAGAGTCCAACAGGACGTTCAGAGAGACTGGGATAACCGACGAAGAGCAGGCCATCAGCAGGTGAGAGCAGTGTGTGCAAAGCCTGAGTGTGTGAACCCTTATGTAGTCCATCAGCAGGTGAGAGCAGTGTGTGCAAAGCTTGAGTGTGTGAACCCTTCTGTAGTCCAGAAAGACAGACTTTAATTTGAAGAGCAATAAGACATAATCCATTCTGAACAAATCATTAATACATGCCTGTACATTTTTACAATTTATATAATCAAACTTCAGTTAGTTCTAAAACTTAAAATAATTTTGTAATTGTGAAGCACATAATTTTGTGACAAATTAATTTCTTTAATTTTTGTTGCTTTTTATATTTTTCTTTTGAATCTATTATACAGTTCACCTTTAGAAGTGTATCAAATGAGTTGAGTTTTTTGTTTCATTTTTTTATAATGAGCCAATGGTAAGTGTTTTAGATGTATAGTATATAATTATTTAGCATAGTGATACTTTTTAATGCTTTAGCATTTATGTAGGTAAGTTTATGTGTGCTTGTGTGTGGAGGCTATAGGTTAGCTTTGAGTGTGGTTCCTTAGAAGCCATCTTCCTTGGTTTTTGGGACAGTCTGTCACTGGAACCTTGGGCTCACCAATGTGATATGGGAGAGATGTTATAAACTAAAAGATAGACTTGCTTCAAAATTTTAAAAATGCACATATACTATATCAATTTATATTGACATATGAATATAAAAATATCTAGAAGTTTATATCCCTGATTAACATTATCTGTAATTCTGTGTCATATGTTTTCTTGATGTTTTGGTTGTGAGCTTAGTTTTTTTCTGAAAATTACTAAATATTTATTGGGTTTATATTTAAATTGTCACCTTACAAATGTATACTGTTAGATTATGATTTTTTTCTTCAGTTGTAGTTCCTGCTGCTTATTTACTTGTTTCTTTCTCTCTTTCTTTAATTTTTAATTTTTAACTTTTTGGCTTTTTGTGACAGGCCTCTCCATGTAGCCTCAGCTGTCCTGGACTTGATTTGTAGACCAGGCTGGCATTGATCTCACAGAGATCCTCCTGTTTCCGCCTCCCAAATGTTGGGACTAAAGACATGTGTCACCACACCAGGCCCTACTTGTTTATTTCTTTACAAATTAAAAAACAGTGTCTTATTGTGTATCCAATGGTGACTTGAACTCATGATCCTCCTGGCTTCACTTATAAGTGTGTACATTAAAGAGGGCAGGTTCATTTTACACAAACACACAGACAGACAGACAGATGGACATACACACACACACACACACACACACACACACACAGGCATGAAAACTATGGCACTGACCATGTTAAAACTAGTTTTTAACAGCATAGCCATCCGTCCTGCCTGTGTCTTTAGTTATTGTTTCTAATTAAAACAATATATACTAACTTAAGTTACACACTGGTTAACATTAGAGATAGTTCCAAGAAAGGTCTGACTAGGCAGTTTCATCAAAATGTGGTTACAAAAACCTAGATGTTATATCATTGGTTAACAGCTCCATGTGGCCCCTTGACTTAGTCAAATGACAAACATGAAAAGTGTGAGACTTCTGGAAGCATACTGTGACATTCATTTTTACAGTATGCTTTGTAATATGATATGAATACTATAAAATAATGGCAAATAGTGGCATATTGAATATATAAATGCAGTGACATGGTAGCTGAGTGCTTTGAACTGTGCATAATTGTAAGTACTGTAGTTTTAAGAACCGGAAGTGTATCATCACATATGTATGCCTAGTATTACAACCCAGTGGCTGTAAGGCACTAAAATATCATCTTCATTGTACCCTCTTAGGACCACTATTGTATATGAAGTCTAATCTTCACCTGATTGGCACCGTGTGGCTGGCTCCTGGACGTGCGTGCGTGTGTGTGTGTGTGTGTGTGTGTGTGTGTGTGTGTGTGTATGTGTGTGTGTGTGTGTGTATGTGTGTGTGTGTAGCTAAGAACTGTGATTATATTGCTAATCTGATTAAGGCTTTATGTGTCTTAGCAAACAATTTTTACTTCACTTGATCTGATGCTTATTCCCACTGCCACACTCTTAATGGCATCAAATGGCTACTCAAGTAATGTCAGCATCACATATTACATATTACTTCTCTGAACGTGTTAGAGCTGTGTAATAAAATCCTTAAAGTTCACCCATCATATGTTGCTGCTTAAAGTGTCCTATAATAAGTGTAAAATCTTTTTCAACACTGTGTTTTCATTTCTTAAAGAGTTCTTGAAGCCAGTATAGCAGAAAATAAAGCCTGTTTGAAGAGAACACCTACAGAAGTGTGGAGGGATTCTCGGAACCCTTACGATAGAAAACGACAAGATAAGGCTCCCGTGGGGCTGAAGAACGTCGGCAACACGTGCTGGTTTAGCGCGGTTATTCAGGTAAGGGCCGAGCTTCAGCTCAGTCCGCGGGCCCGAGGAGCAACGGCGGGCCCTGCTGCTTCTTGCATGCTTTAAGGAGAAGTTCTGCAGGATTTTCAGACACGTGACATAAAGTAGCTTGATTTCCGAGCCCGTCTTGTCTTTAATGCCCAGTGTGACTGTTTGTTTCTTATTCTTTGTCTTAGACTGGTTCCTGCTATGTAGCCCAGAGTAGCCAAAAGCTTAAGATCTCCTACCTCAGCTTCTGAGTGCTGCGGTTATAGGTGTGATATGATATCGCATCTGGCTAAATAAAGATTTCCCTGTTTCAAGACAATCTTTTTAAAAAATAAATTTAATTATTAAACAGGCTCTTAATATGTAGCCCAGGCTGGCCTCTCCCTCCTGAGCACTGAGGCTACTGTCATATAGCACAATAACTGAAACTCTCCATTTATGTAAGATTTATTTCTCCTGCTTTCTTGCCATTAGGAATTGCTGCGATTTTATTGATTTCTGAACAGGTAGAAGATAATTTTGTGAGCATTTCTATGAAAAATTGGGGAATAATTGTAACTAAAGTAGAAAATTAGAATTAACTTTTTTGTGATCAGATCAGATTTATTTATATTTAAGGGAAATAATCATAGTATTACATTCATAATTACAAGTTGACTCTTTAAAGAAACATTTTGTTTGAGGCTGATGCTGATGTTCAAATTCATCACAGTACATATGTGAGAATGCTAAAGAAGAAAATATTGATAAATCAAGAGTAACAGATTTTGTTTTTCGCCTTAGAAAATTCTTGTGGAATGTTTTATTAGCTTTCTCCAAAATAGGAGCTGTTTGTAAATACACATACCCTTTATCTTCTCAACTAGGAATAATTTTTTTGTAATATATTTAGTGTGATCTCTGTTCTTTAGATTTTATATAATGACAGTCATCATAATTCTTTATCATTCTCTGTTGGTATGGATAACCAAATTTCAATTTTTAAATAAAAAATTCTCCACATATGTTGTTTAGTTTCCTACAACAGCTAAAATGTAACTTATTGTTTACTATTCCTAACAAGGATTTAAAAATCGTTGAGCATGTGTGTCATTTGTTTTTATGCTCAAACAGACTATTTTGTAGTTTTCTGAGTGTCTGTTTGTTACAATGGCTTCAGCTTGCCCACAGTGTTAGAAACTAGTTCACACCTTCTGTTTTCTGCCAGCTTGTTGTCATTGCTAAGTGACAAATCTGTGATGTTAACTCTTTTTTCCTATGAAGTTAGTATAGGTTTCAAGCCATCCGTCTTTGCTTGTAGCACCTGTGCCACATAAATAGAATTTCCTTGTTCCCCATTCTGATGATAGACACTAAAAAGTAAAATGGCTCACTACATTGTTTTCTAACACCTTAACAGTCTAGGGAAGAATCTGGATTGCTATGAATACGTAGTGCTTCTTTGACAGTAGACTTCATTATGAATTTTTTTATCCACTTATGTGCCCAAAGCAATCAATAACATTTACTTGATACTTTGGAGTCCAGTCGGCAGTTGTCTTGGCATCGCCCTTGTAGATTGTCTCTCTTCTCCTGTAGAGTATGAGATTCTCTTCATGGCATAGCTTACATATTCTGACCCGTGAAGAACAGATGGAAAGCTGAGATCCAAGTGCTCCTGAAAATGTCAGCCTGCCACATATACAGCACCGTGTGTACAGCAGTGCTTCTCCTCCGTCAGGCACTCTTAAGTCCGGCAAACAAACAATAGTCAAAGGCAATTCACATTTGAAGTGATAAATTAACAGAGACAAGGAAACCACATTTTATGTTAATGAGTTCTTTTATTCTCTCAGCTCAGATGTGACAGAGAAACCATCACCTATCCTAAACCCACTAGCAGACCCGGGTTTTTTTTTGTTTGTTTTCTGTGTGTGTGTGTGTGTGTGTGTAACATAATGGGGAAATGTAACTTACTCTTCCTTATTAGAAAGTAGTCATTTTATTAGTTTTCAATTTTTATTTGATTCTACTTCTATGACAGCAAAATAGGTACTGAAGAACATTTGACTTCTCTAGGAGAAACTTCAACACCCAGGACAGATAGTCCCTTCGTGTTAGAAGTGTGGGCTATCACAACCTTATAAAAGTGACTTTTAGGAAAAACATAAAATTTATACTGTGTAAATCTGGGTAGAAAATGTCACAAGTTCACTTGAACTTGTATTTTAAATATATCTTAAATGTTCATCATGATTTTTCTCCCCTCATAAGCCATTTATTATAATTTATTCAGATTACATCCTCATGATTATCCCCTTCACTTGTATCCTCCCATTCTGACCCTCTCTCCCTCTTCTGCCCTATTCCCCTCTCCTAGACCTCTGAAAGAAGGGGACCTCCACCCCCCCAACCATGTGACCACAGCCTATCAGGTCTTACCAGATAGCCTGCTTCCCTTTCTTCTGTGTGGCCTCCCACCAAGGCCACCAAATTGAGGTCACCAGAGCTCATGTCAGAGGCAGTCCCCGCTCTCCCTACAACTGTGGAGAGTGAGCTCTCCATTGGCTAGACTTAAATAGGGGGTCTAGGTTCACTGCATTGTCCTTGATTGGAGCAACAGTTTGTGCAGGCGCCCTCAGGTACAGATCTGCCAGCCTTGATAGTCTCCTTGTGGGGCTCCTGAGCCCTCTGGGTCCTTCCATCCCCTCCCCATTTTCCAATACCACTCTCACTTGGAATCCAGCAATGAATCCCAGCATCTGGCCCAATCTTCCTCTGAGTGGAGACTCTCAGAGGACATACATGTTGGGCTCCTAACCCACTCAGGTACCGAAAACAAAGACATCTTGAAAATTTGTAGACAAATGGATGAAACTAGAAATGATCATCCATAGTGAGGTAACCCAGAAAGACACGCAGAGTATATGTTCATCATTATTTTAAGGAGTTATTTATTATTATGTTTAGCAATCAGAATCTTTTCATTTTTCTTTTCTGACATGGCTTATTCTCAGGTGTGAGGTGAGATGTACGTACTTACTTGTTAAGGAACTTTTCACTTAATGTTGCCTCCGTTAGCGTCCAATCCAAGCGTTTATTGGAATTCACAAATTGGGTTGGAATTTCTTCATGTTGACAGAAGTGCTGCTGGCACTTTCCATTCCAGGATCCCTCAGGGTCCGACAGAGCACACTTACCTTGCAGAGTGACATGAGACAAGAGAGAGGTGCATGTGTCACTTCGGCAATCAGCAAACAGCAGCAGCTGCTTCTGCTCGAACGTGCTGGGGAAATGAACTGGTCATCTAGAATTCCTTACTTAGTAAATATTTATAAAATCAAGAAAACAGCTTCTCTATTTGCATTGAAAGCGTAGTTGTGGGATTCTCCTCCTCCTTTCGCAGTGTTCTCATAGAAAATTCCTCACAAGACTCAGACTTCCTCCTTAAGCTCTATGCCCATTCTACAATTCTTGTCTCAAACATTCTTCCTCAGCTGCTGTACTGAAGAGGTGACTTTCTGGCCGTGGCCGCGAGATCTCAGGTCAACATCTTGTCATCGTCCCATTAGGGTGTGGCAGCTCAGCTCATCCTTTTTAGTCGTGAAGTGCTCTAGCTAGTGCTTTCTGTGCATCACCGTCTGCAGTTGTGTTTATAGAGAGGTCTGTGATGTTTGGCAACTTTCCTTTGTGATGTTTCACAGATTGGGAAGCTCTGCTTTCCCCTATTCCTATTCCTTGTTTCTTTTCATTACTCTTGCTGCCGAGCTCAAACGCTTTTGATTGTTTAAGCTCTGGCTTTAAAAAGTTGCTTTGCTGCTTAGGTTCTGACCTGAGCCTTTATTCCCATCTTTTCTGATTTCTACTCCTCTTATCAGCCTTTTTATCTCATGTAAGAAGAGACTGTATATTTTAAATATCCTTGTCCTTTGTTTTCTGCTGTCATTCATACCATGTGTATTTAATAAGTATGTATTAAATGTATGAATAAATGAGCTGGGGACAGTGCTGAGCTCCTGTTGTCCCCTCTGTTCCAGTGGCTGAGTCAGAGCATTACTAGAGTTAAGTAGCTGGAGACATACTGAGTGGCATGCAAGATCCCTTCTTAAAGGAACAAAAATAACAAGAATGGGAAACGAGTTATTTTATGTGCTTTTAATGTTTAATTAAAAAAAATCTTCACTGGAAGCAGGAAGTGGTGGCCCATGCCACTAGTCCTAGTAAGGGACAGCTAGAGACAGGCGGAGATCTTGGGTTCAAGGTCAGCCTGATCTACCAGTTGAGTTCCAGGTCACCAGTGCTACACAGATAACCCTGTTTCAAAAAACCAAACTGAACCAACCAACCAGCCAAAAACCCTGAGCATTGTGCCACAGACCTTTAACCCAGCACTTGAAGGCAGAAGTATGTGGATGTCTCTGAATTCAAAGCAAGCCTGTCTCCTTCCAGCCAGGGTTATGCAGCACAACTCTGCCATAAAACAAAAACAAACAAAGAAACAAGAAATAAAAGAAAGAGGAAGGAGGTGGTTCTAAGTCATTCCAGGCACTGTTTCTATTAGAAACTGCTTTTTGCCAATCATATTTAGCTTTCTAGTCCTTCTATTTGTCCTGTTCCTGGTTTTGTTTGTTTGCTTGTTTGTTTTTGTTCATTTTAATTTTGTTTGTATGTTTTATAGACAAATGGTGAGCTAGGTTTACCAAAATTTATCTACTTAAAAATTTTTGTTATCATTGATTGGGATGCCGCCTTTATGTTCTATAAAGTAATCAAAATTATATTTTATAAAACGTAAACATTATTGCTGCTCATGTTGGTTTATATACTGTCAAAATGTGGCTCAAGAAAGAAGCACATTTACACTGTAAAACTTGTAGCATATCCACATGTATGTGAAATATAAGGAGAATCACAGAGATGTTTGGATGAATTTATATTACTAAGTGTGTTGTCTAGTGTGTACTATTGTTTTGAGCAAATGTTATGACGATAATGAGGATTACAAAGTACCTTTTAGTAAACACTCCTATGACTGTGGATTGAGCTTAGTAGTAGAGAAAGTCCAAGGTCCTGGTTCAATTCCAGCAGCGAAAACCCCAACAAAAACCCCATACCAGAAAGCCTTTCACGAGTGTCTCTCTTGTTAATTGATTTTGCATTATTCTATTTTTACAGTTATATATTTGTCTCTTAGGCTCTGTTTTATTGGCTCTCAAGAGCATGTGTAATATTTGGTGTCATTGTCTCCTGATAACTGGTGAATAAGTTGACTTGTTCTCAAATTTTCTAGGTAAACAATTTGAAATAGAACATGTCTAAAAAGTTCTTCACTGTATTTTATCTATTTCATTTTAAGAAAACTTCATGTTAATGGTGACACAAACAGCTTTCAATAAATAATACACTGTGTGCTTTAAAGAAGTTGTTCTTGTATAACTTTGTGCTTTCCTTGGTAGGATAAATGTTAGTTAGCAAGAATGATATGTTGAGACTGGATGCAGCAGAGTGGCCCGGGCACTTGCCTTGCACATACAAGGCCTTGAGTATATAAAAAGACATTTCTTAGGGAGAAATTTGCAACAGTTCTTATATAAGTAGCATAATTGTCAAGAATAAGCCTTGATAGCAGGGATAGTCACAATTCCATTAATAGAATATTCTCTTAGGTATCTTAAATTGTTCTTTTTCAGTCATTATTCAATCTTTTGGAATTTAGAAGATTAGTTCTGAATTACAAGCCTCCATCAAATGCTCAAGATTTACCCCGAAACCAAAAGGTAAAATTATAACAGATTTTAAAAGCCAAGTGTTAATGGTCTTCATGCTTTTTCTCTTATTTTGGGAGCACTTAGCTCTTTATTAAACCGGAAACTGTTCCAATTTTAATGTTATGTCATTAATCTCTATTACAGTGACTTCCTCTCCTTTTTTGTATAGATCACAAAGGTGACATTTCTTCCTCTGGGAATCACAACAGCACACGAGTCCCTTGTGGTCAGTCTAGGACCCCTCACCCATCCATAGGCTGCATTT
>OU015745.1:125459386-125476956 GCA_907169655.1 Acomys percivali
TGATTTTTTTCATAATTTAGCCAAGCAGTGTAGTCACTCTGTTTCATTGTATAATATTAGGTCTTTTGATAGTTTTTTTTTAGCTGACGGTACTGACTGAGACAAATATTTCATAATATTTTACTTTCCAAATAATCTTGGCAGAATTTCTTTTCCTTAAAACATGTTGCTGCCATCCTTGTACTTGATAAGGAGTGTCCTTTCCCATGGCTGAGTGCTAATAAAGAAATGGATGGCAGGGAACAGGCTATTCTGGGAAGTTATTGTGTAGTTTAAAACTTTCAAATTTATAATTTTAAACATTGAATAGATAGGTTAGTTGGTGAAAGAGTTAAAAGTAAGACAGGGAATGGATTAATTTTTCATGTATATGATTGTCTTTACTCTTATTTCTGCTGAAAGAACATATTATATATAAGTACGTGTTATTTGAAGTTCTTTATGGCTTAGAAGTTTTATTTCAGAATTAGTGTTTGTGAGAATGCTTCAGTGATATATGTACTTTGGGGTTAAACAAATCTTGAACTCCTTCTTGTTTCTCAAGACTTCCATTTTAGTGCATTGAGAGACCAATTACTTCTATGTAGGTTATATTACTCTGAACACGAGTTATATAAAATTGTCTATATTGTTGCTGCTATAGTGATGCCAATTATGGAAATTAAAAACCTTCCCATATTTAAGTTGATAAATGCTAAAATTGATATTGTAAAAACTATTTTAGGAACTGATTTTCTGCTCTGAAGCATTTCACTACATTACATACATTTCATAATTTTTACTTTTTTTGTTGTTGTTTTAGAATAGTGACAAATCTCTTTTTTCCAGAAGGTTGGGTATAACCAGCCAGTAAGAACTGAATACCTGCTTTGTGGCAGAAAGGAGAAAATATAGTTAAATCGTTGAGAAGTGTGTCATCCTAGTGAGAAGAAAATTAAGATTTCATGTTAGGGCTTGACCTGACTAATGATTTTGCTAATATCATACTTATTAAACATTTAAATTGAAAAATTATAGTAATTACATTAAGTTTGAATTAACTTTTATAATGTATAAAATAAATGTATGAAATTTTATCATTAAGTAGAAAGTAGTATATACAAATAGGTTTTAGTGTTTATTAGGCCATTAAGAAAAAAATTAGACAGAACCCTAATATTGGTTCAATAATTTGGAGGCATTGTATGACAAGTGGCAGTTGGAGGTCCACATTCAAGCCCTCCTTTCCGTCGATGTAGAGCTTGGAGGTGCTGTTGACTTGAGGGTCTAGAGAGTGCCTAGAGGTTCTTTGTTTAAGTGGGCGTCATGGAGTACAGCGCTCAGATGGTGCCTGGCATGCTCTGAGCGCCCACAGAACCCTGGCTCTTCTTGCTGCCCTTGTCAGCACCAGCTGCACCCTGATGAATGGAGATTATAATGAACGGGCTTAAATGAGGTGGATATTCTTGGCTGGGTGGTGATGTAATTTGCTATGAATATGCGCTATGAATTTATGCAGAAATTTTGAGGCTAGCTTAAGTCTTGTGTTGTAGCTCTTAACTCATTGGAGTCTTGTAGTGGACACTCTTTTTCAATGTGACAGTGACATATTTGTTCTAATAGGTGGCAGTTCCCTTTTGGCTCCTGTTGAAGTATCTGTTGAACAGTGAATAGTTCACTGATTTTATTGGGTTACCTTTTTCCCCCCTTCTCTCTGCAGGAACATCGGAATTTGCCTTTTATGAGAGAACTGAGGTATCTGTTTGCCCTTCTTGTTGGTACCAAGAGGAAATATGTTGATCCATCTAGAGCAGTTGAGATTCTGAAGGATGCTTTCAAATCAAACGACTCACAGCAGGTAGCCTCCCGTCCCTTGTAATTGACTATTTCCACTTAATTTTATAGATGCTTATGCCATTTTTCCAAGTGTGTTTGTTGATTTAGGGTGGCATTACTAAATTATAACTTGCAGCCATTGAAATCATTATGTTATTTGTAAACAAAGCAAAAAGTGACCAAATTGGAGGTATTCCAGTAAATGAAGTTGTAATTCATGGAATGATGGAGGTTGATAAGGAAAAGCAAGGAACAAAGTTAAGAGTTCATATAATTTAAAAATTTACATTTTATGTGTATGGCAGTTTGTCTTGCGTGTACTCTGTGTACTGTGTGAGTACCTGGAGTGGCTGGAGGTTAGGAGGACACTGGATCACCCGAACTGGGTTATTGATGGTGTAGAGCCACGATGTAAGGCAGGAACTGAATCTGCATCCTCTGGAAGAGTTGTCAGTTCTTTTACCTTCTGAGCCATCTCTCCAGCCTCTACAAGTACTAATTTAAAGAAACTTGTGTTAATCCAAATGTCAATGTGATTTTCATGCCCCTGCTTCTGCTGATGGAGAGGAGGTCTCCTTAGTTATCTCTAAAGACTTTTTGAAAAATACTGCTGTAGTTATTTTTCTTGCTGCTAATGGTGTTATCATCGTATCCTTTTATTAACATTAGATAAAGAAATATAGGCGAGGATTTCTTCTTAAAAAATAAAAGCAGTGTCTATAAACCAGCATTGCCACTTGAGCAGTCAGACAGACTGAGAACACAGGTAGGAGCACACATGGTTGTGGGAGACCATGACTACCGGACAGGAGGGCAGCACTGAAGTGATGCAGATGGATGACGCACACAGAGGAGGTCCACAGCCGTGCTGGTGCACAGCAAGCTTCGTATTACTTGGATTCACGAAACGGAAACTTAGAGCAGAATTCAGGGGAAAAATGTGTTTCTGCCTTAAGGATTTTTCTTTTTAAAAATTTTACCTTGATTAGAAAATATAGACACAAAGTACACTTATCAGTATTTTCTATTGTGATGTTTTCCTCTTTAAAATTTTTTTCCCAAACAGCCAGTGCTTCTAGTGCTTTCCGTCCACGTTGCTTCTTAATTTATTCTTTTTCATTGCAGCAATACTAGCATGAGCTAAAATCAATAAAATTATATTCCTCCAATGATCCCAAACTGCCAGTTTTAGAACACTGCTTCTGGTTCCAAATCTGTTTTGCTCCTTTCCTCGTTTGTTAACTTGTTTCTACGCCCTTCTCTGTGTGAAGAGGTGGCTCTCTTCTTGCATTGCTGTTTGTTTACAGTTAACTTTGCACGAGCTCACTTCCACTCTCTGACAAACTTTCTCCTGTATGACTTCTGCATTTACTCTTTTCCTGCTTTCTACAGACGCCATCGATCTTTTCATATCTTTCCACTTAAAGCTGGGGTGGCTGTGGGTCTGTTCCCTTGCAGTGCAAGTCCTCATGGACAAGGCCTTGGTGCTTTGCCATTCTGTGCTTCCGGATGCTCTATGGAACACCTTTCCTTGGTGTGGACCAACTAATTTCATCGTTGTTCCATCTGTTTCTCTAGAGGTCTTTAAAGGTAGATGAACACCAGTGACTTTGGGACAGGTGTGGCTTTTGTCATTACACCTTAGTGAGTTGCAGAAATGCCCACCCAAGTGCTGTGATTAGTTTTAAAGTATCTTGTACTCATGTCTAACACTCATCCAGAAAGTGTCATGTTTGGAAAGAGGAATCAGTTGTACTGGAGAGTCTTTGGTGTGCGGAAGTACTGTCCACTTTAGTCACTCTTTCCTTCAGTTTAGAAGTGCATTATTACAGCGAAGACCTCACTTGTTCATCCTAATGAACTTTGTGAAAAGAAAAATTGTTGTATAATTGTACATTTTAGATAGATTACATAAAAAATGGGGAAAGGTTATCTCCAAGATTTATGATAAGTAGAAAATGTTGGTTCTTTTTACCTATAGTCTCAAGATGAGGAAAATTGTTTAAGAATTAGAACCCTTACGAATTAATTTAAATCTTGTTGCTCAGGAGCAATAGAAAATTACCAATAGACTCAGGTCAGGAGCTTAAAGTTGAGATGCTGGCAGAGCCATCTCTGACAGGAGGAGCATCCTTGTGGGCTCCCATCATTTTTTGGCATTCTTTGGCCCTGGAAGGCTAATTTTGACTTCTGTCTGTCTTAATGTGTGCTTACAGCCTTCTCTTGTTCTGTTCCCAATGGGCATGGCCATTATTGGTGTTGGAGCTCACCATGAGATTATTAATAATTTTTACAAAGACCCAGACTCAGTTAAAGTTACATTTTGAGGTTCTACATGAGTTTAACAACTTGCCACTATTTTCCCCTAAGGTGGTTCAACTAGACAGTGGTGCTGAGATTAGCCCTGCTTTACTGAGTGCACTAGGCATGCACACTCTTCCTAGCCCGTAGTGTCAACACTTTAGAGGTGAATTGAGTGATCAAGGAACTAAGTGGAAAAGTGTGTAATTACTTTTTTTTTTTTGAGGCTGCTTTGGTAAGTAAAGGCAAATTACTTGTGTGGATTCATCTTTCTAGTCTGGATAGCAAGATCTGAGTTTTCTCTCCATTTTAAAGCCATTCCTCTGTCTTGCAAGTCCCAGTGTATAAGGAGTGGCAGTTGTTCTGTGGGCCAATGATCATGCCAACTTTCAAGCAAAGCGAGGGTAGAGGTGATGTTTGTTCACTTCTGAATGTACAATTAGTGTGAGGCGCAGAGGATTGTAGACTTGTGAGTGGGCTCACTAACTGCCAAGTACACGTAGGTATGGATTCACAAGGATATATGAGTTAAGGAAATGTTTGTCAAGAAGCACTTGTCTTTCAAAGATAATTTTGTGTAAAACAGAGAGTCTTGGTGAAAGGAAGCCTTCCATTTCATGGATTTATTGCAGAGTAGGGAAGGGGTAATTATTTTTATAATCCCATTTGTTACATTTGAGTGTGTGTGTTTCCTAAAGTGAAATCTTATGATTATAATGCTTTTAAAAACCCCATGGACTTCATGTCCTGGTTACATTCTGAAAATCTGTTGCATTTTATGGGAAATGTTCACAATATTTTTGTGAGTATTTTGTGGCTGTAAGCTTTATTTTGCAGCCTTTAGCATCTGTATTAGTAGGATTAAATACCAACCAACCTTTTTTCTTTCCACAGCAAGATGTGAGTGAGTTTACACACAAGTTATTAGATTGGTTAGAAGATGCCTTCCAAATGAAAGCTGAAGAGGAAACGTAAGTTACTGTGACGTTTAATGATGGGGTTTTAGGAAGTCACTAAGTGGCAGTCGTTTTCTCCTCTTGCTGCAGGACAATCATGCAACCAAGAGAGACTTTTGGAAATCTCAGTGTTTTCTGTGTTATTAAAAAGCTGTTTTGGAAGTTGTGATAACAAATTTCAGGTAGCTGTCCATTTCTACTGTCAGATCTGAAAAGAGAAAAATCTAAAAGTTGACGCCTGAAAGTACTGACTTTGTAGCCACGTGTTTTTCCTGCATTCAGCTTTTCATGAGGAAGACATGCATAGCTGGGCATAGATTTAAAAAAAAAATGCTACTTTGTATTAAGTAAACATGAGTACTTCCTTTCCTGTGATCCCGAGGATAGGGTGAACAATTCCTTCTCTGTGTTCTCTCTGCTCATTAGGTGCAAGTGCAAAGCCTTGCCTGCTCCATGTGTGCATATGGGAACTGGGGAGAGCCAGCCTTGCGTGTGGGTTCTCAGGTGCCATTTACCTACATGTTAAAACAAGGCTCTCTCATCAGTTTGAAGTTTGCTGAGCCTCCTGCAGCCACTCTCCTTATGTCAAATATTTTTATTCTCTTATGGTTCTTTTCTTTCTTTCTTTCTTTTCTGTTTTTTGTTTGTTTGTTTGTTTGTTTGTTTGTTTGTTTTGAGACTAGGTTTCCCTGTGTAGCCTTGGCTGTCCTGGAACCACTTTGTAGACCAGGCTGGCCTCGAAAATGTAGAGCTTGCCTGACTCTTTTTCCCTGAGTGTTGGGATTGAAAACAGGCGCCATCACACCCCAATGTCTTTTTTCCATTTTGGTTTTATGATTTGCTGTTCTTATTTGATGTGTATGAATGCCCTTTCTGCATGTATGTGCACCACGTACGTGTCTGCTGCCTGTGGGAGCAGAAGAGGGTATCAGACTCTGTGGAATTAGAGTTCTGGGTGGTTTTCAGTTACCATGTGCATTTTAGGAACTATGCCCAGCTCCCTGCAAGAGCAGAAAGCACTGTTACCTGCTGAGCCATCGCTCTAGCTCAACTTTTATGTGTTTTCTTGGCACACTGGTGAGCTACCCACACTGCTACTAAAAATCTCTGCCATGAAACTTGCAGCATGCCTTAAGCAATATATAGAAAATAGGTGGAGGTCCTAGGCTCAACTTATTACCTTCCTTCCGCTGTTTTTCTAAATATCTTCCTTCTGTTTATTTTTTTCTATTTTAAATTATGTTCAGCCTCACTGTTTGGTAAAGGCTATGACAACATGGTTTGCAGTGAATTTAAATAGTCTGAGACATTTATCTTTTAAGGCAAAATTCTGGAGAGTTATATCCAGAATTCAAAAACCAAAGCATACGTGATCCATTTATATTATTTTGCCTGTGTAGACAAATCAATCAGTAATAAAATACAGCCTCAGCCTCTTAGTGTCTGTGGGCGCCACACTAACCTCATGTACAGTCATGTTCTTTCACATAAACGTCTGTAGTTCCCTCAGCTGAACATGCTCCAGTGTTAGATCTCAGAGGAGTATCAGGATCCGCCCACAGCTAGCACCAGTGTCATTTTGACCTTTTGACTTTGCAGTGTTAATCTCACAATTTAATGCAGTTCTAGCTTAATTCGTTGCCAGAATAATGGCAGGAATTTGAGATGAGACACAAGCTGAGAAAGCTTTAGTTCTGTAGAATGCCAACCAGTCGTCGGGAGTTGTTTCTAGGTCACTGTGAACTGAAAGAGAGCTGAGGGCAACTGATAAAGAATTTAATCACAGTACAGAGCCCAAGTTGAATCAGAAAAGCTTCTTATTCCAGTAGACTGTGATTAAATGGACAGTGTGCTAAGAGTTAAATATAGTGGCGTGCCTAGCACTGAGATCAGGCTGTCTGCATTCCCGCTATAGGTGTGGGGTGGGCATTGAGGGATTAGCACAGGTAAGAGTTCTTAGGGAGAGGGCATCATTTTATACAGTGGGGTAGCCTCTGATAAGCTGCTCTTTATCCAGTGTTACTGTGACTCATGCTCTGGCAGGAAACTAAGTATCCCCAGTGGGTCACACACGGAAAGATGCCTTAAATGCAGGAGGGGACTTACTAAAATGAAAAGTGCTTCAGTGGGAGAAGGGAAAGGATAAGAACAGTGCAGAGTGAAAAAGTAAAGTTCGTTACATAAATACAGTACATTATCAAAAACTGAAATTAAAACAAAGATATTAAATATTTACATGTCTAATAAAAGTAAAACATACAGTCGATTAAAACAAAAAAGCAAAACTCATTTAGCACCAAGTTTGTAGTGGCTGAGGGAACAAAATTAAATAATGTTAAGCTGTCCCAGTTATAGAAATGCCTTTAAAAGGGGCTTCCTTTTGGGCTTGTTTAGAAGTTTGAGACATTGGCCACCCTGTCATCAGGTGTCCCTTTCTGTCCATCCAAACTCTTCAGGTGCATTTTCCTTCAGGATCATTTGTTGCCCATCAGCACTCAACTAAATATGTTTTCAATAAGCCCTTTCTGATTGAGGATGTCTCTAGCAATGTATTTTGCAGTATAATTTCTTAGGGCTTTAAACCCTGCCTCCAAGGCTGGTTTCCGTTTCACTTTAGCTACTAAAACTAAACTAAAACTTCCTATTAGACTTCAGCACTGAATCTGCCCTTGATGTTTCTGAGGCCCAGGAACTAGCATCCAGTGATGAAAACACATTTGCAATACAGTTCTGGACCTACTGTTGGGGAAGCCCAAGTCTTGAATATATTTCTTGGTGCCGTATCTATTTTTTCTAAATGAGCTATTTATCTTTATGAGTGTTTTGATTGAAAGTGTGTGTACTATGTGTGTGCACAGTGTCTGCAGCGGCCCAGAGATATTGCTGAAACCCTGAGAGGTGAGGTACAGGTTCTTGTTGGCTGCCACAGGATGCATGGAAATGCACCTGGGTCCTCTATAAGAACAGAAAAGCATTCTTAAACACTGATCCATCTCCCACCACTTGCCGCTACACGTTTTTGGGTGTCATATACCTTTTGAGTTCAGTTGCATGCACATATACATCGTATATGTGTCTGTGTATGCCTGACCCATCCCATGACCTTTTTAGGACAGTGTGATGATTAGCTTTAAAGGTCAATAAGAAACAGCTTAGACCCCTGAGGGGAGCACTTGGACTGAGGAATCAGATAGGTCAGGTTGTGCTCTGAGCAGGTCTGTGGGAAGACCTACCCTGGATGTGAGCAGTACCACGCCATAGACTGAGCCCTAACTTGTGTGTCAGTGGAAAAAGCTGGCTGATGTTAACAGGCAGCAGGTGTGCATTCGTTTTTCTCTGGTCTTGACTGGACATTGTGGGAGCAGCTGTCTGAAGCTCCTGCCCTGAAATGATGGGCTCTTACTTGGAATTACAAGGCAAGTAAACCTTTCCTCTCATAAGCCGCTTTTTGGTTGGGATGTTTTATTACATCAACAGAAATGCAAACAAAACAGAAGACCTGAGTTGAATGTTAGTGTTTTGCTAGCCTCGGCCTCATATAGAGCAAGACTTGGCTAGCTGGGTCTAAGTGCACTGTCTTCCTGTTCATTTACTCTTTACCTTTTACATTTGCTGTCATTCTAACCCATTCCTCTGGTGACAGTGAGGAGTAGTGAAATCTGAATTAAGAGATCCAGATTGTTCTTCACTTCTTCTTTGTTCCTGTGTCCACTTACCTCTTTGAATAGGTAGACTGATCCAGCCACACTGTAGTCTTTTCTAGTGTGAGGTTGCTTTATGACTCTTTCCTGAGAGTTTATTTCTTTTGGGGGAAACTTCTTGGCTTACCTTTGTTGTTGTTGTTGTGTTTTGTTTTGTTTGTTTCTTTTTGCCTTTGAGATTATAAAACTAATAGAGCTGAGCAGTCACTTTCCTTCCATCTGATAAACATTGTTCTTGGAGGTTCTCTCAGTCCTGCATTGTTTCTGGCTTTCCTTACAGGTAGACATCACAGAGCATAAACTGCAGCACACCACCCAGTCGCCTTTTATCTCTCCCCTTCCACCTTCCACTCTCCAGTTTATTGACATTGTCTGTTTTCCTATTGACTTTTTATTACATTTCTTCGATCTTACTCATACTTTCTAAACTAGCAGCCATGTTTGCATTTTTTTCTAAAATATTTAGAAAAATTTTTTCCTTCCCTATTTTAGTTAAATCTCAAGTTTCACTAGGAATACATCCTCGTTTACTTCTTAGTAGCTTTTAGTTCTTTCTGGTTGTGATGTTAGGTTGATTTGAGCCACCACCTTGCTGTGCTCATCTCAAGGAACATTCTGTTGTTCCAGTAAAGCCAGATTATGAGTATATGCAGGGTATGATCCTGTTCCTCTTTTGGTGGGAAACCAGCCCATTCCCCCAAAGTTTTATGTGCATTGTCTTTGTGCCAGAGGCCCCACACAATAGGGGAACACTGAGCAGAGCTTTCTTGATTAGTCTTTCACGGGTGTGCCCTAGACCACCGTGTTCTTTGTTACACCCCACTCTCACCCCCAAGGGTATGCCTAATGTTTTCTGCAGTGATGTTTCTTTGTCTTTGTCTTTGATAGTGGACTTGATTTCCTCTACCTTCATGCTCTCCATTTCTTTTCAGTGGTGTTTCTCCTCTTTCTACAGTGAATACCCGAGGTTCTGTAACTGAGGTCTGGAGGAAAGAGCATCTGGGAGGATGCAAACAAGACCATAGTAGACAGTTTCTGAAATGCCCCTGCCTGATGCCTTAGCGAGGCTATGGTTCTTCAGCGTAGAAGATTCCAGAATTCACACAGATGGCTTGAAAATAAGGAACCAAGAGTTCAGACTTAGTATAGCCGTTACACCTCGTTGCTTCTGCAAAGTCATGAAGTCAAAAGTCAACAGACAGATCATAACTCTAAGAGTTAATTTGTGTGATTAAAAAGGAGAGAAGCCTCCAATGTTGATTTTCCACAGAGAATGTGGATTCATATTAGTCAGTATATCCAGAGTGTCAGAGTTTTCACTATGTCACATCAGTCTCCAGAAACTTTGATTATCACAGTTTAGAAAAAATTTTACTATAAAGATGTTAAGAGATTAAGTCTGTGACTGTGTAAACACCTTGATTTTATTGTCAGATATAAGTAATCTACTGGGGCTATATAATCGTGAGTGACAACAGCCCCCAAACTGGTGACTTATACTATTTCCTCACATAGTCCTGGTGTATATAAGTAAGAGTCTCTGCTCTCTGCCTGCTCAGGGCTGCAGCCTATCAGAAACCTCTGCTAGACATAAACTCACAGTCAGCACACAGTATCAACCTGGTAGTGAAAATTACCATTAACTCTCAAGGTTTCTGCCCGGGAAGGTCACGTATCACTTGTGCTTCTATTGCATTGGTGAGAGCAAGCTGTATAACTTGCCTTATTGTAGAGTGATTGGGAACACTTTACACCCTTAGGGTGGCTGCTATAAAAATGATACCAAGTAACGTAAAGTCAGGGCCTTTGTGCAGGGTTGATATAGGAAACGATACAGCAGGTAAAGAACATAGTGTGGTAGTTTTCCAAAAGACAGAGTAACCACATGATCTGACGTTATCTGTGGGCATTTGTGCTGGTGAGGTTAAAAAAGGTCTGAAGCGGCATTTGTGTACTCATGCTCATAAAAGTTGTATAGCCAGTGGCCAAATGTTTGTTGGCAATGAGTAAACCAATCATAGTGTATTATTCAGCTTCTAATAAAAGGAAATTTGATCCTTCATGGATAGACCTAGAAGTCACATTAGGTGAAATTAATTAATCATGGAAAAGACAAATGCTAGGTCATTTATATATGAGACATCAAGTTGTCAAACTCAAAGTAACAGAGGCATATACAAGATGGGATTGCTGAAAGGCCAAAGTGAGCCTTACATGCGTGTAAGGACCTTGTAAGGACTTGTGTAACACACTGAGCCAGACACTGACGTTTGTCTCGCTCTTTAAAAATATAACTTCACAAGTTGGATTTTATTAATTTAAACACAAAATTAATAAGAAAATTCATATATATATATGTATATATATATGTGTGTGTGTGTATGTATGTATCTATGAATACAGTGACATTTTGTGCAGACCAGGATAAACAGTATCTTTCAGAGGTACATGATATAAGTCTGAAAAAGATAATATAAAAACTGCTCATCTTCCTCGTTTCCTTCAAACAAAAAGGAACTATCTCGTGTGGGTAGTGTGTCACCTTTTGCAGATGGCTGTACAAGCTATCTGACCCTAGGAAAGGATGCCTACTTTGTGAGCTTCTGCTTCGGAACTGGGGCATTTGGCCCCTGCCCTGGAGGCACTACTGCTGTGGATTCTATGCACTTTGCAATGTAAATGGTGGAAATGACTTATGTTTTCTAGAAATCTATTTGGACTAAATCCTTGTTTATCTTCCCAATAAGGCCTGTATTATATAGGCTTAAGGGTATGAGATGGAACTGCACAGTGACCATAGGAAGAACAAGTGCCTTGTGAGTGTGGCTGCCTTCGCTCCTGAGTTGGTCCTTTGCAGTAACTCATTCATCCCTCATATCCTTCCTGCCAGCTCAATTACTGTAATTATCTCCAGCTGACAGGTGAAGAAATTGAAGAATAAAATTAAGTGCTTTGCCCAAGGTGACACAATAAATAACATCGCTGTGTGCGTGATAGCCATGCGAATGCTATCATCTCATCGTGTATTGTTGCTTTTAATGGTTCCTTTTATATTTCCTCAATTATTTACCGATATGAAAGTTATAAGCATATTTATCTCTTTTCAACATGCTGTAGGGATGAAGAGAAGCCAAAGAACCCGATGGTGGAGTTGTTCTATGGCAGGTTCCTAGCTGTGGGAGTGCTTGAAGGTAAAGTCACCTGTTTGCTTTCATTATGCATCAAGATGTGTTCTCTGGGTTCGTCACTCTGGACTGTGTTTGTTGGTGGTCTTCATTTGCAACTGGGTGTGCTTTTCTAGTAGCTCCTGCTGCCTTCTTCCTACTAATCCACTGTACAGAGAGCACAGACCTGACTAACATGTTCACACTGCACTTCCTTTCCTCTCATTATTTCTTGCAGTGAGTGGGGCTTTGTGATATTCATAACTTCAGAATGAGAATTACGGAGAGCTGATGTGATGCTAAAAGTTTATGATTTTCTATCATATCACATTCTGGATTTTAGTATTAGAGCGATTCAACCTAGGGAATTAGCTCAGCGGTAGAGTGCAAGGGTACGTGTTTCCATTGAACCCATGAGGAAGAGGGAGGGACGGGAATGAGAGGTGATAACTCAGCCAACCATCAGCAGATATTCCATAATTAGGAAACAGTTATGGCCTCAGACAGTTCACACACAGAACTCTCAGCCTGTACTGGAGATGAATGACCATCTTGGTATGATATTTGCTTTTTGAAATTTGAATTTAGCAACTTGTCATAGTTTTTCAGAGTGATTTCAATATCCTTACACATGTTCAAGAAATGAAAGTATTTTCCTTTTGAATATCAACTAACCTCATTGTCTGCTACATACTTTTTTTTCTTTTTTCTTTCTTTTTGGGTTTTTGAAGACAGGGTTTCTCTGGTTGGTTTTGAACCTGATTTGTAGCCAGGCTGGACTTAAACTCACAGCAATCCACCTGCCTCTGACTCCCTGAGTGCTGGCTATGCACTTTTAAAAAGTAGGCCCTCTTAAATTTCTGTTTGATTTTTCTAACAAAGGAGAGAAGTCAGGCTCATTAAATGTAAAGTTTTGTTTGTTTGTTTGTTTGTTTTTGTTTTTTTAATATTTGATTCTGAGTTATAAACTTATGAGAAAAATCCCAAAATGTCACAGGGAATTTTCACATTCCTCAAAGTAGAACATTTATGAAATTGTTTCTCTGTAATGGCCTGAATAAGGCAGATACAAGCAGCATATTAGGCATTTAAAAGGTAAACGTGAGGTAAGTACCTTCTGAGTGAACTATTTTGGCAGTACATTCCCTCAGGTTGTTTAATTTGCCACTCTGACTTATCTGAAGTAGGATTGTGTAGATCAGGAATTAGGTGTAAGCAGGTTTGGATTTGAGCACATTTCTGCTGAGCTGTGTTTGTTACAGGGAAAATAACGTTAGAGCACTTTGCTACCATGTTTTTGTTTCTCCCCCTCCTATGCTTGCTTTATAGCTGTGGGTCCTTGCGGCCAGTGTGTTGTTACTTTATTAATGACCATGCAAAGCATCGCCAGCATGTGCAGAGCTTCTGCTCCACTGACCTAACTGTTGCTCCTCTCGGGACTTTTCTCTTCACACTCCCTTTCCTCCTAGTGTTCACCGAGATCACTCTTACAAACACCTCCATCTATTTGCTTTTCCCCCTATTCCCTCTGCCACCAGCTCCCTGACTGTCCTTGACTCCTGTATAACCCTTCACCTTTCCTCTTGGCATACCAAGTTCCTGAGTCCTCTGAGGAAAGCTTACACACGAGGATAGCAAGAAGGGATCACATCTTTTTGTGCGGATAGTACAGAAATCTGAATGCCGGGGTGAAGGAGGGACTTCAGGACTGAACGCCCTGCACTTGCACTTTTAACCTCACCTGGAAAACCACAGTTTCTCTCCCATTTCAAAGACTGTTTTCATCTTCCTACTCATTTCAAGCCTAGCTTTTTATTGTTGTTTGTTCTTCTCATTCTTGGAGAAACATCTAATATTCCTGGAATTGTTATGAAGACTGTGAAGTCTACTCAACACTTGGAATTTAATTCCAACATCTTAATTTTTTAGAAGTACCTCCTTCTGTGTATGAGCTGCAGATTTCATTATTTCTATCTACTCTCATCTTCACCATATTCGTTTCATCCTTCTCGTTAGAAAATAAGTATTTTCATCCCTCTATGCTCTTAGAATCTGTGGCTTCTGCTTTTCTTTAGACTTATTCCATTCCCTCCCTTTTCTGGGTCCTTAACTTCTTTCTCTCCCTTGTCATGCACCTCAGTATTTCCACATGTTCTGCTACTTCACAGTACAAATATTACAAAGAACACATTTGATAATCTGTTTGGCTAAGCACTCCTTCCTACTCCCAGTCAAGCTCTTTGAGGTGAGGGAGTGGTTTCACCTGCTTAATCTATATTTTCTACACACCTTGCTTTTGTTGCTGGCCTCACAATTCTGAAAAAGGTAGAGGTTATTGATTCCCTACCTAGAAGCAAATTCACTGAATGCAGTTCAGTTCTTATGCTGAATAATTTGATAATTTTAGGCATCAGGCATTGGCTCTTCCTGCTCTTCTTTATCTTGCCTCTTCCTTAAAAATAAATTCCTCTATCTTCTGGGAGACTCCATTCGTTTGGCCTTTGTTCTCACTATGTGGTCACTTAAAAGGTGTGTGTGTGTGTGTGTGTGTGTGTGTGTGTGTGTTTCTAATTTTATGTGAAAGTAGGTTCCCCAGGGCTTGTTATAGGCTCCCTTCCTTTTCTACAGTTCTGCAGGCAGTCTTATTCTCCACTACAATACTATTAGTAAGTAAGGGGTTTGGAAACACTTATATCCAGCTCTTGAAAGGGAAATCTCTTGGCCACTCTTGAACCAGCGGTTTTTACTGCTCAAGAGCACAGAGAGAAAGTTGTTTTAGACTTATGCATCCATTCCTTGTCCATGGGAGGATATGGAACTCTCTAACCCTCATCTTCCTTGGGCTGTCTGCATCCTGCCAGCCACTTAAACCCTGTTCATGCTTCATTTTGTATACCAGTTCAGGTGTATGTGTGTTTCCACCAAAGCAAGCCACAGGGGCTTCTGATTCTATAGCTCATGGAAATGCCTGTTTTGTTTCTATTTTGCTGAACACAAAGAAAGGAAATTCTAGAAAGGATTGAAAGATATTGTAATTCTTGGCCACCACCTAACTACATTACACCCAAAGATGCTATCTTCTTTTGGTTCCTAAAACGTGCCAAGTTTGGGAGTCTTAATATCGTGACTATGCTGTTTCTTGGCCAAGAATATGCCACAACCCAGCCATCTAGCCTCTTTAACTTTACTCACTGTTGAAGTCTCAGTTTAAATGTCAGTTTCCTGTGGGAGTCTTCCTTGCCCTGCTCTCTAACCCTAACACTAGGTTAGCTCTTCTGTCATCCCTTATTGTACATTTATTCAATATTTGTTTATAATAATTCTCCTCCTGAATCATTAGCTTATGACAAGAAATGGGTGCCTCTGATGTCTTCCAATGAAGCTGAGTTATGGTCACATGCACATATAAGTTTATGTGTACATATATACGTACATCCAGTGTTGCTGGAAAATCTTATTCTAAGAGCTCATATACATGTGAGTTATAATTACCGTCTATGACGAGGTGTGAATGAATGCACAAGCATGTATGTATATGCCAGTAGGAAAGCTCTACTAACCCGTTATCGTGTGTGTGTGTGTGTGTGTGTGTGTGTGTGTGTGTGTGTGTGTGTGAAAGCTCTGCTCACCCATTATTCTCTGGAGTACAGCCATTGGTTCTCTGTCAGGTTTGGGAAAGAATATGTATATATCATATATAAAATTCCTTTACACCTGAAAAGCCAAATTTAAGAACATTAATTAACTTCTCCAACCATCTTATAGGAAAAAAATTTGAAAACACTGAAATGTTTGGTCAGTATCCACTTCAGGTCAACGGGTTCAAAGACCTGCATGAGTGCCTGGAAGCTGCGATGATTGAAGGAGAGATTGAATCCTTACATTCAGATAATTCAGGAAAGTCAGGCCAGGAGGTAAGTTCAGCGTTTTCATTATCTTCTGCCTTCCCGTGCTCTTCTAAGTGGCCTGATGCAAATGTAACGTCTTACTTCCGTAGCTGCAAATGATGGAGAAAATACTCAAAACGATGTTTGCATTTAATTACGGTACTTTAGACATTATTTGTGAAACATGTACAAGATATATAATATGTAATTTAGGTTAGATTATCATTTTAAAATTCTTGTCTTTCTCTCTGTTTTTTTCTTGTTGTCTATCTTGGTGACATTGTTTTATGTTTTGTGTTTTCCCGTTAAGATTCTAGTCATCAGCAGCATGGTAGTTAAGTTACAAAAGAAAAATACTGGTCAGTTTTTACTTAAGCAAATGCTAGTTTATAACTCGTTCTTGGGATATGTCTGGTTTAAATGTCAGTTTCCTGTGAGAGTTTTCATTGTCCTTCTCTCTATGCCTAACACTAGGTTAGCTCTTCTGTCATCCCTTATAGTACATTTATTCAATATTCTTATAACAATTGTCCTCCTGAATTATTAGCTTATGACAAGCTAAATGTAAATCATGTTCCTAGAGAGCAGACATTCTTATGAGATTGCTAATTGATTGCGAAAGATAAAATGGTAGACCCCCAAATCTGTTTATCTACAATTGCTGGTTTAATTTCCAAACCCAACAGTTTCCTTCTCTCCTTTTCACCCCCCAAGACAGGGTTTCTCTGTGCTACAGTCCTGGCTGTCACTTTGTAAACTAGGCTGGCCTCGAACTCACAGAGATCCACTTGCCTCTGCCTCCCGAGTGCTGGGATTAAAGGTGTATGTCACCATGCCCAGCTCCTTCTCTCCTTAGTACCTTCCGTGTGTTTGTCCATCTGTATCCACCTGTTGGTGAAGATAGACACTGCAGTAGAAAACAGGACACATCATTTACTTTCAAATCAGTCACTGTGAAGCAATTGCTGATTGATATCTGGGCATAAACTCCATTTTTGAGAAATTATGGATTTTCATCTGTGTGGTTTCCTGTTACATTCTTAGTGGGTATGATAGTGACTGCTAATCCAATAACAATTTATATACAGTGTCTCAGACAGAACAAAACAATTTGTAGTTACAGTACCGATGCTAATGAAGAACAAAATGATGCTGAATTGTTGGTGCATGGTTTTAATCCCATCACCAGAAAGGCTGAGGCAGGAAGATAACAAGTTGGTGACTTTTATAAAACATATTCCTTACATGAGCCAGTAATCATTCATGCTTGTGGAGGGATAAAGAGCAACAAATTACCATGTGCTCTTAGTAGCTTTACTTGGAGAAAAGTAGCAACATCAAGATTCTAGGCCAGACCATTTCCTTAAGTCTGCAGTGTTTATTCCTGTGTTAGAGTTCAGATTTAAGTTTGTGCGCACTTACTGAGGGGTGCGTGGTGCTATTTTGTGACACTGGAATCTGTGACACTTGTAAAGTAGGTTCTGGTACTTCCTTTAATAGTCTCTTGTTGCAGGGCTTATAAATGTAAATACTTTAAAATATTTTACATCTTTGTATTTGTTGCTTTATGAGTGTAAATATTCATCTTTTTAAACAAACGGTACGCTTTTGGAAAATGAAGTTGTTACCTGAAAACAAACTTTTTTTAACTTTATTGAATTTCATGCTTCCTCAAACAGTGGCCAATGTTTTTTGTTGGTGTGTGTGTGTGTGTGTGTGTGTGTGTGTGTGTGTGTGTGTGTGTGT
>OU015745.1:125476966-125491155 GCA_907169655.1 Acomys percivali
GTATTAACATTTGAACTGTCAAGATTTGAATTTAATCAGGCATTGGGAAGACCAGAAAAAATCCACAATAAATTAGAATTTCCCCAAGTTTTATATCTGGACAGGTAAGGTTTGTTCAAGGAATGGTATTTTTGCAACTCGTCAGTGAGCAAGAGAAGGGTAACTATTTAGTAAAATTGTTAGTTCCTTCAAGCTAAGGTTTACAGATGATCGATGTGTCTGTCTTACTGTTATTAAGGAAATGAGTATATTTTCTCTTATGAATATATAGTTATAAATGTTAAAATATTTTTGTGTTTTATATCTGATATCTTATAAAATTTCAATTGACCTTTTGTACTGATGATTAGATTTAACAACATATTTATTTCCAAGATATTTGGAAATATTAATGATTGTCAATTCTTTCCTTGATAGGTATATGCATAGAAACAGAGAAATAACAAGAATTAAACGTGAAGAGATCAAGAGACTTAAAGATTACCTCACAGTATTACAACAAAGATTAGAGAGGTATTTTAACTTTTATGAAATTATGACTGGAAAGCATGTGTTTGGTGACTACCCAGATTTTTAATTTTAAATATGCTTTGGGTAAGATAATTATTTTAGAAACTTCATTGCATCATTAATAGGCCTTTGATGATTATTTTAGAAGTTGAGGCTAAATATGCGATTATCAACAGCTTGTTCCCCTGGTGTTTTAATGGAACTAAGGAGTCTAACATAGGCATGGGGTTAACTTACATGGAAAGGAATGGCAGCCGAGTGAGAAGATGGAGACTCTCACCTGCCAAGAGCCACACAGTGATTCACTCAGGAGTCAGCGGGGCAGTGGGCGGCGGTCAAGCAGCTCATACAGGTGTGACTGAAGCGTGGTCTATCGAGTGCCGTAAGAGAGGGTCCGTGTATGGAGATGTTCTTATAAACCACATCAAAGCCTATTTCATACGAGACCTCATGAAATGTGGAACGTGGGTGCCATGCAGGCTAGATAAGTCTACAGAGTGAGATGTGGCTGGAGTCGCCCCAGTTGGTGACATTAACAACGTACAATGTTCAGTGTGAGCATACCATATTTCCAGTGAGTTTTAATATTAAAAGTTTCCAGTACACATGTAAAAAGTGCTCACGAGGTGAAAGATGGTAAAAATGACTACTTAGATCCCGAGGCCAGTGCAGGATGCAGAGATGAGACCGTCCGGTCCGCAGATGGTCCTCTGAATTGTCTTCCCACTGATCCACAGTTTAGATGCATCTTAGGGTCAGCCGTACACATGATTTTCAATTTTGATCAGCTTCGCTGCTGCCCTTCCTGTCAGTTTCCCTTTCCATTGATGTTCCTTCTAAGGACATTTAGTGCATTTCTTGAACGTATATTCAGTTTCACCTTTTTTGAGTGTCATTGCTGATTTATTTGTTTATGTGTTGTCTAGCTTTATAAAACAACCAAATATGCTGACACTATACATACACCATTTGTATATTTTACTCACAGATATTTAAGCTATGGTTCCGGTCCCAAAAGATTCCCATTGGTAGATGTCCTTCAGTATGCATTGGAGTTTGCCTCCAGTAAACCTGTTTGCACCTCTCCTGTTGATGATATTGATGCCAGTTCCTCAACTAGTGGCTCCATACCATCACAGTCTTTACCAAGGTAATGTTACCCCATATCACAGGCTGCTCTGTTGCCTGTATCCTGAAATGCGTTCAAGCAGGGTTTTATAAGCTGTACATGTGATTAACTTCAAGAAACCTTTTTTCAAAAAGGAGATTCTCTTAGAAAATTGTTCTTTATTATTTCAGTAGGTCTCTGGTTATCTATTGGAATCTTCATACATTTTTATCTACTCAGAATTACACTTTGCAATGTTTTGCTCTGTAGCTTTTGAAGCGCTTATGATATTTCAGATAATACTTTTAGAGTAGAGTTTGTTTCTGGTAATGTAAGTTCTTATTAGCAGGCAATCTTTAGTAAGAGCATGCATTAGATCTTTAATTTAAAAGTAATAAAGACGGCATCCTTACTTTAAAGCCACAGTTCCATCCTTGTAAGAGTTTAGTCCTCGTGTACTCAGTGTCTCACCAAGATAGTAGGTCAGTTCGTGTATTTCTTAGGATCAGTTTCTCTTGAAATTATGAGAGACTCTGACGCTGTCTGTGTATGTGGCCTAAGCTCTGACGCTATCTGTGTGTGTGGCCCAGTCTTTCCCTGGTGCTTCCATTTGGAAGTTTAACCTGTGGTGTATGCTTTGAAAACACAGCACAACAGAGCAGCAGGGAACCCCTGCCTCAGAACTGCCCAGCTCATCACCTGCATCAGGTGCCTCCTTGTCACTGCGATCAGTGATACACAAACCGTTCACTCAGTCTCGGATACCTCCGGATCTGCCCATGCATCCAGCACCAAGGCACATCACAGAAGAAGAACTGTCTGTGCTGGAGGGCTGTTTACACCGCTGGAGAACAGAAATAGAAAATGACACACGAGGTAAGAATCTCGCACAGTGCCACTGCTGTCATTTCAGATGATGTATGCTGATAGGAAAAAAAAATCTCTTGCGGATTTCATGTGTAAACACTAGTATTTTTTTTTTTTTTTTTTGAAAATCTTTTCTGAAAACATTTTATGTGAGATGAATTGGTCTAGCTCTCTGGTTTGTTTGTTTGTTTTGTTTGTTTTTTAATATTGTTTGTGTCAGATTCACAGGGACCAAAAGGGTTTCCCCAGATTACTTAGCTGATTAATGATGTAACAGATGGTCTGATTTGCCCATGTAATGTTCTAAATTTATGTCAAACTGGTATTCACAGCTACTTCAGTGATGAAATGCCCTAGAGCCACAGAATTGGTACTTATCAGTTTTGACTTCATCTGTTGTTTTCATAATGAAGAGCGGATACGTTTTTCTTTGGATGTAAACATTTAAAATGTGAACGTTTATTTTTGTTCACTTTAAAAAAACATTGTACTTGAGATTGAACCTGGAGGGCTATTCATGCTAGAGATACTGAGCCCCATCTCCAGCCTTGTTCAATGTGGTCTAACAGATTTGCGGATCTGATCCTTGGACCCATTGCCAGTGTATGTGAGATTTTCAGGAGCTAGTAGGAAGATAAGAAAAATAAGAATTTTATGTGTGAGAGTGTATATGGACAGGCCCACATACTGCTGAGTACTCTCTTTCTTTTAAAGACTTTAATTTTGAACTCCTTTCTTTTCCTGTTAACATGAACTTTTTATTTTAACAAAATTATATTTCATGATAGAGTATATTTTAGTTCTTTTTACATGTCAAAATATACCATCCTAACTCTAAACCTCAGCAAGAAATAATAAAGAAATTGTTATTTTATATTAAAAGAATGAAGTTACATTAAACAGCACTAGTTGTATTACTTTAAATAGCCTTATTGACTCCTTATGTGTGAATAAGGAACAGTCACTGTTTATTAATACAGTAAATAATTGTGTTGTTAACATTACTAACTAGAGTTTTTGTTAATATTACACACATATAAATAACTTTTAATTAAGAATAGTGTTTATTGAATGCTGTGTTGTGTTGGATAAACTCTTTCTGGACATGGCAAACTGTTTTTTATAAGTTTCCATTCAGAAGGGTGGACACTAATAAACTTTTGACAATAAGGTATTGTGTCAAAGGAGAAAAGAAATGAAAAAATGAAGTATTAAAACAGACACATGGAGGTTAGTGAAGGAGGAGTGAGATTGGTCACTTTAGTTCACAGTAGCGTGAATAGCTAAATAAAGCATCTATTCAAATAGACAAACCATGGGCCACTGCTTGGAAGAGGAAGAAAGGATGATGAGTTCAGCATCTGGTCATTTTTGATAGAGGAGCTTGAGGAGCATCATGTCATAAGATTTTGTGCATATTGTATTGCGAGTCAGGAATGATTAACGGACTTGGGCTACTTGTTTTCTGTCTTTGGTTCCTATTGATACAACATACTAGCATTGATTTTTTTTAATCCATCGTGTAGTATTCCAACTTACAGGAACAATGTACTTAATACCCATGTATTAACTGCAAAAAATGTTCGGCCATTATATAAATATATATGTGTATACATCACATACATATTATTCTTCAATAAATAGAGTATTTTTTAATATACCATTTCTCAGCCAAGTTATATATGTTTTAAAATAGCTTTGCCCTGAATATATTTTATTCACTCTGGAGTAGTCTAGGAGGTCATAAACAACATTTCAATGTCTTGATGATTTGCTTTTCCTTAATTTTGAGTGTGTAAAATGTTTGTAGTTTTAAAAATGTCTTATTTAGTTAATTTTCCTTATTGCAAACATTTTTGAACAGTTTAATATGTACCATAGGCCAAGCGCTGAAAATATTATGTATATATATACATACATAATATATAATATATCATATATTTTATATATGTATGACTTATCTCCTTTAAAAACTTGCGAAGCAAGTCATTTACTCATTTTTATATTAAGCTATTTTTCTAAATCTTATTGCCTAAAAGGAAGCATACTCAATTAGACAATCTTCTTGCCTATGGTGCATGCTATAGATACTATTTTCCTAGTTTGTCATTTGGCATTTACGCTGATTTTTGTTTTGTTTTGTTGTCATCTTTAATTTTTTTGTATGGGGATGTGTTTTGCTTCCATGAATGCTGGTGTATCACTTGTGTGCGGTGCCTACAGAGGGCAGTAGCAGGCATCAGACCCACCCTGGGATTAGCGTTAGTAAGGCAACACTGTGTGTATGCTGGGAACTGAACCCAGGTCCTCTGGGAGAGCAGCCAGTGTTCCTAACTGCTGAACCATCTCTGGAGCCTGTTGTTTTGTTTTTATGATGCTGATTAAGTTTTAGATGTTTGTAGGTGGTTGCTCTTACATTGTTCCTTTATGGTTTCATAATTCTCTATCAGGCTAAAGTAGATCTTCCCAGAGTTTGTAGTTACATTTTGCAGTAGCCTTTTTCTTTTTTTCTTGATTCTCTTTAACTGATTGACAGTGTGTTATTATTTTATGATATTTTAGTGTATTGATACAGTTACTTGCATTATTCAGATTTTAAAAATATGATATAATGTAGTTGGGAACACCCAGTCTTTGAAGAGTTTTATAGATTTTTTTTTTACTGCAAGTAGAAGTGCTGGGTAATGGAAGTTCTGCAATTATTTTCTATTTCTCTTAGCTGTTTTAGTGTTGCAGTCACTTATCTCTACACAAATACATAGTGGATTTTCCATAAATTCTCTAGTCCTATCTCTGTACATATGGGGTGGTGAGCATCAGCGTTCCTAGAGAGCTTTTCATAGAGATGTGAATGCAGCTTGATTTCCTTGCCTCTGCATATTTCCTAGGGGAGCTGGTTTTTTGTTTTGTTTTTTTTTTAAATTTTTAACTACCATTGTGCTAAGCATCTCACTTCACACAGACTCCAATGGTAGCATCTTACAGAATAGTTTAGGAAACTTTTCTTCTTCTCTAGTGTGATTATAATAAAACCTTGGCCCCTCTCTTATTAGTCTTAGTAGAAATCCAGGTGACATTTATCATCCATTAAGTCACATCTTGTGTCCGTAGATCTGCAGGAAAGCATATCCAGAATCCATCGAACAATTGAACTTATGTACTCTGACAAATCCATGATCCAAGTAAGTGAAAGCTGAGCTGATAACCATTGTCGGAACTGTTGACATGCACTCTAACTCATCTTCACTTTGTTTTTAAGGAATTACTTGTAATTGCGTGTACTTTTGTGTGTGTGCATCTGTACCCTTGAGGTCAAAGGTGTTGGCTAGGTGTAGAGCTGGAGGTACAGGCAGTGGTGAGCCACTAGACATGTGGCAGAGAATAAACTCAGGTCCACTGGAAGAGCAACAAGTGTGCTTGATAGTTGAGCTATACTTTCATCCTCTCACCTTTATCCCATTAAATCTTATGATAATTCTTGCTACGTGTTTTGTCATCCAACTTGGATAAATTTTAGTAAAATAAGCCATATATTTGGTGTTACAGTATAAACTAAAGGGAGAATTTTTCTGACAAAATTTTATAATAGATTTCCTTCATGCTATACCTAGCGTACTCTTTTTTAAAGTTTTACAGTAAAATTTACAATTTTCCAAACATCTTAATTAAAAAAAAGTCACCAGAGAGAAAATATATGACCATTTAAAGATGCATACTTTGGGGGGGGAATCAGTTACATTTAAACTTCTTTCTGGGAGTGGTAGCACATGCCTTTAATCCCAGCACCCAGCATGCTGAGGCAGGTAGATATATGTGGATTCCAGGCCAATGAAGGTTCTATAGCAAGAAACTGTTTCCAAAGAGCAATGAAACATGAAAACTTAGTCTGGATATGCATTGATTATGCAGTCTGTTTTTTTAGCTGTCAGAGTTGAAAGACTGAGTGAAACTGTCTATATTAATCATTTACTGTAGCCGCTTTGTTGAGTAGAAATTAGCACTAGGTCAGCCACTAACAGGCAGAGTATACTTTCCGTTTTGAAATTTTTTCCCTTTTGTGTATATTTCAATTTGTTTAATTTCCCTATGTTTTCCCCTAGATACTTTTGCATGTTTTATTTGTTTAATGTTTGCTTTCCTCACAAGCATTAATCCCAGCACCTTTATTCTACTTAGAAAACGTGCCCCCAGGTTTCCTGAGACAGTTTTCAGGTGTTCTTGGGAGATGCTATTATAGATTGTATAGTTGCCGCTCAGTTCTTGTTTTCTGTCTATCATAGGTCCCTTATCGACTCCATGCTGTTTTAGTTCACGAAGGCCAGGCTAATGCCGGCCACTACTGGGCTTACATCTTTGACCATCGTGAAAGCAGGTGGATGAAGTACAATGATATTACTGTCACCAAGTCCACGTGGGAAGAACTAGTACGGGACTCTTTCGGTGGCTATAGGAATGCCAGCGCATACTGCTTGATGTACATCAATGACAAAGCGCAGTTCTTAATACAAGGTAAGGTGATGCACCGTGGTCATTCCTATTTAGAAATTACTTTTTATTTTCTATGTATGACTGTTTTACCTGCATGTATAAAAGTGCACTGTGTAAGAGCCTGGTGCCCACCCATCAGAGGATAGGCATGGATCCCCTAGATCTAGGGTTACAAAGCGTTATTGGGAGCCACAAGGTGGATATACTGGGACCTGAACCCAAGTCTTTAAGAGCAGCAAATGCTCTTAACTGCTGGGCCATGTCTCCAGCCCCAGGGTAAGGCTGTTTTTGAAGATGAATTTTTCTGTGACTCTTTATTTGGCTGTGTGATGAACTCACTCGGAGAGTGGAGAACTTGATGAAGTATTCCTAGGTGACTGACATGAGACACTAGAATGAAGAAGTAATACAATTTAGGCTAGATTTCAGTGAGACCTGTGCTGAGGCAGTCACATTGTACTCACAGTGAAATAGCAACTGTAAATCTCAATGTGTTTCTTGATAGTGAGAGCTCGTTAGTTACTGCATCTACACGTTGGCTGGCATTTGATCCCTTAGCCTAGCACAGAAGGCTTTTGTTTTCTGGCCTTTAACATTGTCGCTGTTTGTCATCATTGTCACTTTGAACTTTGTACATTTTATTGACATTTGCACTTCATGTCATCTTCTCTTGCAAAGTTTTTTTTTTTTTTTGTAACCTTCCGAAAACATTAGTTTATGTGTTCTCAAAACGTATCTCTTCTATTAGACAGATGCGTGTTTAGCTAGTCTTGCACACTTCAATCTGTTTGGCTGAAAGCCACAGTGTCTGTGAAAATGTCCTGTAGTCCATTTATTTCTATTATTCTAATACGGACTTTGCATAAAGAAAGCATGCAGTAAAGGCTTGTTGAAGAGATAGAGCCAGCTTTCCTCTGTATCTAGCCATGCAACACGCTTCACTAGGCTGTCCATTTAGAGCTAAAGAGTAAGTTGCCTATTTTTTTTGTAATTTATTTATTTAATTTTATTAATTTATTCTTGTTACATCTCAATGGTTATCCCATCCCTTGTATCCTCTCATTCTCCCCTCCCTCCCATTTCCCCCTTATTCTCGTCCCCTATGACTGTTCCTGAGGGGGAAGTTGCCTATTTAAGTACTAGTTCCATACTGTTTCAGAACAGCTTGCAGCATTGATAACCTTCATAGTTTATGTGTTTTTACACTGTAGTTAACCCCCTTAACATTAAAAAAACCAGTTTTAGTTCTACTTTGAGCTTAACGAAGTTAGGGGTTACTTCTTACTTTTGTGAAATTGTTACATCCTGCATAATCAGAGGTTGGGTGTTTTCTTATACAAGCAGAAGTGATGTTAGAGTCACAAGGTATTTTAATTCTTTATTGTGTGTCATCTCTTCAGACTCAAGGGATTTGTGAGAAACCTATAGAGTCATTTTCAAGCAATCTTGTAATTGCTTGAGCACTTTTAGACATTTAAAGAAAATTAGCTAATATCTGTTATAATTACTATCTATAATAGCTAATAGTATATGGTTTCTATTCCACTTAAAATACATTCTATTTTGAGTTTTGCGTTTTTCCCTTAATTCTTAATTTTATAGTAGTTTTTGAAATATGATTTGCAGAGGAGTTTAATAAAGAGACTGGGCAGGCCCTTGTTGGAATAGAAACATTGCCACCAGACTTGAGAGATTTTGTTGAGGAAGACAACCGGAGATTTGAGAAAGAACTAGAGGAATGGGATGCACAAGCCGCCCAGAGAACATTGCAAGAAAAGCTTCTAGCTGCTCAGAAGCTGAAGGAGGCGGACTCTTCTGCAGCTACAGGTTTGTCCATTTTCATTAAGTTGTATTTTATTATCAATCACATTTATTAGTATTGTGTTTTAGTGTAATATGTGCTCTGTTCACTCTTATGCTTAGTAGTGCACTATACCCAACGTAAATAAAAAAGATAAAGTGTTAGTCAAAACTAAATACTGAAAACTATCTTCCAAGCTAAAAATGATATATAGGCCATTGACACTGGTTCTTAGCAGAAAGCAAAGCATGAAGTTTAACTACAGTCAAGTATAAAGAAGCAATAGAACTTAGGAAAGGTCGAGCACTCGCCATGACCCCAGGTCACAGATTCCTTGCTCCTTGGCAGACAGCACTGCACTCACATAGACCCTTCTCAAGTTAATTGCTGTGGTTCCTCAGCCTGATTTGAGTCAGGCACTCACCTTTAGGCAGGAGGTGGGAATAACTGTGATTAGAAAAGATGCAAATTGGCTTACTGGGTCTATTAAGAAAGAGCTCTCAGAAAGCAATGCTAGTATACCCATAGTTATTGCATAATCCTGGAGTAGCAACATTATTATTAATTCAGTTCCTTTTTTGTCAATTGTGATTACAAAACAGATTTGGGAATATAACTAGGCAGTAGGAGCATGTGCTTAGTAGCCAATCTTTTAAAAAGATAGAACCATTTTAGTTAAAACTATTTTCCAAACTAAAAATTGTATGTAGGCCAATAAAACTGGCAAGTGTGTAAAAAGTTTAACTAATAGAAAATCTGATTATTAAACATTACCTGGCAAAACCATTAATCTTTAAAGTAAATATTATAATAAATTTAACACATTGAGATTTTTTAGGAATAGCAAAGCTAACATGTCTTTTAATCTGATTTATTGCCAATTTGTCTTGGTACCATGCATTTCTTGCTGTAAAGTATTCGTTTCTCTGGGTTGGGGAAGTGAGAAAATAGAAAATGAACCCAGATGGTTTCCACAAAGTAGGGAGAAGGGCGAGCAACTCGTGTCTTTCTGCCTCTGTTCCTTTTTCTTAGCTCACCCCCCTTGCCACAATCTGCACATGTTACTCTTTTAAAGAAGTCATTTGGGGGTTTATAAGCTTAATGTCATCTTTCTCAGATATATTTCAATGTAGGTTTTGAAATGTAGTTCCTCTGGGTTTTAACTTTAACATTTTGAACATTAAACGGAATTACTTTTTCATTCAGAAATGCATAGTGTACCCATTTATAGCTTTGTGACTGATGCAGGCATGCCTAAGCATACACAGATTTGTAACTTCTTTTGAAATAAGCTGAACAATTAATTTGTTAATACTGAACAAGCAAATAATTCAGATTTCCTAAGGAACAAGATAAAATATTATATAAATAAAAAGTCCAACATTTGGTATGTAAGTGCTCTGTGTTGTATGATCTGTTTGGCCGTATGATGCCATTAGTGGCAAGTGTACCATTGTGCAGGGCTGTGCATTCTCTAGTGCATCAGTGGCCTCTTCCTCATAGAATATGTGAGCTCTGTGGATTTACAACATCCTAGCTTCAGCAGCTACCAAGAAATTCTTTGCTCCAATCAATCTTTCCTTCCTTCCTTCCTTCCTTCCTTCCTTCCTTCCTTCCTTCCTTCCTTCCTTCCTCTTCCTTCCTTCCTTTCTTTCTTTCTTTCTTTCTTTCTTTCTTTCTTTCTTTCTTTCTTCCCTTTTCTTTTCCTTTCTTTTTCTTTCTTTCTTTCTTTCTTTCTTTCTTTCTTTCTTTCTTTCTTTCTTTCTCTTCTCCTTCTGTAGTATTCCTTTTGTAAATTAATCTCATCCTTGGTCTTCTGTGTACATCATTCTAACCACTTCCTAGAACTTGACCGACGTGGCATTTGAGTCCGTTCACATATCATTTTTCTTACTAGTAGGAGATGGGGTCTGCATAATTTATCTACGGGACAGTAGACTCTAAGCGTCCAGGCACACTGACTCACCATTCATTTACTAACCTCCAGCTCTATTCTTGATTAACCTACATGCTGCGATACCAAAACATTCCTCTTTATATTGTCTTTTTAAAACCAAGACTCTAAATTTAAGGCTAGCATTTTATTTCAAAGTCAAAACTAATTCACATTCTCTACTAATACTGCACCCTCCCCTTTCCTTGTGCATGGTCTTCTTAGTGCATTCTCATCTTATTCTCTTTCATGAAAAGGCTATGTCCTTGAGCTCCATGTCCTGTGTCTGTGACCACTACTTCCTAACAAAAACTTGTGTGTTGAAATTTTAAAACTTCTGTGTGAATTATTGGATCTATATTTTCATGTTTCTTGTTTAATGTGTAAAAAAACTTGATAAAAGCACAGATCAGTATCTTTGATGGGAGCCAAAGTAACAAAAATAAAGAACATAAATGTTCAGTTCCCATACATCTCTTTACCAGATTGCGCTGTTTTAAGAAGCAGCGATACTGCACTAACAAGCATTGCTTCCCCTGTAAGAAGCTGGCGCACGCCTTTAATCCCAGCATTTGGGAGGCAGAGGCAGGTGGATCTCTGAGTTGGAGGCCAACATGGTCTACAAAGTGAGTCCAGGACAGCTACAGCTAACACAGAGAAACTGTGTCTGGAAAAACCAAAAAGGAAAGAAAGAAAACAAAAAGAAGCGTGCATTTTGTCGGTGTAGAAGCATATGTGCTGCCTTTATAAATGTGAGGAATGAGACTGGAAAGTTTTCACACACACACACACACACACACACACACACACACACACACATACACACACACACTCATACAGAGTCATGTTCCTCTTTGGAGACAATGTTTCTCTCTAGTCCAGTCTGATCTGGAATTCATAACAATAATTTTCCCTCATCTTCTCAGTGCTATAATTTCAGGAATTAGCTCAAATCCACTATAGCTAATTTAATATTACATAAACTTATATTCTGTTGCAGAGGAGTTCACATATCATTAACCAACTGAGTATGGTTAATATTTCTTGTCAATTGTTTATCTCATTATTAGAAGAGATCATGTAAGCCTTTTGCTACCTTCTTGTTTCTCTTCATAGTTTTCAGTGTAAGTATTGTGTTTAATTTGTTATGGTATTTCTAGAATCTTAAGAAGACCTGGTATGTCAGTCTCTTGGGTGCCTCTTAGGGTGATGAATGAATAATCTAACAGGATGATTTCCCCTTTCCTCCTAGCTAGCTCTTCTAAATAACAGTTCAACAAAGGAACCAATTCAAGATTTATATCTATCTGGTGATATTTCAAAAAAGACTATTTGAATATACAATAGTAATTACTATTTGTTGTTCTAAATCTAGCCCTGTTGTTTTTGCAGTACTAATAATTGCCCAGAGAAATGAAAAGAACTGACAAGTGATGGCAAAGTGTGACTTAGTGTGTTTCATGGTCCATTCATAGTCCTGCCATTGCAAAGGTGAACCAAAGCCAGCACTCAGCTTTAGACTCCTGGCCAAGGGGTCTTTATATCTGAAGTAGTTTCAGGAAGGATCTAGAGAATGCATTTTTAAAATTTCCAAGTAGTTCTTGGGTGCACCTCTTAAGCAATATAGCTATACTTCTTGTCATCTAACTCAGGCCTCTGAAGGAGAGAAAAATAGTTCCTAAATTATTATTTGAGGTTTTTAATCCTTATCACAAAGAGTGTCTGATTCCTCACAACATGGGTAGCATATTCAAATTTAAAACAAAATAGAGCCAGAAACAAAATTACGGGTAGAAAATAATGCAAAAGTGTGAAGAAAAATGTGTCCTATGGTTTCATAAATTTATGTGAAGGTGACAGGAAGAAACCCTCTCTGAGTCTTTTCTATAAACTCAAGCTTACAGGTTCAAAGTAAGGTAGGTAGATTGGTAGGAAGCGAATGTCCCCAATATTGTCACGTTCGCAAATTGCAGGGCTAGTTGTTATCTTTTTAAATAGCTGTACCATTAGTTTAATGAATACTATATAGTAAATGTCCTTTGAATACTTTCTAAATTGAGGTTTTCCCCATGGAAATTTCAACAGTGCCTTTCCTGGTGTTCATCTTAGTGAAGGACAAGGGCAATTTTTTTAAAAATTACTCTTTCATAAGTTCTGACATGAGTATAACGTATTTATATCATATTCACCTCACCTCCCAAATCCCCCTTCTTCTAACACCTTGTCTTTTTGTTTTCATAATCCACTGTGTCCAGCTAGTACTACCCATAGGTGAGTGAGCATTGAGCTCCACCCATTAGAGACAGCACAACATACCATGGCCTGACAACTTTAAAATATAACCAAGTAATGTCTCTTAAAGAAGTACATTTTAAAGTGTGCCACGAAGCTTTCCATTCTGCATTGACTTGAAGTTTAACTCATATTTGAAGCCTTTATATTAACATCATCTAGACTGGGACTAGAGAGCCAAAAATGTTAAGACCCAAAAGGCACACCATCATTTGCCCACAGTCAGCCTAGCATCGCTCCTTCAAGGCTTTGTTTAGGGATGGTTGCTTTTAAATCCATTCATAGAATGGATAAGGTGCATTCTAGTAATTCTCTATCTCCTCCTGTATGCATGTGGTAAATAAGATTCATAGGAAGGCAAGGTGATAAATACTTTTGATAATATGTAAGATATTAATCTATGCTATACTTTTTAATAATGAATTAAAAGCAGATTATTTTGCTATAATCAGAAGCCAGTTGGTGACTTAGTTGACATTCTCTTTAAGACATTAACAATTTAATAACCAAAAAATATACAAGAATCCTCCTTGATCCCTCTTCATCACTGTGAAGACATACCAAGGGCACTAGCTCAGAACACCCTCAGAATGCAGGACACAGAGCTATTCCATTGTACAATGCGTAGACTGTGTTTGCAAAATTTCCTATGTAGAAGCTATATATTTGAGAATCTCTGAGCTATTCATATAGGAAACATGACTTAAGAAACATTTTACTCTCATAGAATATCAGTCAGCCATAGCCAGCGTCTCGTGTTTGGAGTTATAGGTGTGAATTCTGTCACCTTATCTTTACTGAAACCCATTATCTAAGATGAAGCATCTTAATGGAAGAAAGACTTGAATTTCTGGCTTCCTTACTTCCTTCCCTCCTTACTTATTTCTGGCTTACTACTGTAGCTTGCTAGAACACGATGGTGCAGAACACACAGGAGAACAAGGCTATGTCCTTCTGCTGATCAGAAAAGAGACCAAGACAAAAGGGCTCCTCAAAGTATGCTTTTTAAAGGTCTGCTCCAGTGGGCCTCTTGCTGTAGTAGGACCACACCGTGGACTACCTCCCCAAACCACTGTCATCTTGTAAGCACATCTACAATATATGGGCTGTTAGGGAACTTAACATCACCATCATCTCCTTCTCCCTCCTCCTCCTCCTCCTCCTCCTCCTCCTCCTCCTCCTCCTCCTCC
>OU015745.1:125502950-125520343 GCA_907169655.1 Acomys percivali
ACACACACACACACACACACACACACACACACACACACACACACACATGCGCATACACACACACACACACACACACACTTTTTTCTTCTTTGGCATAGTTTTCTGTATTTGTCATCAGTTCCTCTCTCTACCAGTTGCTCAAGTAGTCTCTTACTCTCGTTTTACCAACTTTAAATTTTAATTTTTATGTGTCTGAGTATTTTGTTTTCATTTCTGTCTTTGCACCCCTTTCATCCAGCACCCACAGATGCCATAAGGGCATTGGATTCTCCTGAAACAGGAGTTAAAGATGGTTGTGATCGCTCATGGGTGCTGGGAATGGAACCCAGGCCCTCTGGAAGAAGAGCCAGTGCTTTCAACCATTGAGGCATCTCCAGCCCCGCTGTTACCAATTTTATATTCTCAAAGAAATCTTTGTATAGCTTCAACCTTCACCCAGGTTGAGCTTCCTTAACTTATGCACAGATCGATGCTTTGAAATCTGTGTTGTTACCTTGGACATTCACATTATGTGTTTTCTGTACTTCATCTCTTTATTTCTCCCAACGCTTGAATATCAGGGTTTGGTGTACAATGAAAGAAAAAACAAGTTATAAAAAAGAATGAAGAGCAATTGACTGTGAGACAAGGACTGCTTACACAGATCGCTAGATATGTTGCACCTTTTAGTATATGGTGAATATAAATATTATACTTAACAGTCTTTGATGCCTCCCAGATTAGTACAGAAAAATGGCAGTTTGAAGACTCACTCGTCTCTATTTCTACGTGACACCTATGGGCTGTATCAGCATTTAGAAATCTTTCTGCTAGCGTCTCCTTCCCATCCGTGCTCCAACCCACAAGTCCTGGATACTCCACACTAGTTCTGAGTCCACAGGTCTCCTGTGAGGATAGTTGAATCATGCCACAATGAAAGCTTAGTATTGGCATACTATTGCTGCTCCCACCTTCCTGGATTTTTAAAATTATATACAGCACATTTCATTCTATTCACTGTCTAATTTGTAATAGCTTCAGAGGAAAGATGCTTTTCTCTGTGTCTTGAACATTACCAGGAAAGCCTTCTTCAGTTGACTTTATAGAACTTTTTGATTGTGAGAGATGAATTTTTAACTCTGGGCCAGATTAAGTACTCCCAACTCTGGCTTAAAGCTTTATCATCAGATCAGTCCTTATGCTGCCTACTATTAGAATGCATGCGCATGTGTGGGCATGCACCCATCATGGAGCCGTGTAGACATTAGAGCACACCACTGTGAAATCTGTTCTCTCCTTCTGCTTTGTGTGGGCTCTATGGGTGGAACTCAGGATGCCAGGCTTGCAACACAAGGGCCCTTAGCTGGGAAGACATCTCGCCACACTGTTAAACCAGCTTTAAATGATATGTTTGATAATGATATATGAATTATAGGAAATTATCCTACGGTAGTGTCATCTTACAAGAAATAGAGGTAAAGACCGCAAGTTAGGTTTGAGTAAGTGAGCTGATGATGAGACTTAACCTTGACATAGAGAGTCCCATAGAGACACTCCAAGAAGGTAGTCTACTGTACACTTTATGGAGTATGACAGCGTTAATAGGCAGGCAGATGGGACTAATGTATTCCACCAGGTTCCTTCACAAATTGACTATATTTGGTAGAATTGGTTTCAATTTTAAGTAGAAAATCCTTAAGTGAAATAGTTTAAGGAGAAGACACCCCCCCCAAAAAAAAGTCGATTTAAAATTGCTCTAATAAGAAAAATTAAAATCCAAGAGATAAAAATTAAGGACAATCATAAAGGACAGGTTGCCATAAGCATGCTGGAGGCAAAGATGCCACACTGTGATTATTGCTCTGGGAATAGTTTTTTGTTTCCTTTGAAAATCATAGATTTGCCGGGCGTGGTGGCGCATGCCTTTAATCCCAGCAGTCGGGAGGCAGAGGCAGGTGGATCCATGTGAGTTCGAGGCCAGTCTGGTCTACAAAGCAAGTCAAGGATAGCCAAGGCTAACACAGAGAGACCCTGTCTCAGAAAAAAAAAAAAAAGAAAGAAAATCATAGATTTTTTTTCAAACTGCTGTCTGCACTTATTAGAGTAGTATCCTTAGGGTTTTACGAAATAAGTGAACTTCTGCATTATGGATGTTGCTATTGATAGGAGTGTCATTGCTTCACAGTAGCTATCCCACACTGATGCTCTCTAGTTGCTTCCTTCTACACCTTAGTACTTACTGCTGCTGCACCTTTCTTTACTCTGTTTATGGAAGGTGTGCTTTAACTTATAAAACTGCTGAAAGTTGCAGTGGTAGTAGGTTACAGCCCAGTACATCACCACAGAAGAAACAGCTGTATATGTAATCTCCAATCAGGCCAAGAAGAACTCCGGAGAGCTCCTGCATCACCTCTGTGCTCCTCCCTGTAGTCCCCTCTACCAAATGCAGCCATTTCCTTATGTTGTTAGTGTGGTGTCGGACCCTTTAGACGTGAAACACTTTCCTCCTGGTTCTTTTCAGTGTGTCTGTGTTTACAACATGTTTAGAATTCTGTGTCTTCAAATGCACTTGTAGTTTGCAGTATACCGTGTAGACACAGTGGTACCCCCATCCTTTCCATTCTTTTCTTGATTAAGATAACAAATTATAAAGCATGGCCCTAAACCCAGTGGGTATAGTTAGTGCAATCATGGATTGACTTTCTTCCTGAACGAATCTTGGTTTCTAGTGGAGAAGCAAACATTAATTAAATTGCAGTTAGTATGAAGAAAACAGTGAATAAGGAAGGATTACATAAAATAAATGACAGAGCTGGTATCTAGAAGTCTTCTTAGAGAAAGTGACATTTAAACAAGTAATACATGCATAATTGTAGTCTATGAATAATCTTCTCTGCCAGCTGGTTCCTCTTTCTCCTTCTGGGGATAGGTATATTTACTTACAGTTACTCATAGATTTATAATTTTCCCATTCCTAACCTTATTCACTATGTTAAAAACTTAAAGTAGGGTTATTCTTTGTTTGCTCATCTTGTTTCTCTCTGTGGTTATTTTCTCATGTACGGTGAGGAGTTAGCCAAGTCATACTTCCTACGTTTATCACATTATGTTTTCTTTGCTTTCTATTGGACTTTAATACTGTATTCAAACATTTTATTAGAGCATACCACAGCTGGAAATGATGTGTCCAGCTGTCACACACTGGGGAGCCCACGGCATTGCTATAATTCACTCTGGCTCTAGGTTAAGAAGTTGGTTTACAGTCTCTCTGATCAGGTGCCTAGTTTTAAATCCAGGTTATCTTACTTAATTCTGGAGCCCTGGACAATATATTAAAATATCTAATACAGTGCTTTCATTGAAACATCTTAAAATTAAATACATAATCTATTTGGGAGGAACTCATTAGATAGGATCTATAAATAATCATTCAATTGAAGTTGTTGGTTGTTATAATCCTGTGGTTGGCAGTTGTTGCTGATGTTTGGGTCCATTCCAGGTGTGAACAGTATTTTATCATTGACTGCTTGGCATTAATATAGGAGAGCAGAATTATGAAGCCAAAATACTTGCAAATTTTAAGTGCTGTTAAATGGCTGTCATATTCCTTCACTTTTATTGGTTCAGCTTATTGAAAGTTGCCTGAGAAGAGAGCATTACAGAGTTCAATTCCTAATTAAGATGTATTTGACTTTTGCTGAGCATCAGTATCTTTGCTGAAATGTTTTGATAGCTAGTATTTGTGATAACGAACTGTCTTTGTTCATTTTTGTATTGTGTGAATTTTTGTTTGTTCATATTAAGTGAGATACAATAATTCATTCATCAATAGTTTGCCAGTTGTGTTTTGTGGTTATTTGTAGCTTTTTTCATAGATCTAAGAAGTCTATATGACTGCTTCTAAAATTATCAAAATCATTAATTCTTATGTTTTCAACCTTGGTTTAAATTATAGGATTTTAAGTTTCTTCAAATAGAAAAATGTCTAAAACTTACAAAAAGTTGTATAACCCATCTTTTATCTTATACTGACTTAAATTGCCTTCTTTATCATATAATAATTCCCCACAGTATGGGACTGTTTGTGTCTCCGTAGCCTACTGGTATATTTTCTAAGCAGTGAACATATTGCCTCATGCACCATTAGTATACTTGACATCATATAGAAAAAAATTCTTGCTAATTTTTATTTTGTGTAAATAAAATATTTGATGAAACATTTTCAATTTTTATGATTTTTAGAATCAACTGCTACTTATTCCCTGAATCCTTAGAGATTCTGAGTGGTACTTGCATTATGAGCGTGTGTTGTTAAGTAAAGATGAAGTTAGAAGTTATGTTGTGATAGTTGGATTAATTTTTAAAAGTAACCAGATATGACTTTTCAATGTTATCTTTTGTTATGAGTTTTAATAAGGGTTCATAATTTTGCTTGATAATTATATTTTACATTATTCTTAGATGCATAAATATTTTATTACAAAATAGCGCTTGCAAGTTATGATGAACATATATGTTATATATATTTATGTTAATAAAATCCTATGCTTTTTAATATTTCCAGTGTAGTCTCTTAATTATGTCATTAAACTATTCCCCAGTAAATATCAAATAAACTTATATTATGGAAGGAATGAGATATTTACTGGATTGTAGATATTAAGACTTTTAAAAGTCAACCAGGTTTTATTACCTAATGACCACTATTATACTTCATACTATAAATATGTAATATTCTTACAGTATCTTAATTATCTTAAAATAGTTCTCATTATAGGCAGCCAAAAATAATGAAAACTATAATTAGGCACATGGTATAGAAGTAATTGGAGGCAGTTTATCATGTTGCCCTTCCTCAGGCAGATGTTGTATACAGCTCTGCTGGATGAAGCAGCCTCACAGAGCTGCCCCTTTCCGAGAAAGTCAGGATGGAAAGCATCCTGATTGGATTGACCTCGGAAAATTAGGAGACCCACTCAGCAAATCTAGGGGATAAGCACATACAATACAAGGGTGTATAATGTTTTTTTCCTAATGTTTAATATATATTGGTTGTTAAATACATGTGGATCTCCTAAAAAAAATTGAAAAATAGTTTTAAAAGAGATCATTGTGAAAGTGAATGTGTACTATTTAAATACACAGTAACCCTGACTACTTTGTTTCTTTTTATGAGGACCTTTAAGCACAGCAGTAAGATTTGACATTTATATCTGGAAGGGAAGTCATTTTCCCTCCTTGGGAAAAATATTTTCTAGCCATTGGCATCACTACAGCAAAGGAATGTCTTCTCTTTGTCATGTGGATGGGACTGACTAACCTTTTAAGTATAGCATAAATATTTCAAAAAACACTTTATTTACTTTTGCTCTAAATTATACCAACATAGATTATAGGAGAACTTGAAGAAGTTATGCACTAAAATAAAGTGAAGGGAAGAAACTAACAAACCCTTTTAATTCAATGAATTTTTGTAATGTGTTTTGCATATAGCCCAAAGCATTTTATGACTAGCAGAGAAAGAATTTAAATACAAAAATAAAAGAAAAGAATACTTTGAAAGCATTACTTTTAATCATGTGAAGTGTGTATGACTAATATAGCACTATTTGACATGTAAGTCTACACATATTCATAGTTATATGTCATCTCGATAGGGCTGTTGTGCTAAAAGGTGTATTAATATTTTATGTTACTAGTTTTCAATTTTGAGGCATTTTATGGTTAAACAAGTAATATTCCAGCATGTATCATCATTATTACTATAATAATAAAATTCAAATACTCTCCTAGCAGCCATAGTCCTTTGAGGTGACTAGGAACCAAGGCCCTACTGTGAGTGATGAAGTAGTTGTAGTAGTGTAATGGCCTTTAAGAGCCTTGCTTTCATGTAGAGGTCTGGGTATTCGAGGACTATTTAACTGTTCTGGAAATCCGGTATACAATGTAATGCTACAAATCCATCCCAGTGGGTAACGACACAGCTCCTCTAGGCTGAGGCCTCAAGACAGACTTTGACTTGACTCTAGCACAAAAGCTTTCACATAATAAGACATATACACTGTGTATTCACTTCTGTGTGTGGAAACATAAAGGCCATTTGTAAGATCACACGATAGGGAAGGTCCTATACAGAGGACCTCGGCCATTTGGAAAATCCCTTTAAAGGATGGAATATGAGAGTCTTAAATGGGCCAGCTTACTTACCCATTAAAAGGCAAAACAGAGCATTTAAATAATTACAATTAGAATGGTGAAAATCTTTAAGCTATAATTAATCAAAATCTTTGCTCTTGTTTCATTTTCTAGGCAATTAAGTTAGAGTATTCAAGGCTGGTTAAGTTGGCCCAAGAAGATACCCCGCCAGAAACAGATTACCGCTTACATCACATCCTGGTCTACTTTATCCAGAACCAAGCGCCGAAGAAAATCATTGAGAAGACATTACTTGAACAGTTTGGAGACAGAAATTTGAGTTTTGATGAAAGGTAATATAAAAACAAAAAGCATCAGTTTCCTGGGCTTATACTTACTGTTCTGGGTTTGGTTTGGTTTTGCTAATCAAGTGTGTACAAAACCCAACAAGAATAGCACAAAACTCATCTTCTAGTCATTGGAGTATTTGCTTTGCCATTTCTCTACAATTTCTAGCTGTGTCCTTTTAAAGTTTAGGCTAAAAGTAATTTGGATAATTTAGATTATGAATAAAGACATCACTCATCTATGGAAGGAAAATGTGATTTTTTTTAAAAAACATCTATACTGTGGGGATTTTAGGTTAGATAATTCTGTTGTCAGACCTCCATGTGGTTTGTCAGATAGAGCAGCACCTCTAACGACCTCTGACTGGCGAGAAGCCAGCCCCTCAGACTAGAAGCACCTATATATTCCTATATGCTCCAAATATTCCCAGGAGCCACGGGATCCGGGAAAATGAGCTTGCCTCTCTGTGACAGTCTGTGGAGAGGAATGTCGGCCGTGTATACAGAGGATAGGCACCGAAATTCTTTTGATATAAAGAGAGACATAAAACAGTTAACTTTGTTCACCCACAACTATTTTTTTTTATCAAAATGTCCTGTGACACTCCTGTTAATTTTTTTTGTTAGTTTAAATTTCATTTTTAAAACGACTCCAAGTATAAAATTTCAAGTTACTAAAAGATATTTTTTCTTATTTAATTTTGTAAAACCTGTATGGTTTTTTCATTTGTTTAACCTGTTTTATTTTTTTATAACCTGTATAACCATTGGCTTTTGGAACTCATGGTCAGGAGACCAGGTTGGCCTTAAACTCACAGAGATCTTCCTGACTCTGACTAGTGAGTGTTGTATCAAGGCAGATGAGTCCTGATAGGCTGTGGTCATATGGTGGGGGTGGAGGTCCCCTTCGGTCAGAGGTCTAGAGGAGAGGAATAGGGAGGAAGTGGAGGGGGCAGGAAGATACAAGTGAGCAGATAACAAGTGGGATGCAATCTGAATAAATTATTAAAAATATATTTAAAAAGTAAAAAAGAAATAAAGAAGAGCACCACCATATCTAGCTCATTTTAATTCTTTAAAAATTTTTATTTGTGTTTGTGTTCACTCTGGGTCACGGGATCGGGGTGGGGGAGACATGCCTGCCTTGGTATATGTAGGAAGGTCAGAGGACCACTCTGGGCACTTGTGAGATCTGCTGATTGACTCTAGTCAGGTTAATCAAACCGCTGAGCCAGCTCACTGGCATTGTGTTTTTGTGTGTTTGGCAGTTTAGTTTTGTGCTACATACTTTTGTGGTTTTTTATGGACTTTGCTTTCTGTTTGGAAATGTGTTCTTTATATTTGCAGGTGTCAAAACATAATGAAAGTTGCCCAAGCCAAGCTGGAAATGATCAGACCAGAAGAAATAAACGAGGAAGAATATGAGGTAGTGTGCTCGGGGAATACTGGCCTCTAGTGGACACATTCCATCCGTCATCGATTTCAGCACAAGGGAGACTGTGTTTTTATGGATGATAAATGAAATTTACAGTTTTAAGTTAATGACAACTTAATTCTTTGATAACTAATTTTAAGATGAGTTTGGTATAGTTGCTTATAAACCAAAAATCTTTTAATGTCTTTCTCTTCTTCATTATCTCATCATAATGTAGCCAAAAAAAGCTTTACAATTTTTGGCAGAACTTTCTTTTAGTTAAACACTATTAAATTTTTTATTTTTTGAACTAATTTTTATTTTAAAAAAACAACTTTTTGGTTTGCTCCGAGTATTCATGCCCTACTTTTGTTTGTATGGGAAGAGGAGATTTTTTTTTTCACTGTACATCAGATAAATAGAGAACTTGACAACACATTTAAAATCTCCTCGTATTTAATAACATTAAATAAGTGAACTATGATGTCTTTATTTTCTTAAAATTCTGTATCAAGTCAGATTTTTGAACACTGGATAGAAATGTATCAGTAGACTATTTCAGTCTGTAGTATTATTAATATTTTTTAGTAAAATTTATACTGAAGAATGTTTTATGGTAAGAAAAAGTAACCGTTTTGATCATACTGCCATTTTATTATTTTATGTCTTGTATTCTTAATCTCCTACTAATATTTTTGTTAATTTCTCATCCATGACTAAATGCCTGATAATTTTTATATTTATTATTATACTAAAAAGTAGAATGTGCTACCTGTTATTTTAATGTTAAATTCTTTATTTCTCTTTATTCACCTGAGTATAAAATTCATTGCTTTATACTCTTACCATAGTTTTACTCTTTTCATTTTTAATATTTTATATACAGGAATGGCATGCAGATTATAAGAAATTCAAGGAAACAACTATGTATCTCATAATTGGACTAGAAAATTTCCAGAGAGAAAGGTAAGAACGACTGGAAAAATGTTTGTTTGTTCTTGTCATTAATTCTACTCAGTGATTGTCATCCAACACAAATTATGTAGTATACATTTTAATGGATATTTTAGCCTGAAAAATTTTATATTACAACATATTGCAAATTTAATACAATGGACTATAATTGAAAGTTTTGCATGAAACCCACCCATAAAATATGGGAAGCAAAGAGCTGGCGGCCCAGCACATCAAAATAGTTACATTTCCTAAAATCTACCTGGGACAGCAGTGGTGATTATTTTCTCCCTCATCTAACTTCAGCTTACATCACAGACAATTCTCATGTCTTCTTCTGAAGCCCCAGGTACCATAAAAAGATCATCCGCGATAGGATGGTATTGAGTGATAATGTCCTCCCCTGGTATGCACAAGGCCTAAGATTTAATCCCATTGCACTCCCAGAAACAAGTTTGTCTGTAGAAACTTCTAAATAATACACACATTTAATATTGAAGATAATATGTAACAGTTTCAATTTATTTAACAATAAACTTGTTATTCCTGCTCTTTCTTTTTTTAATTGAATGCAGATTTTTAATACAATATACTGTGATTATGAGTTCTTCTCCCGCACATCCTCCACACTTTCCTACCCACCCAAATCCACACCTTTTCTTTTTAGTATACAATACATAAAAAACACATCTAAAAATAATAAGGTAAAATAAGAGCAAATCAATATTTTAATTGTTATTAGGGAAACATATTTTTTTGAGACAGGGTTTCTCTGTGTAGCCATGGCTATCCTGGACTTGCTTTGAAGACCAGGCTGGCCTCGAACTCACAGACCACCAGCTGCCTCTGCCTCCCTGAGTGCTAGGATTAAAGTCATGTGCCACCAACGCCTGGCTAAGAAAACACTTTTATGTACTTGTCATTTTTGTTATTTGCTAGTTTATATTAATTTCCATCTATATTATTTAATTTCTACCTTAGTATTAACTTGCTTAACTTAGTGATTTTTTTTTAAGATACCACTTTATTTTCAATGAACTGTCTTATTGCAGCCAAGCAAAATGACTAGTGACTTATTTGTTAATAAACTATAGGAAATTCCCACTAAACTAATGGTGTGGTTTTAATGACAAGTAGGCACTTATTTCTAGAATGTAGCTGTTCAACCTGGCATTACTAACCAGGACTGGTAACTTAAATTTCTATAACTATGTATTCAGTACCTTAGTACTGGCCACGTTCCTCAAGCCACGTATAACCAGTGCCCACTCTATGCACTAGAGTTCTTGCTGAGTGCCTACAACTTATCTAGCCATCTAGCCATAGGTTTTTAGCCCAAAAGTGCTGCCATTTATGAGTTTCATCTTGTACAAGGGTACTTAAATCCTATCAGGAAGTGGTTAGTTACTCCCATAATGTTTGTGCCATTATTGCATTAGTAGGCTTGTCTTGCCAAGCCAGTTATAGTTGTACAGCACCTATAGTTTCAGCATATGGCATTGTCATCTAGTTTGGAAGCACAACCAAAGACAGTGTAGCCTCTAATGTTTAGGGGATCTGTGGAAACCCTAGTGGCCAACAATTCCCAAAGAAATAACCCATTCAAGGCACTTGGCATTTTATTTATCCTCTTTTGGTTTCTAATAGAGGCATTGTTGCCCTGGTATAGGGTAATTATATTTTAATATGAGAGAGAGAGAGAGAGAGAGAGAGAGGGAGAGGGAGATTGCACATATGTATATATGTACATATATATGTACACACACAGTATGTATGTAAGTATGTATGCATGCATGTATGTAAGCTTGTGTAGCATGCCTTTTTATATCTTTTACGAAGGGTCTTTGGTGTTATTTATCCCACATCATACTTGCTTCTCCATTCTACCCTCACTCTCTCATCCCAGTTTAACCCTTCCTAAGTTTTCAAGTTGGAAGTATGTTTTCCACTTTCCACCCATCATCGCCTTTGGGCATTTTTCTTTTATGTTTTTCTCAGTGGCCATAAATTTATCTACATATACAAAAACCGAACTGACATATTTACAGCATGGGGCAAGTAATAGTTCTAAGTATAAAGTAAGCAAAATAAACGAAAGCCTTCACTTACCAGGAAACTGGGACCGAGGGGAGGACATCCTTTTGGGACTCTAGATGAGAGAACAATGGGAGAATAGCAATGTAGAAGGATCCAGAGGGTCCTAGAAACCTACAAATAGAACATTATGAAAGGCAGATTTGGGCCCAGGGGTCCCACTCAAACTAAGGCACCAGCCAAGGACAATACAGGCGGTAAAATTTAAACCCCTACCCAGATCTAGCCCATGGACAGGACAGTCTCCACACTTGAGTGGAGAGTGGGATATGACTTTCTCATGTACTCTGGTGCCTCACATTTGACCATGTCCCCTGGAGGGGGAGACCTGGTGGCACTCAGAGGAAGGATAGCAGACTACCAAGAAGAGACTTGATGCCCTATGAGCATATACAGGGGGAGGAAATCCCCCTCGGGAACAGTCATAGGGGAGGGGAATAAGGGGAAAATGGGAGGGAGGGAAGAATGGGAGGATACAAGGAATGGGATAACCATTGAGATGTAACAAGAATAAATTAATAAAAAATTTAAAAAAGAGAAATTATTGTGTTAAACTCATTGATTGTTGGCTTTCACAGAAATTTTAAATTTTGTTCATAAGTGGAAAATATCAAAACTCCAATATACTAAAGACAACAGAAGGGACTATTAAATATTTCAACTGAAGCCTTTCTCCCATTTACTTTATTTCCTATTTTTCTTTTTTTTTTTTTTTGAACTTTGTGATATAACTCTCCTATCTTCATGTTTTGCTACTGTTAAAAAGTGTTTGTTCATATGATGCATTGATTTTTCTTTGTCATAGAGAACAGATCTTTAAGTGTATACTTAATTTTTATTTATTGTTTGTAATTGTAGATTGTTTTATGATGATGAGATACTAATATGTGTGTTTATTTTAAGTTATATAGACTCCTTGATGTCCCTTGTCTGTGCTTATCAGAATAACAAAGAGCTCTTGTCCAAGGGTCCATACAGAGGGCATGATGTAGAGCTTATCTCCCACTACAGGAGAGAGTGCTTACTGGTGAGTATGAGTGCTTGGGTCTGCATTGTCCTTATGTTGCACACACTTTCAGCTTTGCACATAAAATATTGACTGTAAACACATGGTAAAAATAATGATATCTGCATAAAAATATTTTTAAATGAGAGAAGAGTGCTTTCATTATATTTCCAGGTTTTAACATTATATTGCCACTCCTTTTTTGCTGTACAAGGAGGGCTGGATCATGAATAATATTATAAACATCAAGCAATTAGTTTCCGGAGAGTTATAAATCATGCTGGAATTAGCTTGCAAAATAACATTGAACATGACGTCTTTTATTTGCTCAAATATTTCATAGTCTGTCTAAAATATTATTATTGCATATTTTTAAAGGTACTTTGAAAATCTTTTGATCTGCTTTACTTAACTTTACATATGTTGAGAGCCTGATGCACAGCGAATCATCTACCCTTCTCATATAAATCATAAATTCCCCTAAAATTTATTTGATTACATTGAACTTACCATTTGCTGCTGGCATCCCTTCCATCCATACTGTAAATCACAAAGTACTAATTGTTTCTCCTGTTTAAAAAAATGAGGAAAGCTACTTGGGGTTTTATATGCACTATGTATAAGAGAAGAACTTTTAAGTAGATCTTTTGATGAAATGTTAGAACTGTTCAGTGTGCATTAATTTTAAAGTAAAGACTTACAGCAGTTTTGAATGAGATTATTGGGAGCTTGTGGTTTTGTTTTATTTTTCTGTTGTCTTTGTTCGTAGCTTTTCCCAAGAGTTTGTGTGTGTGTGTGTGTGTGTGTGTGTGTGTGTGTGTGTGTGTGTGTGTGTGTGTGTGTGGTATTATATAGTTGCGGTTCATTATACTTGACTGCTATTTGTTCTAATACTGTTTGAACATATGTATCATGTTGTCTTCAGTATGATCATGCGCGGGAAGTCTTTTCTTAACTATAAGATGAAGCCAAATGTGTTCTCTTTCATTCCATTAAGAAATTAAACGAGCAAGCGGCAGAGATGTTTGAATCTGGAGAGGATGGAGAAGTGAATAATGGCTTGATTATTATGAATGAGTTTATCGTTCCGTTTTTGCCCTTGTTGCTGGTGGATGAAATGGAAGAGAAAGATATTCTTGCTGTGGAAGATATGAGGAATCGATGGTGTTCATACCTAGGGCAAGAAATGGAACGTAAGTGTCAACAGTGCTGTTAGGCACATGGGGTGGGGCCAAGCATCAGAAGATACTGTTTTGTGTTGGCATTGTTTATAGTCTGTAGCACTTCCACCTTTGCATGGCAGCCAGCTTCCTCCTTTACAAGCTAAGGTGTGCATATTTTTGTTGCCATGTACTTAAAAACAAAAACAAACAAAAAAAATTATGTCCCCAAAATGAAGTAATTTCATGTGTTTCAAAGTGAACCCTCTCCTACAACAAGCCTACTGTAGGCAGTCCTTTAATTTCTTTGCATTTAGATAAATCTAATTATTTGTATTTGCAGCAAACCTCCAAGAAAAGCTGACGGACTTTCTGCCAAAACTGCTTGACTGTTCTACAGAGCTTAAAGGTTTCCATGAGCCACCAAAGTTACCATCCTATTCTGCACATGAACTCTGCGAGCGATTCGCCCGAATCATGCTGTCCCTCAGTCGTACTCCTGCCGATGGGAGATAAGCTGCCCAGAGTTCCCACACTCACCACAGAAGCTCCTTTCTCACCCTGCCTTCCTGCCACGGGGTTTGCTTGCTGCTGCTAGAGTTTTTATCTTTTATTTTAATAACTGCAAAGGACAGAACGACTATGCCGACCTTAGCCAGATTGCAAACAATAAACCTGAGAGAATCGCATGGCGCTCACACTTTGTTTTATCCGGAACTGATGTACAATTACAAATCAATTGATTTTTTTAGTGTGTGTGTGTGGCAAAACTGTACTTTTGCCACCTTCTATGGCAGTATTGCCTCTCAGTTTTCTCTATCAACAGCTTTCCATTGAGTCTGGAATTTCCAAGACAAAGCCATTAAGTGTTCAGCACGATGTATGATACATAATATTTGGTAGCTGTAAATAAAAGAATAAAGTTTTATTTATGGCTACCTATGTGCTTGTAAGCAGGTATATTGTGTAATGGTGTGTACTGCAGTTACATAAATGAATTTAGTCATGGGTTGACAATGAGTGATTCACAGAATAATAGCCCTTTTGTGTTACTATAATGGAACCGTATCGGAATTGTACTAAGTATTTACCACTTTCATGTATTTGTATCAGCTGAGTTCTTGGACCTAAATATGTTGTGTTCAGTCAGATTTCACTGAAATGACTGGGTTTTAAGTCAAGCTGCACTGAAACTTTTAACCTTTTCTTCGATTAAATGTCTGTTCCTTTATGTATGTGTAAATAATATAACAAGGTGATTATTTCAAGAGAAACCTGAAAATGTACTTGAATAAGGGCTATTGTGAAATTTAAAAAGAAAAAATGTGCACATATACACATATACATGCACATACATGTATTCTTCATAATGGAGGGCAATGTTTTTCATTATATAATTATTCTATTTTTGTAAATGATATACTACTTTAATTGAAAATGTCCTCTACTAATCAATGCTGTGAAATGAAATTGATACTGTTCAACTAGGAATCATAAGAATCCTAAATTTTTATTTGCCTCTGTTTTTTTCAAAAAAGGTAAAAGATGTAGACTATTTTATAGACAGAACTGCTGTTTTAAGATCAATGAAGTGATATTGTGAAAGAAAATCTAGATTAATGCTTTAAAGGTAATCATGTTACCACCCATATATTTTTCAATTTATAAAAAATTCTTTATAATTGATACTTTGTTAGCATAGTAAAATATATCATTATGCTGTGTGTTTTTTTGTTTGTTGTAACGTCGCCAAACTAATACTTTCTACAAATGCCTCTCACAAAAGACCCAACAGAGCACTGGTTCTCAATGTTCCTAATGCTGCAACCCTTTAGTACTTTTCCTCTTGCTGTGGTGAACTCCAACCATAAAATTACATTGTCAATACTGCATAACTATAATTTGCTGCTCCTATGAATTATAATGTAAACCTGATATGCAGGATGTCTGAAATGTGACCCCTCTAGGGGTCATGACCCACACAGGTTGAAACCACTGCACTGGCAGAAGTGAAAACGATCATTTCTCTGATAATCTATTGTGTGGAGAGGCAGCAAGGTCGAAGCTTTGGACCCTACCTGTCAAGATTAGGTGTTGCACATTATGGGCATCACAGTGTTTGGGTTTAGAGTTCTTACCTTTCTAGACTTTTAAAAGTCTAGAACGTCACATATATTGTTGCAGTGTAGGTAGTTATCTCACATCTTATGTAATCCTGACGAAATAGTCAACTTCTTTATATCAATGTGTGTAGTTGCCTGCTAAAGTACAAAGCAGTCAGATATCATGAAGAAACGATTCTATCAAGGAGCACATCCAAGCACAAAGGTGGTATTATGTGTAATATTTAGTTTGTATTTAGAAACAAGTTCATGAGCCTGCGAGACAGTTCAGTTTGTAAAGGGATTTGCCACCAAGCCTAGCAATCTGAGTTCAGCCTGGGGACCCACATGGTCAGTCAAGAGCACTGACTCCCACAGGTTGTACTCTGAACACACACAGACATGCTTGCACTAAAAAATAATAAATGAAAAATAATTTTAAGAACACATTTATTCATTCCTAGGATTGAATCAGAAATAATTTAGATACATAAATGAACTTTTCCCACTCGTGGACAACAAGTGTGTTTTCCTGGGGCCATTTAATCCATTCTCAAGGGTTAGGTCATTGAAGTTTGCTTGTTATTTGTTGAGTTAAGTATAACTTTAGCTTGTGATTTAAGAGTCAGAGCCTCATAGAACTGCTGTCCACAGTAAGGTCAACATTCAACCATTGCCATTTGTTTTTTGTATTATTATCTTACCTTTTGAAATATTTGGAGTAGAAGTCAGTTAAGAACGAACCTAAGCCTTCTTACATATACAAGGTTTAAGGGGACTAGAAGCTATGAGTGAGCCTGTGGTAGATACTCTGGCAATATCTTACTCTTTAAATCCCAAGTTAGCACACACTGTATTTAAGGGTACCAGTTCTCAAGATACTGGCTCCAAAGCAGTGTTAGGACTGAAAATTCTTTAGTGCGGCCCCATAACCACAATTCAAAACCATCTGGTGTTGCTTTCATAAAGTCTTTCATGTGCTGATTCTGACGAGCCACACATAGCGTGAAACTCTATTGATTTCTTGTCTCCTGATTCTGGGTTGGAAGCTTCCTGTCTTCCTTGCTAGTAGTTTCGAAGACGTGACAGTTTGGTTGTTGTTTCATTTCAGATATTACTAAGAATAATATGAATTTTCTCTATATTTGGTCCTCCAGGTGTTCAGTTTTCTTTGTGTTTTATTCAAATTTGTTGACTGGTCACTAAGTTCAACACTTACCCCGCCTCAAAATTAAAAATAAAAAAATGATGCTTTAGGGAGTGAATCATTATGCTTATATTTGCTTTTTTTTGTTCTATATTGTTAGGTAAATGCCCTTTCAAATGGCCGTGACCCAACTTCCCCCAGAGCATGTATATTGGTTTTCTGGGGCCATGAAACAAAGCACTACAGAAGTATATATTTGCTCATAGTTCTGGAAACTACAAGTTCAAGCTTAAGGAGCTGGCGAGGTGATGTTTGTGGGATACTATCTCCTTTGTACCAGTGCGCACATCCTCTTCCCCAGCATGGCCTTTTCTTTGCATACACACATCTCAAGCTTCTCTACTTATTCTGGGTATGAACCATCTTCATGACTTGATGCAACTTCATTCATCTCCATGAAGGCTTCATTTCCAAATACACACCGAAGGCTGGAGCTTTAATGCGGCATGTGGTAACACACATTTCCGTTCCTATTGGAAGTGGCTGGGTCTCCTTCCTTTCTTGAAGCAAGGATGAAGTTCTTAGTGTCTTCCTTGAGGCTACACTTCATTTTCTTACTACTTTCACTTTATCTTAGGAAACATAGTAGCACCTAAGTCAAAGGAAGCCAATCTGGCACTCAGCAGTTCAGTGTTTTCACTAGCACGTTTTTGTTGAACGAACGGAAACGGCATGTGTTGGTGCTGTAAGTGTGTTTTATTAGGTACATCTCACACTATACCTTTGATACACTTCAAATAAAGGTGACATCCTTATCTTTCCAAGCCCCTTCCCAATTCTCTAATCCACCCTTAGCTGGTATTTTCCCATGTTTGGATAATAAAAGCACAGATATGTTGCAGTGACTTTTGGTTTTGAGTGTTGATGAGGGAGGGGGTGATTCGTTTTACAAATTGCAGTAGCCATTTAATTTACAAATTTCTTCCCAACTTTCTCCAAGCCAGTTGATCTCTCTCTCTCTCTCTCTCTCTCTCTCTCTCTCTCTCTCTCTCTCT